>JAPTHN010000003.1:70992691-71501005 GCA_026936325.1 Platynereis dumerilii
AGTCACTACGGTTTTTTCCAGAACCTAAAATTAAGTGAAATACAGCTATTAATCTTGTAGTTACCTCGCTCACACAAGTCATTGTAATGTAACAAGATTACTTTTCCGTTTTGTAGCACCTAACTTGACATTGAAATTGCATTGGAAAAATTCAAAGGTGTCACCATCAGCTCTGAACACATCACTGACAGGTCTTTCCTGTTCTTGTCAAATATTTATGTTCGTCCAATGAATAAAAATGAAAATGTCTCACAATTCATTTTCCCACATAATACCTTAAATTGCATAGTTGTCAAGTGTCATTTACCTCATATCAAGTGTCATATTGCAGTATTATTGCTCAGTAGCTAGGCCAGATCAGTTTGTGCAATTCAAAGCTGTCTGCTTGTCTGGTTCAAGACGTACACACTAAAAGCTATTTTCCAGCCACTATCATTTTCATCTCATATGTCTTCTAGCCAACTACCCAGAAATTATACCATTTTTCAATAAAAAATGTACCTGGTAATATGACGTGACTTCTTCTAAATAAATAAAAAAGCAAATAAAAAAGATTGGTTTACTCGCATGCAGGAAGTGGCTTCAGTGTCAGAAACTTTATTGAGCAAAAACATTAACAGCAACAATTTGCAATAAAATTTGTGTTTTTAGCAACCTGATAGCTTCAATCTAGATTTAACGTGGTGACCATTTACCAGAGGGGGGGAGTCTTGGATTATTTTTTGAATAGGTATTAATTTTTATATTGCTCACTTTTGGTGAAACAAATCAATTCTTTTTGGATCAAAGAATGAATATTAATGACTTTGTATGGCTGTAATAAATAATTATTGCGGCCTTTACCGAGAAATAAATAATTTCCCGTCTTGGGAAAACTGTAATTTCCTTCTGGAAGTTAAATGGCCGCCCCTAACCAGTACAGTTTACTTTTCACTTTTTCATTTTTGAAGTTGCTTCTGTTTGGTCAGTGACCTCCCAGAATAAACACAAATCAGCATTAGCCTGCCTTTACTGACTTATTCTGCTCAGATAGAAAGAAACGGAAAAACCTGAATCAAAAATAACTTTTGACAAGACTGAAGCCATACTCACTCCATACGGTATATGGCTTTTTTTGAAAGTTTGCAACAGCAATGTTTTCAAATTTTTTCCTATGCAAATGCAATACGGCTTATTCCAAAGGGGACCAAAGAAAAGAACCATATAAAAGGGGACCACTGGAAAATTTCACTTCAGAGGGGACGGTATTCCAGGCAGGATGACAGGTGGGTCTCACTGACCCTTTTTTTCTAACCTTCATAGGCGTATCTGAGGGGGGGCAGGGGGGGCGGTCGCCCCCCCAAAAGTTTGGGAAACAGTAAGATTCGGGCAAAAAGGCTGAAAAATTTGGTCAGATGATTAAATAAACACTTTTGAAAATTAATGATTTCTAGCCAATTTCATTAGAAATGGCACTAAAACTAGATCTTGAAATTCGGGTAAATGTCGCTCGCCCCCCCCCCCAAAAATCGCGCACCGTACGCCTATGCTAACCTTGATTTTACTGATCATGTTGATCAGGTAAATATGTTTCAAAGAAAAAACAAGAATCCACGGACTCAATGACATAGTCTAGAATCATTTTTTTAATTTATAAGGTGTAATTACTTTTCAAAAAGGCAATTTGCGAGCTGACAATTTTTTTGTGTGATTACAATCGTCTGAGTTATACTAACAGAAAAATTAAATTTATTTATGGACATTTCAATTGAGTGAGACAGAACTGCTTAGCCCCAATCGCACCAATTGGACATAAGAAATTTCAATTGATACAATGTAAGTCACAAAAATGTTCAAGAAAATTTTGGCATCTGTTTGAGGAGGCCAACATAAAAAATAAATATAAAAGAAATGTACCAAAAGAAATTTCAGTTGATACAATGTAATTGGGTTATGGGTTTTTGTCACAAAAATGTTCAAGAAACTTTTAGCATCTATTTGAGGAGGCCAATGTAAAAAATAAATGTAGAAGCATGTATCAACTTAAAACTACTTCTCATGTTATTTTGAGGTTACATAGGTACTATAAGAAATTTGTGCTAACAAACCTTTTAAAAATCTCAACTTTTCACCATCTGTTTCACTTTGCCATTCAGCAGTATTCATGGAAGTATGGAATCAAAGACTGTAATTTTACAGATAAGCCAATAACAATTTCAGTGGAAAAGGTTTTTGTAAATCAGAAACGCAGCCCTCAAGTGCATGTACTTGGAGATCATATGAATCAACTGAGGAGATTAAGCAGATAGAGAAGTCCACAACATATATAGTACAAATTTTCAGATGTGTCGAATCTTTACTTGCCGTGACTCGTGCTTGTCCAAGCTACTATAAATAAAATAAGGAATGGCTATTCAATATTCAACATTCTTGCCCAGCTGATGTAACGTGCAGCAAACACACTGGGGGTTTAATTTCCCTTCCCAACCCTGGTCATTGACCCTAATACTCAAAGGTCACTGGACTGTCAGTCAAATGTTGCAGGAATTGATTGCAAGATTCCATCTGGTTGTGTCCGACTGTCTGCCACATTTGGAAACATGTAGGGATGTCCCAAATAACAGACAATGATGGTAATTACCATCAGGGAGCTGCAGGAATGTAATTTTCTCTGATTGTAGGAGCTCAACTCATTTCTCCTTAATACTACACTGCCTGTTTCAATAGATTATACCAGCATTATACCAAAATTCGCGTTTCCGGCTGTGGCTGATAGTTTGTAACAGCATAAAAGAAATTGTGAACCAAATGTTGTTAATTGAGATCAGAAAATTTACAGTCTGTATAAATTTGTTACCCAAAAAGAATTGACTGTCGCAGTGTAAAAATTCCACTTCATCGGTCATCATACTGAAGATCTTTCATGATCCGATCCAATACATTCAATGTCAATTTGATTTAAGGAGCCTAATGTTTCCTTGTTTGTGACAGCCAAATGATTATGCATTTGAGTCGTACTTTAAAATCAGTTATGACAAATGACCTTCCCTTGATCATGACTAATGAAGCAGCATCCCATGTTAAACGTAATGATGATGACACAACATCGGCTATCTTGTGTCACAAAGTGTATTCTTCTCTGTGAAATGGTCCTCTCTTTTTGCATAATAAATTTACACTACAAACAGTAATATAAGTGAAAAGCAAGAGGGAATAACAGGGATTTTAAGAATAAGATCTAAACCTACATGTATAGGAATTCAACAGAGCAGAAATAATAACGAAATTCTTGTTCTTTCAATTAACTCTACAGCCAGAAACTGCATATATATTTAAAGCTAAATCAAAGTGAAATTCGGGGACATAAACCTGTGGAAAGGGGAAATACAGTGACCTAACATATGAACACGAACATACATTTCAGATACAACACACAACAACTTCTGCAGAAAATCAAGTGAAAGTTGCCAAAAAGACGAAGTGATATGTTCATTGGTGAGATAATACACCATAATATGCTAGGCTGGCATACTGTACTATGATCTATGACAAAACTGTGACCTGACTTAAGTAGGATCAATGAGATAGCTATATTTCATTCTTGTTGCAAACATAGTAGCAAGGCATTAGGTAGGCCTATGATAGTCTGCGAGAGAAAAATTATGACTCTGATTTACTATGCTGTCGAAAGTCTATCGTACTACTAGACAGATTATGCTTTCATCTCATGCTCTATAACATTGAATAATTATGTATATTATTGAATAATTATGTATATTACAAAAAACATAAAAGTTGCAAAAAAAAACATAGACATATTTTGCATCAGTGGTGACCTAGCAATTTGTTAATTCAGTTCATGTTCACATTTATATATCACACCATATCAAGTGACATCACATTTTTACATAACATCAGAGCTTTTTGCAGCATCACGCTAGATGTACTGAAATTGCCAAATTACGTGAACAAATATCAATAGTGTCAGTATTAACCTGTGACATGTCACTAACAGTTATATCCTGTTCATGTCAAATATCTGTTTTGTTCTGATGTATGAAATCAAAATATGTTTTACAACTAATTTCAAAACATAGAAGTATTAATTATTTGGACGTCAAGTGTCACTTCCATCTCTCATCTATGGTCGTTTTATGGTTGACCCATTCCACAACTACCTAGTTCTAGTTCTAGTTCTCTTTATTTAATGCTAAGACGCCACATATTGGCCTATGCAAGCATGGCAACCGCCGTATGATGGATGAGTGATCGTAAGGCTGTGAGTCTGCCACATACCCTATTATTTCAGGGATGTGCAGGGTCTTTCAGTTGCTCCAGTATAGAATTCTGGATACAACCCCCTCCATTTATTTTGGCCCAGGTCTCATGGGACAGACCTAGTTAAGAGCTATATATAGCTCTTGATAGCTGCAGCTGCAGTTACCCTCTGTTGAGTGTCCAATGTTTTAGTGCCTTATGCTGAGTGAAGTTCCAGGAGTGGGAGCGGAACCCATGTCCTCTCAGGCCCGTGGATTCGCAGTCAAGCGTTTTAACCATTAGGCCACAGGGAACCTACTAAGATATCCGACAGTCTCGAACCAGATTGTCTCTTTTCCCGCCCAAATAAAGATTTCTAAAAAGGAAAAATTGATGATCCCGAAAAATGAAAGATGATGATGCTCACTGGAATTATTTTTCCTCACATCTCACGTCAATTATCATATTAACGCAATATAAGTTTTTCCCTGTCATGAATAATATTTTATTGGTCTCTGGCTTGTATTATGTGAAGCAATTCCAGGCCTGTCTCAGATGTCTGGTGTCAAGACGTATGTAGTAATAGGCAAGGGGTGCTATTTCCTGGTGAAGACCCATTTATTTGCATCTTAGTATGTCTCAAGTTCAGCCATGTGGTGATTGCTTCATTTTTTCACAAATTAAAACACAATGATTTACCCTGTAATAATGAGTAACTTTGTCATCTTTGAAGACATGTCTTTCTTATTTTCTTAATGAATTTGATTTTAACGCTTTAATGCTTTAATATTCAAAAATATCATAACAAACAATCCAAAGCAAGGTCAACAAAAACGTTACCATTATTTTGCATATGGAGGTTTTAGTGTTACCAGCCAGAAAACAAATTTTTTTCTGATAACTGCAAATGGATGAGACCAATTTCTGCCCAAGGAACTACAAAGTCAAGGAAGCCAAACAAAAGCAGATGGCTAAAACCCTCAGGAAGACATATCTGCCAACTTATTGAGTCTGACTTGGCATAACACCCAGGGCGGCTGTTAAAGGAGCATCAGGTTTCTAAGGAGACAGTAATGCATAGATTGATGTCTTGGTCAATGTTAAAAGCCTCACCCCAAACGATACATACATCAAGGTCATTCAAAGACCATGCTTAGTGAGAGAACCCTCTTCCCAGCCAACTGAGCATCCTTGTCAATGCAATGGTCCATTTCAATGGCCAACTTGACAGGGAAGATGTTTTTCACAGATGTCAAACACTATTTATAAAACATGCTGTGTGTCAAAAAATAAAAAGCTGCACATTTGAAGTAGCACTGCATCATTTCAACAAAGCACACTGGTGACACTGCACCTTAAACAGATTTGTTGCACTTCGAAAATGAACAGCACAATTAATAAAATCAAAAAAGTTGGCAAGGGTGTCACCAGGGGAGCTTCATTTATATGACTCTTTCAATAATCAACTCATTATTGCAAAAGGTAACTTCGCAGAGATGCAAAAAAGTTACCAACCATTGTGCTCATCGGTAACAGTAGATGAAAAACGAGTGCTCACAGAAAACCACAAGAATATTTCTTGTGAGGTCGTATCCCTGTCGCAGCGTCGCTGCCATGTTATTCTGTGCGACTCCCGGTTGGGGAACCCGAAATTTTCAGTGTACCTTTATGAGCAAAATCCCAACTGGATGTCGTTCAGATGAGACGTTAAATTGGTGGCCTCTTGTATCAATGTCTGTGCTGAGCAAGTAAAAGATCCCTCACTTGGGGTTAATGTGTAACATGTTGAGGACTCCTGCTCTCTCTCTCATCTCATCAATCAACCCTAGTGAGCGCCCAGAACTGGGCTTAGAGGGCTGCACTTACCATATCTATCTATCTATCAATCCAGCAGTTTGTGAGGTCATATCCTATACTCGTAGAGAAAGTCTTTTGACTTGTCATAACACTCATCAATGATGTTACAAGATATTGAATGATTGACACATCATTTCAATATAATAATATTTGTTGTGAGCTCGTTCATGGTCTCAACCAGTTTTTCTGTAAGCACTTATTTTTTCGTCTTCCGTAACAGATTTTGTATTATACAGGGAGCCAATCAGTCCATATTTTAAACTTTGGTCTAGGAGTTGTACTGGAAAATTATCTAATTAGTTTTCATTTTTCGTTTAAGCTTGTTCCTCCTGTTATCATTAAAACTGGCTTAAAGTCAGTGTGCCCCTTGATATGAATTGTGACAAACACATTTAATCTGTCTATCTGCTGCAAGGTTATATACCAAATATATTATTTCTGCCAAGTGAAGTGACCTCACGTCAATGGTATCTCTTCTAATCCAACTTGAAAAGTTTTGACAACTGAACACTGCTGATAATGTCAGTTATGACACAACAGCAGCATGGCAGCAGCAGAGAGTTGCCTGTAGTCTGGGAGCCAAGGAGAAAAAATGGGCGGTTGGCTCACCCCGAGAGAGGGATGGACAATCTATACATCGTTGGAATCGCAAGATTCTCTAGACTATGGAACTTGGGAATGCAGTTAAGAAAAGTGGTGCAATTTTTCACAAATCGGTTACCATGGCAACCAAGTCATAATATTTTTACACTCATCATCACACTAGTAAAATGCATTTTTTAGGGATTTAGTCAATAGTTAGACTTCATCAAGCCAACCTGGCATGTACTACCTCAATTAATAATTTTGATGGTCATGTGACCTTTTTGGTCACATGACCATACTGATCACCATTTGAGGTCAAACCTCAGAAATAAGCATTTTTTCAAGAGTTCGTACAGTATTTTTAACCGCTGTAGCTACAATAATGCCGGTATGTGGATAAATTTAGTCTCACTGGAAAGCCCTTTTTATAAGCTTCAATCACACACAAAATTTATATACATATCCATGGAAACTGGTTGCCATGGCAACAAAGTTCGAAATGACACAAATTTGACTTGAAAATTGGAAAATTCATTTTTTGGGATTTACTTGACAGCCAGACTTCATTCAACCAAGCAAGCATGTACAACCATAATTAGGCATATTATTGGTCATGTGACTGTCTGTCACATGACCAAGGTGACCACAATTCAAGGTCAAACCTGAGAAATTGACATTTTATAAAGATTTCATACAACATTTTCTACCACTGTAGCTACAATAATTGTGCAATATGTACAAATGTGGTCTTGTTGGATAGCCCATTTTATAAGGTTTCATTACACATGTGATGTGTTTAAGTATCCATGGAAACTGGTTGCCATGGAAACAAAGTTCAAAATTACACAAATTTGACTTGAGAACTTTAAAATTAAAAAAAAAAAAGAAATTGTAATACATTTTTTCAAAAAAATTAGAATATCTCTCAATGAGACCATCTTAAGGCACAACTACATATAGGCCACATCTGTATCAAATTTCATCCTTGCACATGCAATAGTCATTGAGTCATGGCCTGGAAACAAACAAAATACTTTATATAATTTTTTTTGTAGTTATTTCAAAAAGTATTTAATATCCACCAATAAAACCATCAAAAGGAATAACTAGATCATACAGGCTATATGGGTACCAAATGTCATCTGTGAACACTCAATAGAGGCCAAGCGCTGGCCCGGAAACAATCTATCTGCCCGCCTGCCGACCTGTTCGTTGGATGCAAAATCACATTTGCAAGGCTTTACATTGAATAGTGGTCAGCATGGTCATTTGACCCAGAAGGTCACATGACAATGAAATACGCAATTGTGGTTGAATAAGCCCAGTTTGTTTATTTGAAGGTAGGGTTAGGGTTAGGGATGGCGATATCAGCTGGTGATGTTAGCTAGTGACATCAGTTGGTGATGTCATCCAATGATGTCAGTCAATGACATCAGCTGGTGACATCGGCAAGTATTGCCAGCCGGTGACATCAGCCAGTGACGTCAGACTGTGAAGTCGTTGTCAGCCAGTAGGGTCGGTCGGTGATATTAGTAAGTGATGTCAGCCAGTGATGTTGGCCAGTGACATCAGTTGGTGATGTCAGTTAATGACCTCAGCCAGTGATGTCAGCCAATGATGTCAGTCAGTGATGTCAGCCAGTGATATCAGCCAATGATGTCAGCCAGTGATGTCAGTTGGTGATTTAATCCATTGATGTTAGTTGGTGACATCAGCTGGTGATGTCAACAAGTAATGTCAGAAAGTGACTTCAGTCTGTGATGTAAGGGAGTGACATCAGTTGGTGATGTCAGTTGATAAATCAGCCAATGATGTCAGCCATTGAAGTCAGCCAATGACGTCAACCAATGATGTCAGCCAGTGATATGTCAGTTGGTGACATTAGTTGATGATGTAATCAACTGAGGTTAGTTGGTGACATCAGCTGGTGACGTCAGAAAGTAATGTCAGCCAATAATGTCAGTCTGTGACGTCAGTAAGTGACATCAGTTGATGACGTCAGCCAGTGATGTCAGCCAGTGATATCAGCCAGTGATGTCAGCCAGTGATGTCAGTTGGTGACATTAGTTGATGATTTAATCTATTGATGTTAGTTGGTGACATCAGCTGGTGATGTCAACAAGTAATGTCAGAAAGTGATTTCAGTCTGTGAAGTCAGGAAGTGACATCAGTTGGCAATGTCAGTCTGTGACGTCAGTAAGTGACATCAGTTGATGACATCAGCCAGTGATGTCAGCCATAGAAGCCACCCAGTGATGTCAACCAATGATGTCAGCCAGTGATGTCAGTTGGTGACATTAGTTGATGATGTAATCCACTGATGTCAGTTGGTGACATCAGCTGGTGATGTCAGAAAGTAATGTCAGCCAATAATGTAAGTCTGTGATGTCAGTAAGTGACATCAGTTGATGACATCAGCCTGTGATGTCAGCCAATGATGTCAGCCAAATATGTCAGCCAATGACGTCATTGATGTCAGCCAATGATGTCACTTCATGATGTCAGCCAGTGACATCAGCCTGATCCAGTGACATCAGTCGGTGACATCAGCTGATGATTTCAGCTTGTGAAATCAGTCAGTGATGTCAGTAGGTGATGTAGCCGGTGATGTGGGTCAGTGTCAGTGATGTCAGCCAGTGCTGTCAGCTTTAACATCTGCCAGCAACATCAGTCAATGATGACTGCAGTGACATCAGTCAGTGACATCAGTCAGTGACATCAGTCAGTAACGTCAGGCAGTCAGTGATGTCGGCCAGTCAATTACATCACAGGATCACATCAGTCAGTGACATGTAATATCACTGGATGATATCAGCCGATGATGTCAGTCGATGGCGACAATCTATGATGTCAGCCAATGATGTGAATCTATGAGGCTCATCTTTTCATGAAGCCTACCAATAAATAAAAGCCTGAAAATCGATTGGCGTTCTTCTATTTAGGCTCAGTATTCGTCAATATTTAGAGTTCTTTGTAAATAATGAGAAAAAATATGGGCATTAATGTTAGTCTTTGTTGGATTATTTTATATTGATGCGGAATTATTACCAAATTAGTCCAGTAGTCACAGGGTCGAAGTCACCAACTATACTGGCCAGATTGTATAGGGCCACAACATGCACCCTATAATGCATTCCAGCAGACACTGCAGACCCCCTGCTCTCGCATATGGAAATACACTTCCGTCTAGTATTTTTGGGAAAACTGAGGATCATTTGCCGCCCAGACCCGCCCCCCCCCCAGAGAAAAAGCCTAGCTGCGCCACTGGTTCAGATGTAAATTTTATTTACAGGTCTCATTCCACCAAACTTGATGTGTGACCAGCTGGTTGGTATCTCACACACAAAATGGAAAATATGCGTACTTTAAACTTTGTGATGGGAGCTGTCAGTTAGCAGGGTACTTAAATGTTGATAACAGTGTGAGATTGGAGCGATAAAAAGGGCGTTCCAGGGAGAAAACAAGTCTGTGTCTGTTTAATATATATTGTTTCTGTGGTGGTTGAGACTGAACTTATGTGGAAGCACATGCCAGATCGACTGAATAATGTCAGGATGCAGAGCACAACTCTTTCAAGTCAAGTTTTTGAAACTTTTGACTTTGTTGCCACTGCACTAGGTTCCTTGGATAATCACACAATAAACATAAAAGACTGAAACTAATAAAAGTGGTTTTCCAAAAGTACCAAGTATGCATTTATATATTACCAATATTATTGCTGTAGTGATTAAGATTGGTGTCTAAAATTGTGAATAAAACGCATGTTTTTTAGGTTTGACCTGATTTGGCGGTAGGCATGGTCATTTGACCCAAGACATTACATGACCAGTGAATTCATAATTGAAGTAGTAATTGCCTGGTTGGCTGAATATAGTCTGGCTGTCGAGTGTTTCTCTGAAAAGGACCTTACCCTGTGACAAGTCGATTTGTGAAATTTTGAACTTTGCTGCCAACCAGTGAACATGGATACCTCTATAAATTACATGCAAGGGCAAGGTTGAACCCTATGAAAAGGGTTTCTAACAGGACCACATTTGTGTACATAGCACAAATACTGTTGCTACAAAAGCTAATGTTATTGAATAAAATCTTCAAAAAATGCAATTTTCCAAGGTTTTGTGTAGTGGTCAGCATGGTCATGTGACCCAGAAAGTCACATGGCCAATAAAATGTGCAACGTGGTTGTACAAGCCCAGTTTGTTTATTTGAAGTCTGGCTCTGGAGTAAGTCACTAAAAAATGAATTTTCCTGTTTTAAGTCAAACTTGTGTAATTTTGAACTTTGTTTCCATGGCAACCAGTTTCCATGGATACTTATATGCATTAAGTGTGTAATGAAGTCCTATAAAATAGGCTATCCAACAAGGCCACATTTGTGCATATTGTGTAATTGTTGCGGCTAGCGCGGATGAAAATGTTGCACGAAATCTTTTAAAAACTTTAATTTCTCAGGTCTGACCTTGAATTATGGTCACCCTGGTCATGTGACCCTGAAGGTCACATGACCAATAACATGCATAATTATGGTTGTACATGCCTGGATGGTTGAATGATGCCTGGCTGAGGAGTAAGTCCCTAAAAATGAATTTTAAAGTTTTCAAGTCAAATTTGTGTAATTTTGAACTTTGTTTCCATGGCAACCAGTTTCCATGGATACTTAAACACATCACATGTGTAATGAAACCTTATAAAATGGGCTATCCAACAAGACCACATTTGTACATATTGCACAATTATTGTAGCTAGCGTGGTAGAAAATGTTGTATGAAATCTTTATAAAATGTAAATTTCTCAGGTTTGACCTTGAATTGTGGTCACCTTGGTCATGTGACCCAGAAGGTCACATGACCAATAATATGCCTAATTATGGTTGTACATGCCTGCTTGGTTGAATGAAGTCTGGCTGTCGAGTAATTCCCTAAAAATGAATTTTCCAATTTTCAAGTCAAATTTGTGTCATTTCAAACTTTGTTGCCATGGCAACCAGTTTCCATGGATATGTATATAAATTTTGTGTGTGATTGAAACTTATAAAAAGGGCTTTCCAGTGGGACTAAATTTATCCACATACTGGCATTATTGTAGCTACAGCGTTTAAAAATACTGTATGAACTCCTGAAAAAACTCTTATTTCTGAGGTTTGACCTCAAATGTTGGTCAGTATGGTCATGTGACCAAAAAGGTCACATGACCATCAAAATTATTAATTGAGGTACAGTCAACACAGAAATTATTTGCACGCTTTGTTTTTTCATCATATTTCACAGAAAATGGTGGTATGATAAAAAGAACTGCCCTATGTTTTGGAGTAGTGTTAGTAGATTAGGTTCCAATGCATTTCATTTTTTACCAAAATTCATTTTCTTGGAAAATGTGAATAAACTGAATTTTGAAAACCAAAAAATATTTGCACGCTTCAGCCAACTGCCAGAAACTGAATTTTTAATGATGATACTCAATTTTTTCTTTGGCAATACTGTTGTTTATGGTATATTTAGCTCATTAACATCAATCAGACATTATTTGGGGTTCACAGGTGGGATTACAGGTGTTGCTCAAGGAGTACACCCATTCCCATGTTTTTCTCCTACATTTAGGTATGAAAATTACTTAAAAATAGCAATTGTCGTGAAATTGGTCTGTGAAGTCCTTTAAAATAGTCAAATTGAGAGAAAAAAATGAACTATGCAGATTTTTGTGAAGAACTATGTTCAATATCTCATCTGGAAATGCCCAAAAAAAAGGCTCTGGGTGATTTTGTGCTGAGATACAACTGATGATTTGCCTCTGACGAGTTATTTAACCACTGACTTATCAATAGTTGTTAAGAAAGAATATTTAGAGTTGTTTTTATTAATATTTGCACACATATTAGGTTATTATTCGATTTTAGCACATATGTAAGTGTCGCATATTCAATGCATTGTCATGCATCAATTATTAAGATCCACCCAAGCTTGTTTATACAATAATTATGGCCTAAATTATTATGACAGTGAATAGTTTTCATTGTTCAAAGCTTATTTTCACAAAGGAAACCCATTATTGTGAAATTTTCACTCATTGAGGTCCTCCATGGGTACTCTATGAAGCAACACTTGTTGTAGGTTGCATAATGGTAATGATAAAGTGCAAAATTCAAATATGACTTGTCTTAATTATCTCAGCTGACTTTCTCCAGAATTATGACAACCTATTGTTCACAGCTCACAGTCAAAATAGTCCCCAGGGGCAAAATTGAGTTCTGTAATTAAGATTTTTCGGTTTGATTCTACTCGTATTACCGTTTTCCGGAATTTTGTGGTTGCACGTAGAACACAATTACCTACCAATACCTGCCAAATTACTTTTTTAGACAAAGAGACACAATTATGGAGTTTACTAATCAGTCTCATGTGAGTTGCTTGTTTCTAGCCATATTTCTATAGTCATACATAGAAAAAAAACATGGGATTGAGTGCCTTCCCTTGGTAACACCTGCAATCCCACCTGTGAACCCCAAATAATGTCTGATTGATGTAAATGAGCTAAATATACCATAAACAACAGTAGTTCCAAAGAAAAAAATTGAGTATCATCATTAAAAATTCAGTTTGAGGAAGTTGGCTGAAGCGTGCAAATAATTTTTGGTTTTCAAAATTCAGTTTTTTCACATTTGCCAAGAAAATGAATTTTGGTAAAAAATGAAATGCATTGGAACCTAACCTACTAACACTACTCTAAAACATAGGGCAGTTCTTTTTATCATACTACCATTTTTCTGTGAAATATGATGAAAAATCAAAGCGTGCAAATAATTTCTGTGTTGACTGTAGTACATGCCAGGTTTGCTTGATGAATTCTAACTATGGACTAAATCCCTAAAAAATGCATTTTACTAGTGTAACGATGAGTGTAAAAATATTATGACTTGGTTGCCATGGTAACCGATTTGTGAAAAATTGCACCACTTTTCTTAACTGCATCCCCAAGTTCCATAATCTAGAGAATCTTGCGATTCCAACGATGTATAGATTGTCCATCCCTCTTTCGGGGTGAGCCAAATCCTTAAATAAAGCACTTTTGAGCTCTTGGCTCCCAGACTACTGGGGAAACCATTGTGACATCACTGTGCTATTTTTAGCTAAGCTGCTGGTGAAGTCAGCTGACAGCTAAATTCAAAATACGGCATGCCACTCCGCATCCAGTTGGTATGGTTAATCTTATGTAACAGCATAGAATGATGTTTTCTGGCTTGACTATGACTTAGGAATGAAAGTATGTGTATCATTCATTCTTAATATGTGGGATTGCAAATTTTGGCCAAATCAAGGGGGCACTCAGACTTTAATTGATTTTGGTTGTGCTTTGGGTATAATAATTGTTTGCCTTGTTTTTACAGCTTCCCCTTTGGACTTCTCGGAACTTTTTTTAAACATATTTTTATTGTCAGCTATCTAGTCCAGTGACAAATGAAACCCTGTTTTTGGGTAAAAATGTTCATCTGAGCTACACAACTACAATCTTCATATGATCTACATGAAGAAAAGGATATACATAATATTCTGGATGATTAATTTGGATAGTTCTCTTTTCACAATAATTCGTCTTCTTTCATGTATCCATCACTCAATAGTCAACAATCCTTAATTGCTTTTCTGTTTACATCGATAATATTGCAATATTGTAGAGTCAAGGATGGTAAATCCGTCCACTTTTGGCTATAACTGTATTTTAAGGAAAATGGTATTAGATGCAAAAATTAAAATTTGCACATTGGAAGGGGCATATTCCGTAGTACCGCTAGCAGCCAAAAAATTAAAATATTCAAATAAGTTTTGCTGAAACCATAGCAACAAATGTTGAAGGTTAGGGCATCTAAATCCGTCCAGGTTGCTTCTGAATCCGTCCAGCAAGGATGGTTAATCCGTCCATAGGGTATTATGCAGCACATATATACCTATCATATCTTGTGATTTTTAAAAGTTTGGCAATATATTTACTTTCACAGAGGATTTTCTGTCAATATTAGAACATTGGGGTGCTGATTGCACTTATAATAGGAGAATCAAGTAACAGAGGTCAAGTAAACTATAAAGAATTTCAATTGACAGCCTCAATCACAATTAAGAAAACCCTTTTAACCCAATAAAGTGGTATATTGCTCAATCTAAATTCTTTAATCATTGTTTTGCTGTTTATAAATAATAAAAGTCATAAAAGTATTTTTAAAGACCATTTGAAGTGGGTGGACGGATTTACAATCACTCAGTTAAGTCAGTTTTAAAATAATGATGGTAAATCCGTCCACTTTTATTTCAATTGTATCTCCTTTACAAGTGTTGGAATTAAGTTATTTAAAAAAGCCTGTGAGAATAATGAAGTTAATCGGCCCATGCTTCAATTATTTACCTTTAATATATTTTATTTTTCATGGAAATAGGCCTACAAAACCAACTACCTGTTATCAAAAAATGGCTGTGATGACGTCACAGGATTTCATTGTATTTTGTCTTCAACTTTTAAATGGACCTGAATATCATGTAAAATGCTGTAATCAACAGAAAAACGGCAAAATTAGTTGAAAAACGAGTTTCTCTTGTTTTTACAACTCACACAACTGTATAGTAGAGCAGCTGGAGACCGATTTCCAGGATGAACCCCGCACGGAAGTACAACAGCAAGTTTCACATACCAAAATGTGCGGAAAATTCTCTAGTTTTAGGAAATGATAGTAAGAAAGGCTGATTTTGTGTGCGAACTTGGCAGTGGCGGTTACCATGGCAACGGATTAAGAAAAAATGATTTAAAGAATTGTTTTAGTAAATACTGCATAAAACAGAGCCGATAAGTGATAAATGAAATCTGACTTCACATTATGGTAAGTCGGAGAATGGGTGACCAGACTGAGAAAATCATTGACACCAATTGTTTATATGGTTGCCATGACAACCACGAATTCTTAAAAACAGTAAATTTTTTTCTGAAAGTCAATGATAACTTCTCTAAAACTAAGGAAATTTACATATTTTTAGGATTTCAATTAAATGCACCTGAAAGCCCTTTTTCTCGGCTTTCTGGTGATGTCTTTCTTTTCTCTGTCGGTTTAATACCCTTGACACAAAGTGTTACCAGAGTAACCCAAGTAAACAAATTCGAATCCACCAGTAAGCTCACAATTTCCGCAGTACATAGAAGAACAAGCAATTCAATTCAAACTTTTTGTCATCAGAGGGTGGTCCATGTGTGAGGGATACTTTAAAAATGTTAAAATTATTAACTGATGATCAAATTGGTTGCCATGGAAATCGGCAAAAATACACCATTTTGAGAAAAGAACCTCATGATTCTGATTTTGTGTTTCATGAAGAAGTATTGACAAATTTGTGTATGGAAAATTTATCGTAAAAATATTTGAATTTCACTTGGTTACCAAGGCTCAGCATTTGTTTATTACCTTAGCAACTGATAAATAGTTACATTTTGGTGGTATTGGCATGCCTCAGTCTGGACAGCTCAGACATATTTCTTGTCACATTTGATCAGAGATTTACTGTTTGGTGTTCTGTATCACCACTACATCATTTTTGAAGAGAGATTCACCTCCAATTGGGTTATCCAATATTTTTAGAAGACCTTGATGAGATGAAATGCTAAATAGGTGGCCCCTTGAATCAGTGCATGTCTGTGCTGGGTTATCAAAAGATCCCTAACATGGGGTAAATGTGTAAGATGTTGAGGACTCCTACACTTTCTCAACCATCTGATCAAGCAGCCCTCATGGACTTAGAGGGCTGCACTTAGGGCTCTATATCTATCTAAATGTATCTATCTATCAGTTTATATTCAATATAGTCATAATACTCTCACAAGTGAATGTTTAGTCTCATTATCATTCAAGCTGCAACTACCAATGAACTACGCAGCCTAAGTGTTTGTCTGTACAATAACTGTTTTCCGCATCTTCTTTGATTCAATTTCAAGGGAGTTCAATCTTTGGATATGTACACAACATGAACGATGTGAGCAGTCACTGTTGCAAGTTGTTGTCCTATACTACAGGCCTCAGATTCTGGTTTCTAAAGAGAGTGTCCAATGTCCATCAGTATAATGCCGGTGATGGCAAGTTCTTGACAGTAACATACTATTATGCTAGTAAACATAAATATATTGAAGACTCAATAAATGGACTGCAGCCCGACTGCGTTAGAAGCCCTATATGGGGAGACAGATTGGAAGTACATGCCTAGTATAAGTAGGGTTCGGAAGGGAAAAAAGGGACCAGAGAAAGGAAGGATAAGGAAATAAGGCTAAGAATACATTTGTGTTGGGCCATAAGGAATGGAAGTGAAATTGGTGATGGGAGCAGAGGGGATAATTTAAGGCTAGAAAGAAGGACAGAGACAGTGGAGAATGAAGAAAGGGAGGGTGCAGACAATGACATTTGGAGGACAACCTGAGTAAGTAGGAGGGAGAAGGCTAAGATTTACACCTCTTCCTTGCCGCTGGGTCACTCAGACCTATGTTACAGTGCCGCCTGTAAGTAAGTGAAACGCATGACATTGTGCCATTGCATCAATGCTAAACATCCTCAGCCAAACTGCTTGTGGAGTCATGAATTCTCATCGGATGAAAGGGAAACAAAGTGGGTCATAAAGGCCGATGTGTGAGGCAAGTGGGATAAAAAATAGCAGCCCATTTTCTTCACCGTAGTCGGAGTTAGGTATGGGTCAAAGTCTTTGATAAGTAAGTGAACCACCCTTCCCTATGTTTTAACATTGGGCCAGCGTTTCACTTACTTATCAAAGACTTTGACCCATACCTAACTCCATCTACAGCAAAGAAAATTGGCTGCTATTTTTATCCCACATGCCTCACATATCAGCCTTTATGACCCAAAATGTTTTCCTCTCATCGGATGAGAATTCGTCCTTCCAGAAGCATTTTGGTTAAGGATGTTTAACATTGATGAAATGGCACAATATCATGCATTTCACTTACTTACAGGCGGCACTGTACAGCCGACGAACGGCGTGTACTTACATTTGGCTGTTAGTGGAAATCAATGACCTCACAGCAGGCACTAGCTATCCACGGCATTGAAATATGCTGTTGACGTGTCATTGAGTAACTTGTGACCTCATTGACACTTAGTTGGTCTCTAGATTTGATAACATTGCAAGTATAGACTATGACTTCATAAATTCCTCATGACTCATAAGAATAACATGGCATGTATAGGGCTCTGGCCTCACAAGGAACATTTCAGTCCAAATCTGTAAGCACTTGATTTTCGTTTACTGTAAATGTCAATCATCTTTTGCCTCATGGCTGTCTCTTTGTTCTATCCCAATTATTTCAAATGTAAAGTACCAATCATAGAGTAAAACTTCTTGATCTCACAAAGCCTGATTCTTCTCTTATCTGCTTCCTCCCTCCACACATCATTCTTCAAATCCTCAAAAAAGTTCACTAGCCACAGCCCTCCTTGTTGTCCCCGCCCCTGTTATCCCCCTCCTTCCTAACATTGAGGTGGTGAATGGATTAATAGCTATTAAACGAGGAAGCATGCTGAAAGGGAGGAAGTGCATCATCATGCATAAATGTGTACCTGAAACAATGCAGGGGGATGGAGGAGGGAAGCAACCTTGGAGCAGAGAAGAAGATAAAAAAGGAGACTATGGAGGAGGGAGAGGGGGACAAATGCAAGGATGCTGGAACAGGGGGCGGAAGGAGGGGGGCAATTGCCCCTTTTGCCCTTGGCAAGGAGGGGCAAGGTTGCCGTTTTGATCTCAAATAAAAAAAATTATTAAGCTCGTTTCCTTCCAGCACCCCTACAGCATTTCATTGGTTGTGGTGCCAGTCAGGACTGCCCTTACATGTGTTTTTGGGCTATTCCTGCACTGTTCTGCCGGGTGCATGCCTGATAGGTAACTGGTCTAGTGCCCTAGATTCAAATTTGAGACTCAGTTCGACTTGGAGTTTGTTAGTCTGCAGCCAAACTGTGTTCAGCAGACTATTGTCAGTCAGGTGGAGCAGACTATGAGAGAGGAGACTGAAAGGAAGAGACAAAGGAGTGGGAATTGATAGTCTATGAGGGACAGACTGAGAGGGACATAATAAGATTGACAGATGGACAAGGAGGACAATATGGAGATGGATACTAAGAAAAATTAGAATTGAGTAGGAAGGAGAGACTGAGAGGGGGGAGTCATGGAAAGAGGAGATTAGGGACCAGTGAAACAGGAGACTAATGTAGAACAGTGACTATGTAGGGGGAGGGGGCATGAAGAGTTGAGAGCAGGAGGGAATGGAAAGACAAGCATTCGTAGGGTATTGAAGGAAGAGATAGTGGACAAGGAGACAAAAAGAAAAGAACCGACAAGGAGAAAGTGAAGCAAAAAGTTGAACAGAGACAAGTTTTTTGCTGAGTTTCTGCTCGAATCAATTACTTAATCATATTACAGGTATGTACTGCAGTAAAGTAGCCAGTGGTTGTGCAAATGGAGTGAGCAGGCCCCAACATTTCATTGATGGTGCTGTATTTGAAGTCAATGAACACATACATGAAGCATAGTGCTTGCTCCGTTCGGCCTAATTTGGACTGCTGTTTCAATCATCCTTCGCCTCATTTGTATGTCCTCCTCCTGTTCTAATTAGCCTACCAAGTGAATAAATATAGGAAGTAAATCCCCAATCATCCATCAATCTTGCTCTGTTCTGCAAGGCATGTACCTGAGCAGCAGTATCTGGGCATTCTGGATTCCCATTCGATAGACTCAGTCTACAGCTTTGCTGCTGCTAAACAGCAATGTCACGGTAGTAAAAATCTGATTGATATTGCCAAGCAAAGAGTGCCATTAGACCTCTCCAGAATTAGACTTTTTCGGATTTAAATGCCTGTCTGTACCTTTTCCCATGCTTTTGGACATGGGAAAGCCAAATATGACAACCATTTTTGTCTGAGATGATGGGAAGCATTGCCGCATGAGCCCTGAAGTTTTATCATATTTTCTGTTCGAAATTTGTCAAAAAAAGTCACATTTTTGATCATATCTTTTTACCTAATTAAGATAGAGTCACAGAAATGGTACCAAATGGAAGCTGCTGAAGTGGGCTATTTGATAAAGTAACATTGATATTCGTTTACATGATGCTTTGGGCTTTAAAAAGCCAAAATATGCTAAAATCTTTAAAAAAATGTTTGTTATTCAGCATACTTAGGCTATAAATAAGTATAAAATATCACCAAGTGAGCTAAAACCAGGTTTTATGTTACACCTGGTCTTAAGCACATTTCCTAATGTATAGTGTTGCCATTCTGTCACAGAAATTGGGTATTGTTAGACCAGGTCTAAATCTTACACTGCCTACACGCTGTCAGTGAAAATGGGAGTATGACAATGCCGCTGAAACAAATCTGTTGAACAGACTTGATATTTTATGTTTGGTTTACAGACATTTACAAGCTGCAGAACTGACAGGATCCCATTTATGACCACAGTTGTGAAATAAGGAATTGAGATCATATGTCATCACTCATCAGTTGTGTCATGCTGACATTCTCAGATAGATACACATTTAGTGTAAAATGAATTTTTCCAAGGACACAAAGTGATATAGATTGGCAACCCAAAAGTAAATGTGCATTAGTTTTGAGTTAGTTGCATTACTATCTGTCTCAGAATGTTGACAGCATTCTTTAGAAAAGCACACATGGATGTTAGAACCATTACAGTCAGTAATTTGTTATGCAAAAAGAGAGAACTGCTGCGATGTGAAAATGGCACTTTGTGAGTCATCATACTGATGATTTATCATGACCATACCCACTACTTTCAATGTTAATTTGATCTAAGGAAACTAATACTGCTTGTTGTGGACAGCAAACAAACAATCAGATTGTTTATTTTGTGAAAATTATAAGTTTATAAGAGGAGTAGGACGACTAAGTCAGTCAGACACCTTATTGCCGGGTTCTAACTAATACTTTGACATTTTAATACAATTTCCTCTTCTAGTTTTCTTGATCATGATTAGTCAAAAGACTTCCATGGCTCCCATTTTAAATGAATGATGAGGACACATCATCGGCTTCCATGAGTCACAGAGTACATTTTTCGCAGTGAAAAGTTTTTGCATAACAAATTTGCAGACCGTAAGTGTTTCGCAACTAATTGCAACAAGTTCTAGTTAGGAAGAAGCCTTGCGCTGAGGATAACTGGCTCTCTTGTAATAGTGCATCAATACTGGTGTATAGTGTGACACAAAGGAGGCATCACCTATTTGACATGGTTCTTTGTTCTGCTGAAGCAGTGGATGGTACAACTGACTTGACAGGAGAATGCACATTTCAGAAAAGTGAGGCTTATAAACACAAAGGAGTGAAAGGTCTCTTAGTGGTACATCAAGTTCGTTGTCTGCATGAGCTGCTAGAAGTAGAGACAAAAAAGATTCACATGCCTACATCTTAATGGACTCTTTATTTTTAACAAAGAGGTAGACAAGGTGGGAACATGAATTACTGTTGTAAAACCCAACATTTTTATGCCATACAAACAGGGACCACTTGTACGCAACAATTGCATTACCAATCAAATCAAAATTAATTGAGTTTAAGTAAGAATGCATCTTATGACATTGGACAGAATAGTAAAAATTATTTTTGAAAGACCAGAATTATTTGATGCACCAAACCATTTGTACATGCATGCTTGCTTGAAAGGAGCGCTCATTTCCATTTATTAGCCATGAATTTACTCAATTTTCTTAAATGAAGGTATCTATTGCAAAAGATTTTCATACATACTGTGATTTCCTTCTGGCCTTGTACTACAAGGAACATAACCAGTGAGGTCTGCCACTACCAGGTTTGCATCCAGCAGTTTTTCGTAGGACAGTTTTATCTACTTGAATAATTTGACTTTATTTAGCCCTATTATCTTTATATTTGTCATGCACGGGCATTCAATGCAATGAACATGTTGGAATAACCTTTCACTTCTTCCTATGTAATGGTATTGTGTATCAGATTGCTCTGCTTTTATTTTAATAAGAGTTCCTATTCTTCTGTTCGATGTTATAAGATGCTCAATTAATACAAATTTTTATTAAACTCATTACATATGGATGGGTAATGCTACATGTGACAGACAGCAAAACTGTTTTAAAACTCAATATTAATATACACAAGTTAATTCTAGGTTGCCAGTCAATACCTTATGTCCTCATAGTACTGTCAAGCTGTTAGCCATGGAAAAAGGCGTAAGTTTGCATAAATGTGTGTCATCAAATGTAAAATGTATGATGTTATGATATCCTTATGATCTTAATTAATCCCTTATTTCACAACTGTAGTCTTCCTGACAATGCTGTATCATGTGAAAGTCCTTCAACTAAACATGAGACATCAATTCTGTTTAACATGTTTAACAGATTTGGTTCAGCAACATTACCATCGGCCAGAATTCACCAACAGGGTGTAGACCAGTGAAAGCATTAGCCCTGGTCTAGAAATACCCAATTTCTGTGACAGAATGCCAGTAATATGCAGTAGGAAATATACTAAAGACCAGACTTAACATAAAACCTGGTGTTAGCTGAGTTTGTGAAATTCAATGTATATGTATGACCAAAGCATGCCAAGTTGCGAGACTTTTTTTCAAGATTTTAGCTTATTTTTGCCTCAAAATTATGTAAAGTGAATATGAATGTTACTTTATCAAATAGCCCACTCCAGCAGCTTCCATTTGGTACCATTAGTGTAGCTCTATCTTTATCAGGTAAAAAGATATGGTCAAAAATGTGCCAAAAAAGGGGGCGATTTTGACATATTTCTAACATAAAATATAATAAAACTTCAAGGCCCATGCGGCAATGCTTCCCATCATCTCAGACCAAAATGGTTGACATATTTGGCTTTCCCATGTCCATAAGCATGGGAAAAGTTACAGAAAGGCATTGAATTGCAAAAAAGTCTTATTTTGGAGAGGTCTAGAGTGCCATGTATCAACGATTCAACGTAGCTGCTCTGACATTAGTCATCAGTATGTTATACCGCTGATTAGGAGCATGCATGTCTATGAGCTTGAACTGTACCCGTAAATTATGTGTTACCACGATACAGACAACTATCTTTGACCCTAAGCATGTCAACCACGTAGGCCTATACATTGGGCCTGTCAGCTGCTTCTACCATGTAACTGTCAGGTTCTAGTTCTTGTGACTGAGCCTGGCAATCAAGTATTGGTTTGTTTGCAATCTGAAGTGTAGACTTGCAGTGAATCACAATGCTTGTCTCTTTTCTACTTTAGTTGACCTGAAAATATGTGTAGTTCCTTTTATATTGTTGCCACTCACCTTGGAAAATACTTGAGGACCATTCCATCAGAAGGTGGTACAAATCCATAAAGATATGAGGTCCAATCAGAGGAGTCAATGTGTCATTGCAGTGAGAATTTGTGGCTTAATTTCTACAAATATGTTAGTTGCCAGGTAAATAAAGAAATGCTAGACCTTGGTAATTCCCTATCAACGTGCCTCGGCGGTCCAACATCGGCCCGAAGCTGGTCCGATGCTCCTGACATCGGACTGACGCTGGGCCGACGTTGGACCGCCGAGGCATGCTGACAGGGAATCAACTAAAATTCAAATATTTTGATGATGAACCTTGAATGGCATTTTCCACACTCAAATTTCTAAATATTCGCCCATGCAAACAGAGACTAAAATTCAGAATCATCGGATGTTTTCCTCAAAATTGCATATTTTTGTTGATTTGGTGGTCTCCATGGCAAACAGTTTGATCCTATAACCATTTTGATATTCTTGGAGTACATGGACCACCCTCTGATGACAAAAAATTTAATTGAGTTCCTTGTTCTAAAAATGTTGGATAACCCAACTGGAGGTGAATCTCTCTTCAAAAATGATGTAGTGGTGATACAAAACACCAAACAGTAAATCTCTGATCAAATGTGACAAGAAATATGTCTGAGCTGTCCAGACTGAGGCATGCCAATACCACCAAAATGTAACTATTTATCAGTTGCTAAGGTAATTTATGCTGAGCCTTGGTAACCAAGTGAAATTCAAATGTTTTAATGATAAATTTTCCAAACACAAATTTGTCAATAGGGGAGACCGGGGCTGGTTGTCACAGGGGCAGGTTGTCACACTTTTTATTGCACTAAACTATGGAGTCACACAGCTCAACCAATCATTGTTTTTTGCTTTTATAACCCACTGGAGTCTTTTTGAAAAATCTTGACCCCTTATCTGGTAGGCACAAGGACTGTTAAAAATTTCCTGTCACAAAAAGTAATTTTTTACCTTTAACTTGCATGCAATGCTAGTCTTTATCAAATAGTTGTTGAAAAATATACAGTTAATACACTTACCATATAAACATTTCTTTAAATCATCATTAGAACAAATAGTGAAAATTTTGATAACAACGGTCTTGGTCACCCGTTTTTGGAATTTTCATCAGTCGGGGCAGGTTGTCACAAAAAGGCGGGGCAGGTTGTCACACTTTTTGGAGCTGGTTGTTACCTATTAGGACCAGGCTTTTAAACCAAAAAAACTAACACAAATATAAATTTGTGCTTTATACATGCTATCGATGACTGAAGATGTATGCAGATATTACATTGTGTTTAAATAAATCGATTTCAAATTTATATGTAAAATTTTCCAAAAAAATCGTAAAAATCCTACTCCGTATCAGAATGCTTTCCTACTGATTGGTAAGCCTTCATTTGCAGCACTCTTGTACACAGTAGCATGTTTGTTAAGGTCTTCACTTGGCAAGTAAAGGATTCCTCATATGTCCAAAATAACTTTTCTTGGTCAAGATTTGCCCTACAGAGTTCCACTTCCTGCATTCGAGCTCATAACCAAAAGTGTGACAACCTGCCCCGAGAGTGTGACAACATGCCCCGAAAGTGTGACAACCTGCCCCGAATTCTGAATTTTAAAAAATGTGCAATATCACATCAAGATTTCGAATGATATAGGTATATATTCACCAGATAGGTTTAAGTCACTCCCCTTTTGCCATTCATACAGAATGGCAGTGCTCCTGCATGCTTTATATAGAAGTAGTAGCATGTTTAAGTTTTACACACTGTGACAACCTGCCCCTGTGACAACCAGCCCCGGTCTCCCCTACTTCTTCATGCAAAATGAAACACAAACTCAGAATCATGAGGTTCTTTTCTCAAAATGGTGTATTTTTGCCAATTTGATTGTTTCTATGGCAACCAATTTGATCATCAGTTAATAATTTTAACATTTTTAAAGTATCCCTCACACATGGACCACCCTCTGATGACAAAAAGTTTGAATTGAATTGCTTGTTCTTCTATGTACTGCAGAAATTGTGAGCTTACTGGTGGATTCGAATTTGTTTACTTTGATTACTTAGGTAACGATTTGTGTCAAGGGTATTAAACCGACAGAGAAAAGAAAGACATCACCAGAAAGCCGAGAAAAAGGGCTTTCAGTTGCATTTAATTGAAATCCTAAAAATATGTAAATTTCCTTAATTTTAGAGAAGTTATCATTGACTTTCAGAAAAAAATTTACTGTTTTTAAGAATTCGTGGTTGTCATGGCAACCATATAAACAATGGGTGTCAATGATTTTCTTAGTCTGGTCACCCATTCTCCGATTTACCATAATGTGAAGTCAGATTTTATTTATCACTAATTGTCTCTGTTTTATGCAGTATTTAGTGAAACAAGTATTGCGGTAAATTTAAATGAATCCGTTGCCATGGAAACCTGTACTGCCAAGTTCGCACACAATTTCAGCATTTTTTAGAAGCATTAACCGAAAATAGAGAATTTTCCGCACATTTTGGTATATGAAACTTGCTGTTGTACTTCCGTGCGGGGTATCTTCTTAAATATTGCACTTTTTGGCCTCCAGCTGCTCTACTATGTAACAATTATAATCATATATGCCTATATTAGGGGTGGACGGATTTACCTTTCTGGACGGATTTGCCATACTTGACTCTATCCCTTATATACATACACTGAGTCACCAGAATGGATAACATACATACATTCACTCGATGATTTCTGTCTGACCTTTACACAAACCATGGGTGATTCAGGCAATACCAGCAGGCTTGGATGCTTGCTCAGCACTCCAAAATAACAACATTGGATGTGGCCAACAATCTCACTGCATAAGACCTCATTTCACAAGTTCTGATTTAATTTGTCAGACACAACAGAAATAGGATTAAATAAGTTAAAGTCACATAGTTGTTTTGAACATTTTAAAATAGGATCTCAGTAAGAGCGGTTTTGTAAGTAAAAAGTGCAGTCCTGAAAATAGTGTTTGCAGGTCATAGGGATTAATCTACGAGGTGAAACAGACACAGGAGTTCACAAAGCACAACATGTTATGATGTTACATATTTACCATTTTACTTATCAAGTCGGCCAATAGAACTTAAAATTAAGGATGACTGGTTGTACAACATCCTGCTCATATAATGTCCATGTAATCCCCAAAAACAAACCAAACAAATACAGCGCATTTGTGGTTAATGTTCTTGTGAAACTTTGGTCATTACTGTAGTTTTTTGCAACACGCTCCTAGTGGTCTATGAGCTTTACTTGATCTATGCTGCAGGCATTAATCAAATAATTTGCATTGCAGCTTCAGTCTTCTGGTCTTTGCCTCATTTCAAAACATGTGCATGTAAATTTTTTGCAAGTTTCTAGCAATGTATTACCTTTACCTGATCTATGACCCCAATTCTCCCAGGTTACTGAAACGTCAATAAAATGCTGCAGGAATTAATTGCCAGATTCGCAAGCCAGATGCAGTCTTCTCCCTCATTTCAAAACATGCACAATGAAGGGCAGTCACAAGTAGCAAACGAGTTATTTTCAAATGACGTGCGTATTACATGTATACCAGCATTGTAACCAGTGATGGGCACAATTCAATTATGCGCAATTCAATTCAAATCGGCATTGATCAGTGCAAATTCAATTCAATTCCAATCCCTTGCTTTTTGGCATAAGTTCAATTCAATTCAATTCAATTTATTTTGTCGTGTAACTTGTCTGAGTGATAAATTTTATAAAGTAATAAACCGTAAGCACAGGTATTGGACATTACAACAACTTCTTCAGAAAATCAAGTGAAAGTTGCCTGACTAAGACTAATATACATGGGTGAGATAATACTGCCATAATATGCTAGTCTGGTTTACTATGATTTACGACTAACCTGGGACCTGACTTAAGTAGGATCATTGAGACATCTATATTTCATTTCCTTGCATGCATAGTCACAAAGCAGTTGGTACGGTAGACTGTCAGAGAAACTTTGTGACTCGGGTTTACCATGCTATCCAAATTCCATGATACCAGGCAGAGATCGCTTTTATTTCAAGCTGCTTACTCACATATTACAAAATTTATAAAGGGATCGAACAAAAAGAAGGACACATATTTCATTGCAGTGGTGAGTTAAATTGGTTACTACAATTAATGTTCACATTTGCGTGCTACACAACATCAAGATACATCCGATTAACATTTTGCTAAAGTTACAAACCCTATTTACCTTACAGTACCTTTTTCAGCACGAGCAAATGCATTAACAAATTTCAGCAGCGTCAGCCACAGCCTGTGACACTTCACTTACGGGTGCTTCCTGTTCATGTCAAGTATTTATTTTGTTTTAATTAATTAAAACCAAAAAATGTTTACTACTCTTTTTCCCCACATAAAACCATAAATTATGTGGCTGTCAAGTGTCACTGTCACTTCCCACTCTCATCCAGTGTCGAACTGCAACAATGACACCTTCCCATATATGATGGTGATCTGTAGCTTTTGTAGAATGACGGATAAAAATCAGCATACACTTGGAAGTTTGTAGAAAGGTGGACTTGGTCTTTCTTATTTATAACCCCTCAGATAGATTAAAAGCCACTGAAAGAGGAACAAAAAACCATTTTGGCAAGCCTGAAGCGATTCTGACACGGTGACTTTTTCAAAGCTCTTTGAAAAATATTTTCAGCTTGCTTTCAGACCAGGGAGAAACAGTATACCTAGCCATAATGCCATAGTAGATGCCAAATGAACATGAGTTGAGCCTAAATGTGTGAGTATCATTTCCCTATCAAATGTGTCAATTTCATTAACAGAATCATACTCAGATAGTCTCAGGGCATGCTTGCGACTTGCTGCTAAGTGGTTATGTGATATTATGCTCATGATGCCGCGTTTTTCAGATATGTCATGTCCAGAAGGCGGGAGTGTGATTAGATCTTACAAAGTACTCACATTGCTCTTTACTACAGATGTCTGGAACTCTGGATGTCCTCAGGCTATGTCAGGATTACAAACTTTCACCGACCTCAAAACAATCTTTGATTTTATTATACTGTGAATGATCTGTCAGACCTTTGCAACACAGACCACAGAGACCAATTTCTGTAAAAGGAACTTCAAAGTCCAGGAAGCCAAACAAAAGCTGATAGCTAAAACCCTCAAGAAGGCTTATTGCTTCCTTATCAAGTCTAACTTGGCATGACACCCAGAGCACCTGTTAAAGGAGCATTAGGTTCCTAAGGAGATAGGTTATACAACGAGTTTGAGGTGTATAATTAACATTTCAGGTGGTTATTTACCGAGGGTTTACGAGTTGTGTAAGCGACTTAGACTACATATATGACTCCTGAAGGATTTGTCACTGAATTTTGTTGCTTTTTTTTCATCTTTAGGTGCATTGTTCGCAAAAAAAGTAGTAAAACAGGCTAAGTTAATCCCCAACAGTGGTATAACTAACAAATCTGTTGGTTATACCATGGCAAAAGACATTAGAAAACTGTCTTGGTGGAGTATAATGTATGGATTGTTAGGCGTTGGTCAATATAAAAGGCCTCACTCCAACCGAATACATATGAAAAAATAAGGATAAATAGAGTTTTATGAGGGAGTGAATTTCAGAGGCTATCGGGAGCACAGTCATGAACAGTTGCTTTGGAAATATCAAATTTCAAAAAGAGAAAGACAGCCTTCGTAAGAAGCCCATGTGTCATGTGCTTATTTGCGCTGCCCTGGGGGTGCCCCCCCTTGGGCAAGCACTTGGTTTCGTAAGCAAGCTTTTTTGCACACACTGAAATGTTAACATTCTTGCCCCAATTTTATGTAAAAGCTACTGGGCACCTGCCACTACTTTCAGAGCCCTTCTTCACTTTATGTTACATTACTGTCATAAAGTTTGTCCCCGAATCTTTAAACTAACATTTAGTGCCTTTATTGTGACATTTTGCAAGTATTTCTTGCCCAGTTCTACACACACACTCCCCCAGTGTGGCTATGGCTGCATTAGCCTGTTCTCCTGGCCTGTATGCATTCACATAGCAGGGCACAGGACTATGGCTGCATCACAGTCATCATTGAGGGGGGGCACTCGCTTTCAATTCAGTGAGATTTGTTTTACAGCTTTTTTGGTTCCTGTGACATAGTGGGGCTCTACTGGACTAATACAATAAATTGAACTCACTTCATTCTGAAAAACATGCAATTGTGTTGATTGGTATTGTTTCATATCACCCCAATGTTGTGAATTTACCAGTTTGTGTTATTTTAATGCAAGTTGAATTCTATGTAGAATTGGCAGATCTAATCTTTAATTTCAAATATAAGTACAATGATTTTTTTTACTTGATTTGTGCAGTTGGTCTGTGTCAGTGTTTGCTTGTACTCAATTAATCTCAACAAGAAGTTTATTGAAAATGGTGCAATCATATTAAAAATCTAATGGACAATATTTCATGTGACATGTTATTTACTATTAGCTGACAATGATAAGAAAGCCTAAAGAAAACATATCTTAATTCATGTTCACATATCAAGTATTCCCTTAGAAGTGAAAAAAGCAGGTCAGCATATACTTTATACTTCAAGAATGTCCATTTATCACATGGAACTATGTGTGAGTAACATGACACACCTTGCAGCAGTCCTGTTTGATGTTAACTGTAAAAGTTAGCTGTTATCAACAACTTGTTTATACTAAATTCGTCCTAAAAGCTTCCTAGTGCCAGCTAGATCCAGTGTTTACAAATTCGGTAGAAAGAATGCAGGAAGGAATGAAGAAAAGAAGGAATGAAGGAAGGAATGAACAAAGGAATGAACAAAGGCATGAAGGGAGGAATGTAGGGCATAATCATGAAATAAGCCCCGCACCTCTGACGGAATGAGTGGCAGCCTATGCTTTTCAATGGTCTCGCTCATTCCGTTATCAGAGGGCGGGGGCCATTTTGTAATTATGCTGAATGTAGTGGGGGAAGGAAAGGAAGGCCTCGAGATAGATAGACAGATAGATAGATAGATAGATAGATAGATAGATAGATAGATAGATAGATAGATAGATAGATAGATGCAAGCAACTCTTAAAAGTGCTTGCACGTTTTTTTTAAAGGAATAGCAGTGGTGCCAATCGTAAATAAGAGAGCAATAACAAGCTGGTAAATTACTCCTGGGCAGAAAGACAGGAGAGTAAAATCAAAGGCTGGTGGATAGTTTGGGTCAATGGGATGGCCAGGAAATGTGTATTTAGACAATACAGCAGTGATCCTGTGAGCCAAGATTTGACTGAAATATTACGCGGAGGGATATACACTAACTACAGATACATGTGTGATTCACCCTTAGGACTAAGTCCGGGCAGCGCAACACTCACCGGTTTCCGGTTATGACATTTCTAGTTCATTTTAAAAACAGCATCATTTTCGATGACATTAAAAATTGTTTCTTGAAAATTGTTAAAGCTTGTTTCTCCTTATGGTCCACTTTGATGACCAACTTGACAGGGAATTTCTTATTTTTCCCACCTCAAACCCCCTTTTAAAGTAATTTTGCATGTCAATAAAACGTGTGTTGCATGGTCGAAGAAGTGCTGCTCTTTCAAAAAATACAAAGCACACCTCATATTATAGATGTTTGGCATTGTTTGCAGATTGACAGTCCAGGCAGTTTCAAAATTAACCTTCAACTTGGCCCTGTAATGTCAGTGGCTTGAAAATATTTTGTTTGTGTCAGTTATTTTAATCAGTTGATTCAATGCTTTCACCACATCTAGCAGCACGACAATAAACAAACTAATTAAATGACTTAAGGTTCTTCATCAAATAAGAAGATCAGGAGACCAACAGGAAACTGTCAATGATGGGGCAAAACCACTCTGCAAATTGAAAATAAGAAATGCTGAGTACCTTCAAAAAGTCTAAGTAGTTGACAAGGGTGCTACTGGTTCAGCTTCATTTATTGTAAAAGGCAACTTTGCTACCATGCAGAGCATTGCACACTAGCTACCAACCATTGTGCTCAATCTGACCAAAAATTGTATTCTACAATAGGGTGGGCTGAAAAAAACTTTTTTTGGAATTTCAATATGCCAGTGGTATAGAAAGTTGGTTGTGGCCAAAAAATGAAAATTTGTGCAAAAAAAATTTTGTGGCATGTGACTTGTGCCGGGCCACTCCGGCTTTTATGAAAATGCATATTTTCAGCCATTTCGCATGCCTTTTTAGACCATTTTTTGGCCTGAGTCAGCTTCCTTGGTTTCAGAAGGCTCAATGGCATACTTAAATCTTCTATAAGGACCATTTTGGATATGAAATGCCATAAACAGGTCCCTGATATTTAAGATATAGCCATTTCTGGGTAAATGTTGGGGAACAGAATTTGGCTTTTTTTGCTAAAAATTGCCCGAAAAAATTAAAAATATCGGAATTGACTGCACAAAAAATGATTCCAAGTGAATTGTAATTACCCCGTGTCCTCCCTAATGCCCTAAGAAACACTTCCAGCGCATTACCTGCATCAATTTGTGGTTTCAGTTTCCAGAATAGGGGCAATTCCGTAAAGTCAGATTTACAGATTTGACACTTTGGCAGCTTGTGGAGCCCTACCATTACACCTCAGTTATTTTATTGTTAAATAGGGATGAGGCCAGTTAATAGGGGTATCAGACAGGCCATCAACCAAAGCTCCAAGTGCAATAGGAGCTGAGCTACAAGGTGAAATGTCATCGTGTCGAACGTACAGCGCATGAGTAGTATTGAGTACATTCGACAGGATGACATTTTGCCTTGTAGCTCAGCTCCTATTGCACTTGGAGCTTTGGTTGATGGCTTGTCTGATACCCCTATTAACTGGCCTCATCCCTATTTAACAATGAAATAACTGAGGTGTAATGGTAGGGCTACACAAGCTGCCAAAGTGTCAAATCTGTAAATCTAACTTTACGGAATTGCCCCTATTCTGGAAACCGAAACCACAAATTGATGCAGGTAATGCGCTGGAAGTGTTTTTTTAGGGCATTAGGGAGGACACGGGGTAATTACAATTCACTTCGAATCATTTTTTGTGCAGTCAATTCCGATATTTTCAATTTTTTCGGGCAATTTTTAGCAAAAAAAGCCAAATTCTGATCCCCAACATTTACCCAGAAATGGCTATATCTTAAATATCAGGGACTTGTTTATGGCATTTCATATCCAAAATGGCCTTCAAAGAAGATTTCAGTATGCCATTGAGCCTTCTGAAACCAAGGAAGCTGACTCAGGCCAAAAAATGGTCTAAAAAGGCATGCGAAATGGATGAAAATATGCATTTTCATAAAAGCCGGAGTGGCCCGGCACACGTCGCATGCCACAAAATTATTTTTGCACAAATTTTCATTTTTTGGCCATAGCCAACTTTCTATACCACTGGCATATTGAAATTCCAAAAAAAGTTTTTTTCAGCCCACCCTATTCTACAAGGAGCCCACATAAACTATGGTGTAAGAGTTGTACCACAAACTTATATGATTAGTTTACATTGTTCCTTTAAGCTTTTTCCTCCTATTGCCATTAAAAGTGGCTTAATTATTGTGGTTTGGTTATAATAATTGCTTACCTCATTTTTACAGCTGAAAAGAAATACCCTCTCGGAACTTTCTCCAATCTGGGATCAATTAAGATTTCAAATAGCATGCTCAATATAATAACTTATACATTTTCCTAATATCTATATCTTATTATTTTTCACAATAAAAAGAAGAGCAAAAAAAACAACTAACAAAGGCATAAGATATATCTTTATAATTAACTACCTCTTTCGGTCCCAATTGAAACAGTAAACAACATATATCCCCATTTTTTAGCTAATCTTCTTCTTAGCTATGTAGCTACATGTATGCAAAAAGGCATGAATGTAATGTTGGATAATTAATTTCGATAGTTCACTTTCAGAATAATCAATCATCTTATGGTTTTTTTCATATATCCATCACTCAATAGTCAACCAACCTTAATTGCTTTTCTGTCTACATCCGTTGTATTGCAATATCGCATCCTTTATATACGAGGAGTCACTGGAATGGTAAACATACATACATTCACTTGATGATTTTTGTCTGACCTCAACAAAACCACCATAGATGATTCATGCAATGTTAGCTGCATGCCTGCGCAGCAATCCAAATCCCATAACAACAACATTGGAGTTTGCCAACAATTTCACTGCGTAATACCTAAATTCACAAGTTAAAATTGAATTTGTCAGACATAACAGAAAGGGATTAAATAAGTTAATGCTAAATGGATTAAATAAGTTAAAGCTAAGTTAATGTGTTGCACAAACATTCATAGGATCTCAGTAGGGAGGTTTTGTCCATTGAAAGTGCAGCCTTCAAAAGCACATTCTTGCAGCTCACAGGGATTGATCGATGAAGTGAAACAGATACAGGAGTTTGAAACATATACAGTGGTTCCTGCGTTATAAGACCGCCCCTTCTGTGGTCATGAAGGGGTCTGTCGTGGGGATGCGGTTTCTTATCAGGGTGCAAAATGCACTGAAAATGCTACTTCGTGCGGGAGAAAGGCGGTCACATAAGGCAAGGCGGTTCTACAACAGGGGGTCTTATAATGCAGGGAACACTGTATTCCAAATAATTTAATCTTCACTAATCAAGTGGACCAATAGAACTTAAAATTTGGAAAGTCTAGCTGTATAACATCCTGCCCAGATAAAGTCCATGTGACCCCCCTGCCCAAAAAAAAAAACCATACAGATATGGCACATTGGTTATTTACCAAACACCGGGGTAAAGTTGGCAATCTTGGGTAAGGTTGGTGCACTATTTTGACCCACTTAATGGCAGAAATGCCAGCTTTTCTCACTGACACAGGTATCTTTGGCAAAGTTGTCAAACATGTCATTGGTGAAAAGTTGACATTTCTGCCATCAAGTGGGTCAAAATAGCTTGCCACCTTTACCCTGAATTGCCAACTTTACGCCGTTTTACAGTAATGTTCTTTTTTTCAACATGCTTCTAGTGGCCAATGAGCTTTACTTGATAAATGACGCCAATACTCCAAGGTCACTGAAAGGTCAATCAAATAAGTATGAATAAATTGCAATATTCGCAAGCCAGCTTCAGACTTCTGGTGTTTGCCTCATTTCAAAACATCCCAGTGGCATCAGACTGACGCCGTCAGTGTAGGTGAGGCTGGTTGGGCATTTGCTCCACCACTTTTTGACCAAAAAATGGGTGTTGTTTGAAGAAAAATTTTCTGCATTCCCCAGGACACACTTCCATGAAAGCCGTAGCCCAACTTGCCCCACCATTTTAAAATGAAACTGACGCCCCTGACACATCCACAATGTAGGGCAGTCACAAGTAGCAAACAATTATGGTAAAGGGTGCTGCAGGAATGTAATTTTCTCTGATTTTAAGACCTCTACTTGGTCCTCCATTATTCCTTCACAGCCTGATGTCCCGTGATGTGCAGATTATACCGGCATAGTAACCAACATACACTATACCTTCTCTCCCCAGACCGAAGTTTCTGTTACTGAGGGCCAATAGTTTTCCCCTGTACTGGATTGTATGTGCGCTTTTAAAAGACACTTTATCTTAAAGTGGCTAACTCTTATAAATTATTTTGTGTTATCCTTAACTTATTTGCAAACTGTGTTTCTGGCAAAATATTTTGTAATTTTGTAACATGACTTTAGGTGAATAAAACTAGTTATACCATTCGACACCTCTGTCATCCAATCACATGACTTTATTGCAGGGGAACAATTCCCATATTCTTTGTTGTCCAGTTATCCTCTCATGTTTGACTGTTTGAGTGTTTGTCTCATGGTATAAGCCGGTTACTCACCATGGGATCAGCAATTTGTGTTTATCACACCTCGGCCTGAAGGCCTTGGGTGATAAATCACATATTCCCTCTCCTGTGGTGAATAACCTTTACTTACCTAACTCATGTTCAACATTGACACAATATCAGTAAAGTGACTTAACCACTGAAGGATAAAATTATGTTAAGCGTAGATACAATTCAGTACTAGGGTCATATTTTTCCTCTTTCACATTACCCTCTCTATATAATCTTACAGCATTCATTTGTACAACTATTCTTGCATCATCCTCCAGGCAAATCCATTTCTCCAAGTCCACAAATAGTCCCATCATCTAAAGTTACCATATGTCTAAATGCACACATTGTGAGTATTACAACTGCAAGGCAAAATTCCATATATCCGGAAGCTTCCTTCTTCAGGCTGACAAAAAGCTGCTTGGAAAAGTTAACTTTTCCAGCACTCTGTTACTATGAGACAGCTAAGGGGGTGGCCATTTAATGAACCAGGCCTGGAGGACTTAAAGCATGGTTTAAGTAGCCTACCAATGCATTATCGACAGTACAAAAAGCCAAAAACCGCATAGAACACAGATGATATTTATAGACATAGATAAAAGAATGTCACAAGAGAAGTAAGTCAGAAATGGAAACGAGTATGGTATGATAATATCAATCTTGGAACTGAATCCACATGACATTGGGCATGAAATGACTGAAAATCTCATCAAGCCACCTTAAACAAAATCACATAAACTAGGCACACTCTTTATTCAGCATAGTTCTTAAGGCCAACATTGCCTTTTTGAGCATTGAAGTTGAGCTTAATATATTTTTTTTATTCATTGTAATGGAACAGCACCCTGATTAGCTAAGAGAGAGTGACAGCTGCATGGTCACCAGTGTTTATGACATTCTTAACAGTGTTTCTGCTCTGTTGAGACCAATCGCTGTTGTGCAGCAATCTCATTTTCTTAAAGTGACAGTTTCGGTGTGGCTAAGAAAAATTTAAACTGTTGTCTATGTAATATGTATGTGATGACCTTCTGTGCTGAAATGATGTGCTATATGCAGCGAAATACATGGTGATTATTGTGAGATTATCACAACGAACAACAGAGCTGCAACAATGACACAATTCTGATTCTCCTGAAGGGTAGACTAAAATCTCAAGTTTTTACTATGTAGTGATTGATGACCCCTGTGCTATACGCAGGGTCTCAGGGCTAACTCCGACTGAGTTTTTCTGAAAATTAATTAGGTCACATTTGAACTCAGCAAATTAGGGAAGTTCTTACAAAGGTCAAACTTGTAATATAGTCACCATATATATTTATATATATATATATATATATATATTAAATATATATGTATAATGTTTGAATGTCTAACTCTAGTCGATTTTTATTTAAACCATTTTCATATATATATATGGTTAAATGTTTTAATAGTCTCTCATAAGTCTTTTGACTGGCTCAACTTTTTAATTGTTGTATTCCTTGTTTTTTATTGTAAAATGCTGAGGTGAGACTTAAATGAAATATATTCTATTCTATTCTATAATGTTCCTGAAATGCATATGAAACATGGTTTCATTCAAATTTCCAACAAAAGATGGAATTAAGTTGCAAAGGATTTGAATTAATGGTCCCAGGCAGAATAATGCTTCAAAAGGCAATCCGTAAATAAACAAGTACAATAACTGACAACTAATGAATAAATGAATGTTCTTGACACACTGACAGGTCAAAAAATACAATTTGTAAACATAAACATATTTCAGATACAACACAACAAAACTTCAATTTCGTCGGAAAATCAAGTGAAAACTGCTTGGCAGACTAAGTAATATACATGGGTGAGATAAACTGCCATAATATGCTAGTCCGGTATACTATGATTTACGACTAACCAGGGAACTGACTTAAGTAGGATCATTGAGACAGCTATATATCATTCTCATTGCAAGCATAGACACAAGCCAGTAGGTATGATAGACTGCAAGAGAAACTCTGTGACCCTATTTTATCATACTATCCTAATTCTATCATGCCAAACAGAAAACGCCCTCATTTGAAGCTACTTACCCGGCCAATACTCGCATATTACAAAAATGATAAACAGAACAAAAAGAAGGACACATATTTCATAACAGTGGTAGTCAAATTTGTTGCTACAATTCATGTTCACATTTGCATAATTATTACACCACAACAAGATACGTCACACTTTACATTTGTTAAAGGTAGAAACCCTAATTTGCTAAAAGTCACAAATCCTACAAAAAATATTTTTACTACTAATTTTCCCAAATAAAACCATTAATTGTGTGGCTGTCATGTGTCACTTCCCTCTCTCATCAAGTATCGAATTGCATCAATTTCACTTTCCGAGATCATGGTAATCTGCAGCCTTTGATAGTTTTATGCATTCCGTAGCTACGTAATATATCTGGTAACCTTGAACCATGTTGCCTCTTCTCCGAACCTCATAAAGATTTTTAACAACTAGGAACATTGACGCTCCCGAAAAACAAATGACAGTATGCTTCCCGGAATTATTTTGCCTCATTCCTTTTCATGTCAAATATCATATTAATGCAACATAAATTTTCCTTATTATAAATATATTTTTTCTGGCTTGGCTAATGTGAAGCAATGCCAGAGCTGTCTAAGTGTTGTGTCAAGATGTATGTACTAAGGGGGACTATTTCCTGAGACCGTTTATTTTATTTTCATCTGGCATGTCTCAAGTTCACCAATCCAATTGAGGAGCACCTCTGACACTGTGTGTCATTAGCAAAAAATACAAGAGTAATTCATCGAGTCCAGTACTAAAAGTCTATGAATGACAGTACTTTGAACTATTAAATTGTTTCCATTCAGACTGTAGAATGAAAGATGCAAATAAACATACACTTGGAAGTCTGTAGAAAGGTGGACTTGGCCTTTCTTATTTATAACCCCTCAGATAAATTGAAAGCCACTGAAGGAGGAACAAAAGAACTATTTTGGCTAGCCTCAAACGATTCTGACACTGTGGCTTTATCAAAAGCCCTTTGAAAATTCTTTGTAGCTTGCATGCAGACCCGGGAGAGACAGCAAACCTAGCCTTTCAACTCCTTATGTGTAATGCATAATACCCTAACAAATGCCTAATGAACATGAGGTGAGCCTAAGTGTGAGAGTCTCATTTCATGTATTAAATATGTCCATTTCAGTAACAGAATCATATACAGATAGTCTCAGGGCATGCTTGCTGTTTCCCGCTAAGTGGTTATGTGATATTATGCTCATTCATGATGCCGCGTTTTTTCAGATATTTCGTGTCCAGAAGGAGGGAGTGTGATTAGAGCTTACAAAGTACTCACATTGCTCTTTATTAGGACAGGCTTTAAGATCTTGGTCAGGAATTACTGCCAAACTCACAACTTTCTAGCTTACACAGCATTTATTCCAATTTCCGCCTATCTTATGTAAAATTTTGTCAGGAATTCAATTTTGAAGAATAAAATGCACCCACTCTTTTATTTTGGAAGTTATACCCCTATTTGTAAAGCCCCCCTTAGTGGGGTGTGCCAGATACCCCCAAAATTTTATAAATTTGTCTGTAGTTCTATGGCCTCAGTAATAAAGCTGCTCTTATATCTCTAATCAATATTCTTGAATTCTATGATGGTCCATCAAAAACTACGATGACTACAAGGGTATGCATTTTTTGTTGAAATGACAAACATTTTGTGGTGGTAAGTCGCGGTTTCTTATATTTCGCTTAATTTTGACTTCACATGCATAATTTTTGCACCATCATTCTAAGCAGAAAATAAGCTTCAATTTGAGTACCAACAACCTATATTTCCGATAAGTTTAACCCGAACCAAGAAATTTTGACTTTCAGAAATAAAATTCTAAATAACTTGCATTTTTTTATGGAGTCAGATATCGAAAAACTAACACAAACTCGTTTAAATATAACTCTCTGGGCATAACAAGTTTGACTTTCAGACCTGCGTGACAAAAATTGACGAAATGCAAGTTATTTAGAAAAATGACATATTTTTTTCATACACCTACACTGTTAGAAATTTCCGTAGATTTTACGGTCAAATGACCGGCAGTTTTTCCTGCCAAAAGAAAACCGTAAAATATACGGGGACCTGTAGATGGTTTACACACACATGTTAAGTTCACAGATAAAAACCGTAAAATTAACAGGCTTTGTGCCGTGAATTGTACAAGGAAAAATTGATGTCTTTGTAGTAAACCACCTGGGCTTTGTGAAATTTACAGCAATTTGATCGTAAAATTCACAGCCATTATTATTGTAAATTTTTCTGCACAGCACTGCATTTTACGGACCTTTTAAGGTAACATCAAATGTATGTGTCCGTATAATTTTGATATATTACGGCCAACATGATGTAATATCCACTGCAGATTTCATGTGGAAAATACTTCCATGAAGTATGGAAATTTCACATTCCTCATTATTTTATAATCATTCAAAGATTTAACAGTAGCAGAGGTGCAAACAATCCCAACAGTACGTGAGGCTGGAAATAATTGCCCATTCAATTGGTTATATAAAAGGCACATAGCATGTATGTATGTACTGTAAGGAACCAAGAGAGTCTGCGGCTTTTACCTGGAGTGCATTGAAAAAGCCTGCTCCCAATTGCAGGGACAGGCGCCAAAGAATGAAAGCTGTATGCGGTTGTTACGGTTTGTGTGCTCATCAAAACAAATAAACCTGTATAAATCGGACTTCTTTATTATGGTAGAATCACAAATATATCAAATAAAAGACAGGATCATGAAAGATGTCTTACTATTAATTTACAAGCTTCAATAACAAACTGTATCCAGAGTGTATTATCTTACAATTTATATAGTCTATTAACCGATTAGCTGCTTCATGCAATAACATTATTTCACTAAAGACGGCAGCATTTCTACACAAAATAAATTCTTTTGATGAAAATATTAAAGTCTACATTATATATGTAAGAACAAATTGCCTCCAATATATTGAATATGTAGACTATAATCAACATTAAAGGATACTGATTAGCTGCTTCACACAATAGCATTATTTCACAAAATAGGTGACAACATTTCCATACAACATCAATTCTTTTGATGAACCAAATTCGATAGTGTGTCTTAAATATTGAAATCTGCATTATATCTGTAAAAACACATTGTTTCCAATATATTGAATTTGTAGACTATAAACAACATCAAAGGATACTTATTGGCTGCTTCACACAATAACATTATTTCACTAAATAGTTGTGAACATCTCCACAGAAAATCGATTCTTCTGATGAATTTCATTAAATAAATTTGTCTTAATATTAAATAAATGTGTCTTAATATTAAAGTCAGCATTCTATATTTTTGAGAACACACTGTATACCATATGCTGTCCAAGGTCCATACATGTTGTTCATACATGTAGACTATATAAACAGTATCGTTTCCTCATTAGCTTGATAGGCCTACACAATTTTTCATAGTAAATATTTCAAACAATTCCATCTAATGTCACTTTTTTCATGAACATGACTCCAGAGGACAAGAATGCAATATCTAAAGAATTATTTTTAAATTTATCTGTAGAATGAAAGATGCAAATAAACATACACTTGGAAGTCTGTAGAAAGGTGGACTTGGCCTTTCTTATTTATAACCCCTCAGATAAATTGAAAGCCACTGAAGGAGGAACAAAAGAACTATTTTGGCTAGCCTCAAACGATTCTGACACTGTGGCTTTATCAAAAGCCCTTTGAAAATTCTTTGTAGCTTGCATGCAGACCCGGGAGAGACAGCAAACCTAGCCTTTCAACTCCTTATGTGTAATGCATAATACCCTAACAAATGCCTAATGAACATGAGGTGAGCCTAAGTGTGAGAGTCTCATTTCATGTATTAAATATGTCCATTTCAGTAACAGAATCATATACAGATAGTCTCAGGGCATGCTTGCTGTTTCCCGCTAAGTGGTTATGTGATATTATGCTCATTCATGATGCCGCGTTTTTTCAGATATTTCGTGTCCAGAAGGAGGGAGTGTGATTAGAGCTTACAAAGTACTCACATTGCTCTTTATTAGGACAGGCTTTAAGATCTTGGTCAGGAATTACTGCCAAACTCACAACTTTCTAGCTCACACAGCATTTATTCCAATTTCCGCCTATCTTATGTAAAATTTTGTCAGGAATTCAATTTTGAAGAATAAAATGCACCCACTCTTTTATTTTGGAAGTTATACCCCTATTTGTAAAGCCCCCCTTAGTGGGGTGTGCCAGATACCCCCAAAATTTTATAAATTTGTCTGTAGTTCTATGGCCTCAGTAATAAAGCTGCTCTTATATCTCTAATCAATATTCTTGAATTCTATGATGGTCCATCAAAAACTACGATGACTACAAGGGTATGCATTTTTTGTTGAAATGACAAACATTTTGTGGTGGTAAGTCGCGGTTTCTTATATTTCGCTTAATTTTGACTTCACATGCATAATTTTTGCACCATCATTCTAAGCAGAAAATAAGCTTCAATTTGAGTACCAACAACCTATATTTCCGATAAGTTTAACCCGAACCAAGAAATTTTGACTTTCAGAAATAAAATTCTAAATAACTTGCATTTTTTTATGGAGTCAGATATCGAAAAACTAACACAAACTCGTTTAAATATAACTCTCTGGGCATAACAAGTTTGACTTTCAGACCTGCGTGACAAAAATTGACGAAATGCAAGTTATTTAGAAAAATGACATATTTTTTTCATACACCTACACTGTTAGAAATTTCCGTAGATTTTACGGTCAAATGACCGGCAGTTTTTCCTGCCAAAAGAAAACCGTAAAATATACGGGGACCTGTAGATGGTTTACACACACATGTTAAGTTCACAGATAAAAACCGTAAAATTAACAGGCTTTGTGCCGTGAATTGTACAAGGAAAAATTGATGTCTTTGTAGTAAACCACCTGGGCTTTGTGAAATTTACAGCAATTTGATCGTAAAATTCACAGCCATTATTATTGTAAATTTTTCTGCACAGCACTGCATTTTACGGACCTTTTAAGGTAACATCAAATGTATGTGTCCGTATAATTTTGATATATTACGGCCAACATGATGTAATATCCACTGCAGATTTCATGTGGAAAATACTTCCATGAAGTATGGAAATTTCACATTCCTCATTATTTTATAATCATTCAAAGATTTAACAGTAGCAGAGGTGCAAACAATCCCAACAGTACGTGAGGCTGGAAATAATTGCCCATTCAATTGGTTATATAAAAGGCACATAGCATGTATGTATGTACTGTAAGGAACCAAGAGAGTCTGCGGCTTTTACCTGGAGTGCATTGAAAAAGCCTGCTCCCAATTGCAGGGACAGGCGCCAAAGAATGAAAGCTGTATGCGGTTGTTACGGTTTGTGTGCTCATCAAAACAAATAAACCTGTATAAATCGGACTTCTTTATTATGGTAGAATCACAAATATATCAAATAAAAGACAGGATCATGAAAGATGTCTTACTATTAATTTACAAGCTTCAATAACAAACTGTATCCAGAGTGTATTATCTTACAATTTATATAGTCTATTAACCGATTAGCTGCTTCATGCAATAACATTATTTCACTAAAGACGGCAGCATTTCTACACAAAATAAATTCTTTTGATGAAAATATTAAAGTCTACATTATATATGTAAGAACAAATTGCCTCCAATATATTGAATATGTAGACTATAATCAACATTAAAGGATACTGATTAGCTGCTTCACACAATAGCATTATTTCACAAAATAGGTGACAACATTTCCATACAACATCAATTCTTTTGATGAACCAAATTCGATAGTGTGTCTTAAATATTGAAATCTGCATTATATCTGTAAAAACACATTGTTTCCAATATATTGAATTTGTAGACTATAAACAACATCAAAGGATACTTATTGGCTGCTTCACACAATAACATTATTTCACTAAATAGTTGTGAACATCTCCACAGAAAATCGATTCTTCTGATGAATTTCATTAAATAAATTTGTCTTAATATTAAATAAATGTGTCTTAATATTAAAGTCAGCATTCTATATTTTTGAGAACACACTGTATACCATATGCTGTCCAAGGTCCATACATGTTGTTCATACATGTAGACTATATAAACAGTATCGTTTCCTCATTAGCTTGATAGGCCTACACAATTTTTCATAGTAAATATTTCAAACAATTCCATCTAATGTCACTTTTTTCATGAACATGACTCCAGAGGACAAGAATGCAATATCTAAAGAATTATTTTTAAATTTATCTTTGTATGTTCACTCAAAATAATGCCAGCATACATTATTGTATTTGCCAAAATGACAGAGGTTATAAAAAAAGTTGCCATTTCATTGACAAAGTTCAAAACTTTCCGATTAATCGTCGTGCGTTTCTTTCCTTTCACTCGCTCCAGGTTTATCTTGAAAAAACACTGAAACACAAAAATTCAAAATGTAAAAGCTTTACAAAAATTACCCATTTTGTTTGATATTCTGTTGGGTTTATTTATTATTGTTATATCTTCCACATTTTCAAGTTTGCAAAAAATAGCCAAGCAGTGACCTCTTAGCCTGAATTTATTAATTCAGAGAAGTCAGTATTACTGTAAGTTACTATAACATATTTCCCCTCTTATGGTTTTGCTAATGAAAAATGCATTGTCACTTGATTGCCTTCAGTTACAGGCGTATCAAGCACTGTACCTTTTACAGTCCAACCATCATATAGATAAAATAATGTTACCTCTGCACGATAAATTCGATGCATGTTTGCACTTCTGGAGGAAATGCGATATTCACGACGTAGCATTGTAGTAAGAGGCAAAAAGTCGTGCCATAGCATCGTAGAAAGTCTTCATTTTTTCTATCACAACTCTATTGTCTACCAGCAGTGAGAAATCAGTTGCAGACATGACACCTGGAACAAAAGGAAAATGGTTAGATAACCAATAGCTGGGGAGAGGGAGGAGGTTCACACAAACAACAATACAATGTCTGCACTGATTCACAAATATTTAAGGTGTTCAAGAAATGGTTGATCAAGTCAAAATTGGTTGGGTAGAAATCATAAGGTAGTCATGGTCGCAGTGGGATAAAGCATTATGATAGATAGATAGGTATGGTAAGTGCAGCCCTCTAAGCCCAGTTCTGGACACTCACGAGGGTTGATTGATGAGATGGGAGAGAGAGCAAATGCCCTCAACATGTTATACATTTAACCCATGTGAGGCATCTTTCACTTGCCCAGCACAGACACTGATACAAGGGACCAGCAACTTAACATCTCATATAACATACCTTTTAACGGGTTACTGGGAAAATGATTTAGTCATTATATACAGTACAACCCAAAATAAAGTACGATTACCCCAGCAGGAAGGAAGAATCAGCCACTACTTTACCCTTTCACACCTTTTGGCTACCTCTGAATCCCTTCCCACATTTACCTACTTGAAACAACCTTTTAAAATTACTTGAAAATAACATTTATACAACACCAATTCCAACTCTTTCACCCCAATTGTGTTTGATTTCCTTGATATTATGCCATTTGCTAATTGCAATTAAATCACCATCTGCCTTAATACAGTTCTTGATATGTGTTAAGGTTGTGGTGAGGAGTCAAAAGTAGTAGTAAGGAGGTTTGGGGTGAAGAGCGGAAAGGAGGGAAAAATAGGTAAACAGAGGACTTCAGACAGAAAATTTTCTTACTTTATTTTGGGTTGTACATGTAAGTTATTTTCACAGTAACCCTGTTAAAAGTAAAGTTATGGGAGTTAACCACTTTAGGATAACCCGTGTTAAGCATTGATACAATGTGGCACTGAATGACATCCAGCTCAAAATTTTGAACCCAGGCAGTCAAAGACCTTCTGGCGGGCACCTAAACCACTCAGCCACATTTCAGGGTAGGTATAAAATCTTGCTACTGTACACTCAACAAATAAACGTACCACTTCATTTTTGCTTATAATTTGCGAGATAATATTTTTTTGGCCAAAACCAATTAAACAGTGTTGATCCTATTATAAAAATGTGCCGAAAATCATTCAAGTGCGTTTTTCCCTAACATTTACCTTTTACCTTGTGGGACCATTTCCGGAACATTTACCTTGTTTATCAAAGTTGGATTTTTTTTTAAATAGCCAAATAACCAGATTACCCACATCTCACCAAAAAAATCTAAGTGTCATTTTGCATTGTGCATCAAAGAGCCATAAAAAATGAAAAAATTGTGACATTATGCTTTATTTTTGATAGCTACAGATCACTTTCCAGATGAATTCTTTTAGTGAGATGTGGGTATGGGCATTTAAAAAAAATACCCAAATATGATAAACGAGGTCAAAGGTAAAGAGGAAATGGTCGCACTTCAATTATTTTCACATAGATACATTTTCGTAATAGGATCACTACTGTTTAATTGGTTTTGGCCCAAAAAATCATACAAATTATTAGAAAAAATGAAGGGGGGTGTTTGTTTTTTTGTTGAGTGTACATGTACAAATGATACCCGTTTAGTGTTTAGGCATTATTTCAAAGTAGCCAGGCTTTATCAATGACATCTAAAAAAGGCATATTTACCATATCAAACTATCATTGGTGATACTGGCACTCCTCGTTCTTCTGCCACCTCTAGTCTGCTCAAATGTTCCTGTAAACAGAGAGACAAATATTTTTTCACTTGATACAAGAGAAGGCATAATTGAAGCATTTCCAGCTGGTTGGCTATGAATATCATCAAATTGTTTAGGCCTACAGCCTAAATATCAGGACCTATGATGTTTTTAGAATCACTGTCAAACATAGTTATGACATCACCAGCATTGCAGAATGAGATGCCTGATGACGTCACAAAACAGCAGCCCAAACAATGCAATTGTGATGTCATGACCATTGTTGCTCCATGGGTACATCATGGTTCTGTATTTAAATGGTCTTGTGGAAAAAAATCTTTCCAATAATATTTAAATCCGGTGAAAAAATAAACTACCCATTCGAGCACTACATAACAATATCCTGATTGTGACCCTGATTCGAGTGGTTTTGTCATGTTGTTATATTATTTCAATACTGCAGTGGCATAGCCTTAGCCAGATAATTTCCTAGAGTGGGGCAAGTGGTGTTTCATCATCATGCTGAAAGGCACAAGAAACTAAACAAAATGCTGAAATTTGTTGGATCATAATATATAGCATCTGAAAAGTAATCAAGAATTGCCAAATGATAATTATCAGTCTTCACAGGAGAGGGGAGGGCAAGGATGGCTGGGGGGGGGATGGGCTTGCCTCCCTTTCCACTACCCAACCCTCTCCCTGCCCCCCACCCCCTGGTTTAAGTCAAAAGTGTCACTTTAAAAGAGTTTTTCCTGCCATTACACAAATGTGAAGTCATCATGAAGCAACCACGACAACACATTGACATTGTTTTGGCTCTTGTTCAATTTTGACATCAGGCAGCTGCAATGGCAGTGCAATGCGGGTGACGTCTTAACCATTGCTTAAGAATATCTTTTGGAGAGACGAGAGGGACAGACGAGAGGGACAGACGAGAGACGAGAGACTGAGACGAGAGGCAGAGACAAGAGGGACAGACGAGAGGGACAGACGAGAGGCAGAGACGAGAGGCAGAGACGAGAGGCAGAGACGAGAGGCAGAGGCGAGAGGGAGAGGCGAGAGAGAGAGGCGAGAGGGAGAGGCGAGAGGGAGAGGCGAGAGGGAGAGTCGAGAGGGAGAGACGAGAGGGAGAGAGGAGAGAAAGGGAGAAAATGGAGAGAGGAGAGGAGAGGAGAGGAAGAGAGGAGAGGAGAGGGAGAGAGGAGAGGGATTGAGGAGATGGAGAGAGGAGAGAAGAGAGGTAGACCAGCCAGCAACAAAATCTTATCCCATTCATATTCTTTGTTGTCCACTTATCTCAAGTTCGACTGAATGATTGTCTCGCGGCTTAAGTGGGTTATTCAATATGGTATCAGGAATGTGTTTATTACATCTAAAGCACCCGGGTGATAAATAACATATTTCCTCTCTTGTGGTTAATAACCTTTACCTATTTTGAAATGGCTATACGGCAACAGAAAGGCAGGAGAAATAAAGAAGGAAAGGAGAGGAGAGGGTGGGGGCTGGGGGGAAAGGGAATAAGGAGGGACAGGTGGCAAATGGGAGAGGGGATAGGATTGGGAGTGGTTGAAGGGGAGGGGGTTGCGGATGGAGAGGTAGACAGATGCCAGAGGGGATATTGATGAGGCAGCATTCAAGACTGTTTTTAAAAACATTGCATGTCCATATTTATAACTTCGTGAATTACGCGAGGAAAATTTGGAAGTTACACCGTCACAAAACTACATTTTAAAATTAATACAAATATATGTGAAATAATGCAAACCTCACCGATCAGTTGGAGAGTCATACGCTATATTTCATTAAATTGGCAAGAATCTACTGTTGGGATCAATTTGCCACTGACCTTGGAATAGTTGACAACTTGAAAGACCTGAAGACACAATCATGGAAGACCTATCCATGAATTTCACGACTTATTCATCAACTGGTGTTGCACAAGACGCATGTACTTCATCAGCCTCTGTCTTGAATCTGAAAATTTACAACACTCTTTAATTGCTTATGCTTAAAACATAACCCTCTCCCCACCCCATATGAAGGCAGGAAAGAGGAGATTGAAGGAAAACAGAAAGAGGATTTAGGTACGTCAGACTGTGATAGAAAAGAGGGAGAAGTTTGGAAGTGAAGGAGGTGGGAGAATAAAAGAAGGAAAAGAGGAAAGAAGGAAGGGAAAAGGAGAGAAGAGGGGGATGAAGGAGAAAGAGAAAGATTGAGATTCACCAGCGAGCAACCAAGATTATTTAAAGAAGGAAAAGAGGAAGAAGGGAAAGGGGATTGAGAGGAGAGGGAAAGATGGAAAATGAGGGGAGGACAGGGGAGATAGCATAGGGCACATAGGATAGAATGAAGGCAGAGGACACATAGGATAGGGTGAAGGCAGAGGGCAATGGAGAGGAGGCAAAATTGACCAGTGAGAGTGACGGACAGTAGGAGGGAGGGTGCGATGCTTGTGGGGAGATTGACTTCCAGCAATCAAGGTTATTTTTTAACCAGAACCGCAAGCGGTTTAAACGCTTGTCTGTCAATGTGAAATCTATCAATGTGTGCCAGATTATCACCCACAGGCCAATACCTGTAGCTAATTTTATAAGTCTAAGTGATATATTACGGCTACAATGGGCAGTTAAAGAATGAAGAAATATGGCTGCCAAAATTACCACAATCTTGGATTTATTGACATGTTCCTGATCCATGCCCACAGGCCAATAACTGTATCTACTTTCAAAACTCTAAGCAAAGTAGCAAGGTCACAATGGGCAGTTCAAGGATATCAGCCATTTTAAAGAGACTATTTTGGTGGCCATCTTGAATTTCTCAACATGTTCCTGATTCATACCCACAGGCCAATACCTGTACCAAATTTCATAACTCTAAGCGAAATATTGAGATCACAATGGGCAGTTCAAGAAATGAAGAAAGACTGCTGCCAAAATGGCTGCCATCTTGGATGTTCCCGATCAATACCCACAGGCCAATACATGTACCAAATTTTATAACTCCAAGTGAAATATTAAGGTCACAATCGGCAATTCAAGAAATGAAAGATGGCTGAAAAATTTGCCACCATCTTAGATTTTTCAGCATGTTCCTGATCAACACCCAGAGGCCAATACCTGCACCAACTTTCATAAGTGTAAGTGAAATACTAAGGTCACAATGGTCAGTTCAAGAATGAAGAAAGATGACTGCCAAAATAGCCACCACAAAACGTCAGCCATCTTGGATTTCTCAACATGTTCCCGATCAATGCCCACAGGCCAATACCTGTACCAAATTTCATAACTCTAAGCGAAATATTGTGGTCACAATGTGCAGTTCAAGAATGAAGACGGATGGCTGCCAAAATGGCTGCCACAAAATGGCCACCATCTTGGATTTCTCAACATACTCCCGATCGATACCCACAGGCAAATACCTATAACAAATTTCATAACTCTTAGCGAAATATTACGGTCACAATGGGCAGTTCAAGAAATGAAGAAAGATGGCTGCCAAAATGGCCCCCCACTTGTATTTCTCAGCATGTTCCTGATCCATACCCACAGGCCAATACCTGTATCAAATTTTATAACTGTAAGTGAAATATTAAGGTCAGAGTGGGCAGTTAAAAAATGAAGATGGCTGCCATAATGGCCAACACAAAATGGCTGCCATCTTGGATTTCTCAACATGCTCCCGATCCATACCCACAGGCCCATACCCGTACCAAATTTCATAACTGCATGTGAAATCATAAGGTCACAATGGGCAGTTAAGAATGAAGAACGATGACTGCCAAAATGGCCACCATAAAACGTCTGCCATCTTGGATTTCTCAACATGTTCCCGATCAATGCCCACAGGCCAATACCTGTACCAAATTTCATAACTCTAAGCGAAATATTGTGGTCACAATGTGCAGTTCAAGAATGAAGAAAAATGGCTGTCAAAATGGCCACCATCTTGGATTTCTCAACATACTCCTGATCGATACCCACAGGCAAATACCTGTAACAAATTTCATAACTCATAGCGAAATATTACGGTCACAATGGGCAGTTCAAGAAATGAAGAAAGATGGCTGCCAAAATGGCCCCCCGATTATATTTCTCAACATGTTCCTGATCCATACCTACAGGCCAATACCTGTACCAAATTTCATAATTGTTAGTGAAATATTAAGGTCAGAATGAGCAGTTAAAGAATGAAGATGGCTGCCATAATGGCCACCACAAAATGGCTGCAATCTTGGATTTCTCAACATGCTCCCGATCCATACCCACAGGCCCATACCTGTACCAAATTTCATAACTGCATGTGAAATCATAAGGTCACGATGGGCAGTTAAGAATGAAGAAAGATGGCTGCGAAAATGGCCGCCACAAAATGGCAGCCATCTTGGATTTCTCTACATGTTCCCAATCCATACCTATAGCCCCATACCTTCACCAAATTTCATATTCATGCCATAAGCGGAAAACTAAGGTCACAAATGGACACTCACACAAACCTTAACCAGGACAACACCGACGACGCCGAAGATCGAGTGACCACAATAGCTCTTCATTTTCAAAGAAAATAGATGAGCTAAAAACCATTGGATATTCATAATTATAGCTTTGCAAAATAAGCCAAGAGAATTTAGAAGTTAAACTGTTGCAAAACATGCAATTACATTTGAAAATTAATGCAAATATCATAATTATGTGAAGTATTGCAAACCCCAGTGATTACTAACAAATTACTTTGCTATATTTCACTAGTTGAGGGCAGACATAGTATATAACTATGAGTGAGTTTTTGAGCATTAATTATTTGGAGGAAAGGAGAGCAGACATAAAAATACTGTTGTGTCACTAACCTTGCAAGAGTTGACAGCTTCAAAGACCTGAAGAAACACAATCATGAAAGGCCTCTCCATGAACTAGCATTGCACAATTAACACACACATGTACTTCACACAATCAGCCTCTGTCTTGAATCTGAAAATTAGACAACACTCTTTAACTTGTATAGACTTAGAAGTTTGTTGTTGATAGTTTGCTATTGAGTTGATTGCCTTCGGTGCTTAAGTCTTAAGTCTGCAAACATGACCAAGGAAACCCAGACCACAGTCCTTAAGTGACACTTTCACTGCAAAGCTATTTTAAAATCATATTGATAGTTGTGTAAAATATAATCACACGTAAAACGTAAAATAATGACAAATAAATTATTTAAATAAATAATAAATGGTGCGAGAAAAACAATAAAATTAAAATATTTTACATAGTAGGCCTATTAATATTTAAACATTGTAGACAAATTAGAATGTAACATTTGGGTTATTCTGGTCTACAGGGTGATGATAATTTATTCATACTGATTAATAAATGAGTCCGTTAAGGAGAGGGTGGATGGATGATTGGGGATTTACGACATGTATTTATGCACTTGGTAGGCTAATAAGGACAGGGAAGGCCACGGCAATGAGGCGAAGGATAATTGAAACAGCCGTCCAACATAGGCCAGGGTGACCCAGCAAGAGCTGGATTCGAACCCTGGACCAAGTGATTGGCAGCTCAGCACGTTACCACTAGACCAACCCTCCCCCTCGTTAAGGAGGTGGAGGATTAGCTCAGTGGTAGAGTGTTGGGCTGGCAATCAATGGGTCCAGGGTTCCACTTCAGCTCTTGCAGAGCCACTTGTCCTACTCCTCTGCTAATTAACCTATCAAGACTAGTGCATAAATAGAGGACAAAAAGCCCCATTCATCCTCATCAAGGAATATCACTCACAAAAAATATTGTGGGTTGTGGAACCATACATAGACGTACCGGGCGCGCATTTTTTGGGGGCGGGGTGAGGGACATCTGCCCGAATTTAAAGATATAAATTTAATGCAATTTCAAATGAAATTACCAGGAAACTTTTAATTTTCAATATTTTTAATTAAATCATCTGCCCAAATTGTTTAGCCCTTTTACCCGAATCTTACTGTTTCCCAAACTTTTGGGGGGCAATCGCCCCCCTGCCCCCCCTCCGGTACGGCTATGGAACCATACCATTTTATTACCTCAATACAACCATTACCGTAGTTATCAAATAATAGGCAATTAAATATAATTTAGCATTATCATGCATGCTAAATGAATAAATAATAGTAATCTTACCTTGCTTATGAGTCTCATCAGTCCTGCTTCCAGAGATTAAATGACTGCTCTTAAGTTTAAACACCTTAAGGCATTGCCAATAAAGCTTCTTTAAGGGCACAGAAAACAAAAACAAGGCTAAGTCTTCAGTTACAGTTTTTAAACCGTGAATTCATAAAACACGTTATAATAACAACAAGAAAGCTGTAATTTCTACAGTTTCATGATCATGGCCGTTTGACCGTATAAATTACGGAATAAAACCGTTGATTAAACTGAAATTTCTAACAGTGTAGAAGTGAAAAGCAGCAGCTCCATGTTTTGTATGTGTGAACCTAATTATGCAAAGCAAGGAAATTTTTATTTAGTATATTGCCTTCGTCTAGTCCTTCTGAACATATTGATATGTAATTCATGTCCATAAATATCTCAGATGATGTTGAAAAAAAATTATCAAATAGGAAATCCACTTCATTTTAATAAATTGTTTTTACTTTTGTCACCTGACTTTGTTTCGATATCCTGTTCACAGAGCAGCATTATATTGAGACAAATTATTAAAACTGGGTGTCATTTTAAACTTTAGACAACAGGGAATGCCATGGTACCCTCAATTATCATGAATTCTCGATTTCTATCAAGGAAGAGACAGTCAAACTTTGATGTCTGAAAAATGTGTAACAAAAAATTAGCATTTTTCGCACGTTTTTCCACTTAAATTGTTAGATAGCGACTTTTACACCACTATAAAGACACTTAAAAAGGTCACCATCAGAAAGAGCACAATTTTTTACACAAGATAGCATATATTTTAGAATCTGTGATATGTTTTTGTGGCGTCAAGAATTTTTTCACACTCGTGGCAGTAACTCCTGACTAAGATCTTGAAGCCTGTCTTAGAGATGTCTGGATGTCCTCAGGCTGTCAAGATAACAAAGTGTCACCAACCTCAAAACAATCTTTGATTCTATTATACTGTGAATGATCCGTCGAACCTTTGCAACACAGACCACTGAGACCAAACTTCTGTATAAGGAACTTCAAAGTCAAGAAGCCAAACAAAAGCAGATGACTAAAACCCTCAGGAAGACTTATCTGCCAACTTATTGAGTCAGACTTTGTGATAACACCCAGAGTGGTTATTGAAGGAGCATTGGGTTTCTAAGAAGACAGTAATGCATGGATTGATGGGCCTTGGTTGCTGTTGAAAGCCTCACTCCAACCGAATATACACTTTGGTGTATTGCACTGTACAGTGTACACATAAAAAAACATCAGTTGAATTCTATGATACAGTAAATTTCTGAGGATATCTTGAGCACAGTCCTGAACAGCTGCTGTGGGAAAATATCAAATTGCAAAAGAGATAGCCTTCTTAAGAGGCCAATGTATACGGTGCTTACTTCATTTTTGCAAACGGAATTTTTTGAGACGACATTAAAAAATAGTTTCTTGAAGTTTTGTGCAGGAAATTTATGCTTGTGCATTCCTAATGGTCCACTTTCATGACCAACTCGACAGGGAAGTTTATTTTCCCCACCTCAAACATCTTTTCAAAGTCATTTTGCATGTCAACAAAATGTGTGTTGCATATTCAAAGAAGTGCTGCTCTTTCAGAAAATACACTCCACACCTTATAGATGTTTGCATATTGACAGTCCAAACAGTTTCAAAATTAACTTTCAACTTGGCCGTGTGATGTCAGTGGCTTGAAAATGTTTTGTTTGTGTCAGTTATTTTAATCAGTTGTGGTTGCACCATATCAAGCAGCATGACAATAAACAAACTAATTAAACGACCTAAGGTACTTCATCAAATGCGATTAGGAGACCAACAGGAAACTGTCAATGATGTGGCAAAACCACTTTGCAAATTGAAAATGAGAAAATAAATTTTTCCAGTAGACCGCCAGTCTGCAAAGAGCTGTAAAAGGATGAGGTGCGCCTGAAAATGCCGAGTACCTTCAAAAAGTCTAAGTACCCAATTTTTTGCATTAAACACCCGGTGGGCAGATGTAATGATGACAAGGGCAATTAATAGTTTTTTGCATTAAAAACTCATGATAAAGTAATTTTTGATGGAATTTTAATTAAAATTGGTTCCTTTTGGAGGGGGTGGGCTTTTATTAAGGGTTGTGCTTTTAATACAGAAAATATGGTAGTTGAAAAGGGTGCTACTGATTGAGCTTCATTTATAACAAAAGGCTACTTTGCTACCATGGAGAGCATTGCATACTAGCTGCCAACCATTGTGCTCAATCTGATCACAAAATTGTATTCTACAAGCAGTCAACAAAAACTATGATCTAAGAGTTGTACCGGAAACTAATATAATTAGTTTATTTTTTCCCTTAAGCTTCTTCCTCCTGTTACCATTAAAACTGGCTTGATTATTGTGGTTGTGTTATAATAATTGCTTACCTCATTTTTACACCTGAAAGGAAATCCTCTCTTGACTTCTTGGAACTCTCTCCAATCTGGGATCAATTAAGATTTCAAATAGCATGCTCTATATAATAAAATTTTCTCAATATCTATACCTCATTATTTTTCACAATAAAAAGAAGAGCAATTATTTTATCATAAACTATCTATTTCGGTCCCATATGAAACAGTAAACAACATATAACCCCGTATTTTAGCAAATCTTCATCTTAGCTACTCAGCTACATGTATGCAGAAAGGCATAAATGTAATTTTGGATGATTAATTTGGATGGTTCCCTTTCAGATAATCCATCATGTTATGGGGTTTTTCATATAACCATCACTCGATAGTCAACAAACCTTAATTGCTTTTCTGTCTACATCCATCGTATTGAAATATCGCATCCTTTATATACAAGGAGTCACTGGAATGGTAAACATACATACATTCACTTGATGATTTTCGTCTGACCTCAACAAAACCACCATAGATGATTCATGCAATGTTAGCTGCATGGCTGCGCAGCAATCCAAATCCCAAAACAACAACATTGGAGTTTGCCAACAATTTCACTGCGTAATACCTAAATTCACAAGTTATAATTGAATTTGTCAGACATAACCGAAAGGGATAAAATAAGTTAATGCTAAATGGATTAAATAAGTTAAAGCTAAATGGATTAAATAAGTTAAAGTTAAGTTAATGTGTTGCACAAACATTCATAGGATCTCAGTAGGGAAAAGTAAAGTAAGTAAGTAAAGATTTATTTCACATCGGTTACAAAAGAAAACAATACAACAAAAGCACACAGAGTGCTTGTTACCGACTATAACAAATAAAAAGCGGATGGGTATTTACAGATGAAGATATGAAGGATTAAAAGATTACTATATAACCTCTTATCTTATCATATTGTACATAACAGACAACTGCCACAATTACACTCAGGCTGCCATTTCATAACAAAGTTTCTAAAAGCATTAAAATCTTGATTTTTGACATCATCAGAAATCTTATTCCACATTAAAGCACCTTGGTATCGTAAAGAATTAAAACCATGTTGTTTTGTAGTAAAACGCGGCTTGACTAGCATGTTCAAGCACCTCAGATTATAATGCATATCTTGCATTTTGTCCATTGAAAGTGCAGCCTTCAAAAGCACATTCTTGCAGCTCACAGGGATTGATCGATGAAGTGAAACAGATACAGCAGTTTGAAACATATACATTGGTCCCTGCGTTATAAAACCGCCCCTTCTGCGGTCATGAAGCGGTCTCTCGTGGGGGTGCGGTCTCTTATCAGGGTGCAAAATGCACTAAAAATGCTACTTTGTGCCGGAGAAAGGTGGTCACATAAGGCAAGGCGGTCCTACAACAGGGGGTCTTATAATGCAGGGACCACTGTATTCCAAAAATTTTAATCTTCACTAATCAAGTGGACCAATAGAACTTAAAATTTGGAAAGTCTAGCTGTATAACATCCTGCCCAGATAAAGTCCATGTGACCCCACCTGCCCAAAAAAAAAACCATACGGATATGGCACATTGGTGATTTACCATACACCGGGGTAAAGTTGGCAATCTTGGGTAAGGTTGGAGCACTATTTTGACCCACTTAATGGCAGAAATGCCAGCCTTTTTCACTGACACAGGTATCTTTGGCAAAGTTGCCAAACATGTCATTGGTGAAAAGTTGACATTTCTGCCATCAAGTGGTCAAAACAGCTTGCCACCTTTACCCCGAATTGCCAACTTTACCCCGTTAGGGGATGAACGACATAGATTCTGCTTTTCTTTTTTTCAACATGCTTCTAGTGGCCCATGAGCTTTACTTGATAAATGACGCCAATACTCCAAGGTCACTGAAAGGTCAATCAAATAAGTATGAATAAATTGCAATATTCGCAAGCCAGCTTCAGACTTCTGGTGTTTGCCTCATTTCAAAACATCCCAGTGGCATCAGACTGACGCCGTCAGTGTAGGTGAGGCTGGTTGGGCATTTGCTCCACCACTTTTTGACCAAAAAATGGGTGTTGTTTGAAGAACTATTTTCAGCATTCCCCAGGACACACTTCCATGAAGGCCGTTGCCCAATTTGCCCCACCATTTTAAAATGAAACTGATGCCCCTGACGCCTGACACATCCACAATGTAGGGCAGTCACAAGTAGCAAACAATTATGGAAAAGGGTGCTGCAGGAATGTAATTTTCTCTGATTTTAAGACCTCTACTTGTAGTCCGTGGGCCAGATATCGAAACCCTCCCCCCCCCTTGGGAATTTCGGAGACCCATATATTTTGAAAGATATATATCTTAAGTTACCAAATTTGCTTGTTGGTCAATCTTAGACCTCAACGATAACCAGCAGGAGCTATATGAGTGCGGGAAGGTTGAAAATAAATTTTCGCCAAACCGAATGCCGCTATTTTCAGAAAATATACTGTTATTCATAAACTAGTCCATGTATAGATGCTTAAATGGTACCATTTTGAAGGTATTTAATTCCTCTATCTATTTAGTGCAAAAATTGATTGATTAGGCTATCTATTTTGGTCAACAGAATGGAAAACATGCGGCCATAACTCGAAATTAAAAAGAAAATTTCATTTTATTTCACGAAAGTTCCCCGTACGGGTCACTAGGGGTCAGAAAATCCTGAAGTTTCTTTCACATCATTCTGTATATTCATAGCTTTAAAATGATGTATAACACAACCATGTAACTGCAACAATAGCTTACCTGCATTCAATTATTCATTATTGCATTTATGTACGATTAAGTCAAATTTTCCGATATAGGGGATGAACGACATAGATTCTGCTGTGAATATATCTTCCAGGATTCATTGTATCTTTATGAAAATAATTGTAGATATTTGTAATAGTCTTTATTCTGTTAACTATGTTTTCAGGGGTTTTAAAACAGGTATTTTCATGTTTTTAACTTGGTTATGGCAGCCATATTGCAGATTGGCAACCAAACATATTTTCTTACAAACATGTCCGGGTGACCTACATTGATGGTTTTCAGGATAAACATAATTTTTCCTGAAATAAGAACTTAATCACAATAGTGCAGCGGCATAGCAAACCAATTGTGCATTTTTGGAGGAAAGCATGAAACTTGGCACACCTTTAGAGCATAAAGAAAGGAACATTTTCAGATATTGGGCCACTTTGTATCTTTACCTGGGGCCATTTGACAGCCTTTTAAAGATTTTGCTTCAAAAACGCTAGATGGATATCAATTTTTTACCCATATGACCCAATATCTTTGTGAGTTTATGCAATATTTGCATGAAATTTGGCACACTAATTGTCCTTTACCAGGGGAACATTTTGGTATACCACACTTGTTTATATCTAAATGTACTGATGGCTATATAGACCCATTCCCAAATAAAAGCATTTCATGTAATGCGATAAAAATATGTTGTAATTCAATTGCCAATGCAGACATGAAATATATTGTTTGCAGGTTCAAGATGTTATTTTCCTGAAAGTGCATCAAAATAGGGTCATTTTGATATATATGGCCACTCTGTAACCCCAGTAGTTTCCAAATGACAGCTCATTGAACTTGAACAGTTATCTTGAAGTGAAAATCACAAACGGGCAATTCTCTTGGAAAAGGTCTATAGACACCAAATGCCAGAATTCATAATTATACAGAATCATGTGACTTATAATTTGTATTAATAGAAAAATGGAACTTTTGGGGGTATTGTGGCACTAGGTGGGTATTCCTGATTATACCATTCGACACCTCTGTCAGCCAATCACATTACAGTATTTCAGGGGAATAATTCTCATATTCTTTGTTGTCCAGTTATCCTCTCATGTTTGACTGTTTGAGTGTTTGTCTCACGGTATAAGCCGGTTATTCACCATGGGATCAGGAATGTGTGTTTATCACACCTCGGCCTAAAGGCCTCGGGTGATAAATCACATATTCCCTCTCCTGTGGTGAATAACCTTTACTAGTCTACTTACTGTATGTCAGTATAAGATTGAGCCCCGTTATGGGTTTACCATCTCAACTCTTTTTTTATTCGTTTTATCTATGTGAAAGAGAGCAATGGGTGGGTCAGTTCACAGCATGATAATGATGGTGACTCTCCCAACAAGCTGCTGTATTACACTGTCAAAGTGTTTGTCGAACACCCATGTAGCATTTTAATTCAATTCATACAACCTTTATTGTACTGGTCTTCCTGTACATGCATACAATTCTCAAATCAATTCATTAATCAACTGATATCAAATGGCCCTAAGATAATGATAGTGAATATCAAATGATTAAATGGTATCGTCTCTGACAACCTGCTTGACAATTTATATTTGTGACTGTGAGCTGGTAAATAAACCGTACAACCGCTAAAAAAAAAAGAAGAAAATACTTTTCTGCTAACATGAAAACGCTGTTGTAAACAGTGATAATTACATTGTGACTGCCTTCCTTCTAAAATACAGGCACACTAGGGAGAGATTAAAGACTTCTTCAAATTATATAATTATATTTCTTCACTGAATAAATTTTTTAATTCTTCCTTTTAACCTTAAACCCTCAGGTGGAGTGTCAAATATAAGAGGACATACTGATACATGTTACTCCCTGTCTACAAGTGGACTGCTCTTGCATTGCCACAGATCAGAACATATGCTGTCTTGTGTTGCCACCTAGTGACTAGTGTGCTATTCAGCGAGCTCCTGCGAGCGTCCACCAACTTTCGACCAGAAGAACACACACAATTTTGTCTGGAAGACACCGGGGCTGTTTCTGAGTGTGCTGATGGCCTTGTCTACTTCCTTAGAGAATGTGATTGCCGAGTCTGACTCTGGTAAACATCAATGTTGGATAGAAATTTTGTTAATGTGCAATGAAATTGGAACTATTTCTTGGGACAGCAATGCTGTAGCATAGGAAATCAACTTTTGTGCCAGGTGGCAGCAGCATGCAGTTCTCAGTTTCACCAGACTGTGTTACTCCACAATTTAAACCCTACTCCAACAGTTATATTATCCAATATAGGAGACCATGCAGATGTTACTCCATAAATGAAAACCCACTGATGAAATGAGTCTAAGAAGGCAGTCCATGTTCATTTTGCAACTAATGCTACACGTTTAACTCCAGGAAAAGTTTACAAGACCTATTTCTTAGAAAATAGTTTAGTAATTCAATTTTGCTCCATCCAGGTCAATGTCCCAGGAAGAAGACAAGAAGAAGTAAGTAAATCTTGCCAAAAAAAGCATATGGTTATATCATATGGATAATGAAGCTGTTAAGAAAGAAACACAGATTAGTTTGGCTCCGTGGTACAGTGGTTAGCATTCCTGCCTTGTACACATGAGGAGTGGGTTCGATCCCCACTCCGGCCATGTCCAGTGGTTATCACTCCAATGATTGGTATGATTGCCGTTCAGTATGGTGAGTGCCGGTGAGCAGATTTATCTGGAATGGGCGCTATATAAAATCATACTATCTAGCAAAACACACCGAAAGAGTAGCACCAGGCCTGACATAATCATGTTAGTGAACTTGCATATTTATTCAGAGTCTTTCATGCAGAAAGAGGTGTACAAATTAAACAATTTAACAAGCTTTTATGAATTTTTTAAAGTTACTCAATCCCAAAGACACGACAGAGCCATGCAAAGATCAGAACTATTATGTGTGTCATGTATGAAACTTGTGACAGGCGTTACATCAGGGAAACAGGAAGACAGGATGGTAGATCAATCTCAGTGCATAACAAGCTACAGAACTCCTGGGACGTGTGATTAGATCCCATTAAAAAATTGCAAGCGCATTTATATGACATGTATAATGGCTCCCACTTTTAATAGTGATTAGGTCTTGTGAACTACTCCTGGAGTTAAACTTGAAGCATTAGTTGCAAAAGGAACATGGACTGCCTGCTTAGACTCATTTCGTCAGTGGCTTTAAATTTATGGATTAACATCTGTATGGTCTCCTATATTGGACACTAAATTGTGGAGCAACATCTGTATACCCTCCCACTTAGTCAACAGATTCTACAATCTATTTCACAGTATTAATCTAATCCATGCAGGTCTGCATATAATTTAAAAGATCTTTCAATATCTATGGTCACTGTAAACTGACATTCTCTGTGTGCATGCTACCCAATTTCTTGACCTATTTCTGAGTGGCGTAAGCCACAATAGACGCTGCCAGAATTCAGATGCAGCAACCAACATTATGAGAAAGCAAGTGACATTATGAGATTAGCACAGAGTACGTTTAGATTGTAATAAGGGATGGACCATTTCTAATTTAGGTTAATCTACCTGCTTACACAATTTGTCAAGCAGGTTGGCAGTGGCAAAAGCAATGAATCATTAAAGGATTAATTATCATTTCAGTGCCATTTTATATCAGTTGATTGATTGAATTTTATTTTAGAATTTTACACATGTAGGATGACCAGAACAATAATAGTAGTGTAAATTGAAATAAAATGCTACATGGGTGTAAGACAAATATTTTTACATTGGCACATTGCAGCCTGTGTGGAGAGTCGTCAGCATTATTATGCTTTTAACTGACCCACCCATTACTCTGACATACAGTCATCAGGCTATCAGGAATACCCATCAACATAATTATGATCAACTAGTGCCACAACACCCCTAAAAGTTCCATTATTCTATGAATTGAAATTATAAAAGTCTCATGACTCTGTACAATTATAGATCCTGACCTTTTCCAGAGATGTGCCCGTTTGTGATTTTCACTTCAAGATAACTTTTTAATTTCAATGAGCTGTCATTTGGAAACTACTGGGGTTACAGAGTGGCCCAATATGTCAAAATGACCCTATTTTGATGCACTTTCAGGAAAATAACATCATGAATCTGTAAACAATATATTCCATGTCTTCATTGGCAATTGAATTACAACATATTTTTATCGCATTACATGAAATGCTTTTATTTGGGAATGGGTCTATATAGCCATCAGTACATTAAAATATAAACAAGTGTGGTATACCAAAATGTTCCCCTGGTAAAGGACAATTAGTGTGCCAAATTTTATGCAAATATTGCATAAACTCACAAAGATATTGGGTCATATGGGTAAAAAATTGATATCAATATAGCGTTTTTGAAGCAAAATCTTTAAAAGGCTGTCAAATGGCCCCAGGTAAAGATACAAAGTGGCCCAATATCTCAAAATGTTCCTTTCTTTATGCTCTAAAGGTGTGCCAAGTTTCATGCTTTCCTCCAAAAATGCACAATTGTTATGATACCTGCAGCTATGCCGCTGCACTACAACTGGTTTTCCTTTTCTGAAAGGAAGATAGTGCATTTACCCCTTGTTTATTCAAAATGGCAGCCTCAATCCCAGAAAAAAATTAATTTTTTCCGAATATCGGGTGCCAAATTTCATTATTTTTAACAAGAAATGCTTTATGCCACAAAATTGGCAAAAACTGCCTCAATAGTCATTTATATAACAAAATGTAGGTATCATTGAAACCACAAATTAGTAGGGTACATGATGCTATGTTGATTTACAAAAGAGGAGGGACTGAAATTTGACAGGAGGCCATTTTCTTTATCTTACCCCAACATTTTACTTAAAACAAAAGAAGATTTCCACACACATACAATCATTGTAATCAAAGGTAAATTCTATACAAAAGTCATGAATTCAGCCATGGTTAATAAAAGAAGAAATATTTTATTTATTAAAATATTTCTCATTTATAACAGGAATGCTCATAACAAGAGAGGCCCTTTTTCTTCCCTTACCCATTTTTGTTTTGCCAAAAATTATTTTTGCACGGAAATTGTAACAAAGATGTTAAATTAATTTTTTATTATTTTAAGTACAAACCATTATTATTTTAAAGATAATATTGAGTAATATCATATGGTTAGCGGAAATACTCGCTTCTCATTGGCCGACAGCCGTGCAATATTCTACGATATTGCACGCATTATATTGCACGGTCATTTTAACATGTGGGAGATTGGACGGACCTGAGAGGAAGCACCCCGTTTCAGTGCTGCTGCAGCCACAGGCTGACAAACAATTTGTGTTTTCAGATTTTAGTAAAAAGTGCACTGTTCAGCAACGGAGGCAGTTAGAAAGCTCGTTTTTGCGGCAAAAGATGCGTCTTTTTAAGGGCTATCAGGATATCTTTTTTTTTTACTGATTATATTATTTTTATCTCCAGAATAAAGCAATAAGTGACCGAAAAACAGCATTTTTGCAGATTTTTTTGTGTTTAGAGGTCTAAACTCTGCTATAAAGTTTCAGAAAAAAATCTGAAATAAAATCCATCATCAAGTAAATCATTTTTCCATTCCGAAAGTGTGACAATTTTTTTTGTGAGTGAAATATTTATTGCCTTTTTACGAGATACAACATAAAAAGGTGGATCAAAAGAAACACAAAAAAAGTTTGGACAAGGAATTCCAGCCCTTTTCTTTGCATTTGACACAAAAAAACCATATGATATAACAGTTATTGCACATCACCTCGTGCAATATCAGTTTTTATGGCACCTCGGTGACTAATATTGCACTCGGGCTGCGCCCTCGTGCAATATTAGTCACCTCGGTGCCATAAAAACTGATATTGCACTCGGTGCTGTGCGATAACTGTATATTATATGGTAATTTTTGATATATTTATCAGGCTACCTGGCACATATAGTCTCATTTTGGACCAAGGGTCCGGACTTTCTGGCCACACTTTGTAAAATTTGGACTATCGCAGATTTTTGGTAAAATTCAACAACTCCTAAACTATGAACTGGGTTAGAAGTGGTTTATAAAAATGATTAGGCATATTGAATTTTATATGGTAATTTTGTATATTTACCAGGCTATCTGGCACATATAGTTTCATTTTGGACCAAGATTCTGGACACTCCAGCTACACTTTGTAAAAGTTGGACTATCGCAGATTTTACCTAAAATTCAACAACTCCTAAACTATGAACTGGCTTAAAAGTGGTTATAAAAATGACTAGGCATATTGAATTTTATATGGTAATTTAATATATTTACCAGGCTATCTGGCACATAAAGTTTCATTTTGGACAAAGGGTCTGGACACTCTAGTCAAGCTTTGTAAAATTGGGACTATCGCAGATTTTTGCTAAAATTCAACATCTCCTAAACTGAGAACTGGGTTAAAAGTGGTTATGAAAATGACTAGGCATGTTTAATTTTATATGGCAATTTAGTATATTTCCCAGGCTATCTTGCACATGTAGTTTCATTTTGGACCAAGGTTCTGGACACTCTAGTCAAGCTTTGTAAAATTTGGGACTATCACAGATTTTTGCTAAAATTCAACAACTCCTAAACTATGAACTGGCTTAAAAGTGGTTATGAAAATGACTAGGCATATTGAATTTTATATGGCAATTTGGTATATTTCCAAGGCTATCTGGCACATATAGTTTCATTTTGGACAAAGGGTATGGACACTCTAGTCAAGCTTTGTAAAATTTGGACTATCGCAGAATTTTGCTAAAATTCGACAACTTCCAAAATATGAACTGGCTTAAAAGTGGTCATAAAAATGGCTAGGCATGTATAATTTTATATGGTAATTTAGTTTATTTACCAGGCTATCTGGCACATAAAGATTGATTTTGGACCAAGGTTCTCGACACTCCATCCACACTTTGTAAAAATTTGGTCGATCGCAGATTTTTGCTAAAATTCAACAGCTCCTCAACTATGAACTGACTTAAAAGTGGATATAAAAATGACTAGGCATATTTAATTTTATATGGTAATTTAGTATATTTACCATGCTTTCTGGCACATATAGTTTCATTTTGGACCAAGGTTCTGGACACACTAGTCAAGCTTCATAAAATTTGGACTATCGCAGATTTTTGTTAAATTTCAACAACTTCCAAACTATGAGCTGGCTTAAAAGTGGTCATAAAAATGGCGAATCATATTGAATTCTATATGGTAATTTAGCTTATTTGCCAGGCTATCTGGCACAGATAGTTTCATTTTGGACCAAGGTTCTGGACACTCTCGTCAAGCTTCGTAAAATTTGGACAATCATAGATTTTTGCTAAATTTCAACAACTTCCATACTATGAACTGGCTTAAAAGTGGTCATAAAAATGGCTAATTATATTGAATTTTATATGGTAATTTAGCTTATTTGCCAGGCTGTCTGGCACATATAGTTTCATTTTGGACCAAGGGTCTAGACACTCAAGCCACACTTCGTAAAATTTGGACTAGCGCAGATTTTTGCTAAAATGCAACAACTCCTTAACTATGAACTGGCTTAAAAGTGGTCATAAAAATGGCTAGGCAATAGGCATATTGAAATTTATATGGCAATTTAGTATTTTTACCAGGCTATCTGGCACATATAGTTCTATTTTGGACCAAGGGTCTGGGCACACCAGCCACACTTTGTAAAATAAGGACTATCACAGATTTTTGCCAGATTTCAACAACTTCCTAACTATGAGCTGGCTTTAAAGTGGTCATAAAAATGGCCTGCATATTGAATTTTATATGGTAATTTAGCTTATTTGCCAGGCTATCTGGCACAGATAGTTTCATTTTGGACCAAGGTTCTGGACACTCTAGTCAAGCTTCGTAAAATTTGGACAATCGTAAATTTTTGCTAAATTTCAACAACTTCCAAACTATGAACTGGCTATGGCTTGGGTGTCCAGACCCTCGGTCCAAAATGAAACAATACCCTTTCCATGTCCTTTATTTAAAAAAAAATACTAAGTAATATATAGTAATAGTTTAGTGTATTAAAATAGATAGTATAACACCAAAGATCCTTGGTATTATTATATCGATGATTGAGGCAAAATAAATGGCCGCCATTTTGAAAAATGGGGTTAAACTGCACTTAACTTCCCAGGAGAGTATCAAAACCTGTCTTAATGAATTCCTGACCCATGAAAACATATATTTAGACCCAAAAATCGTTGTTCTAGCCCAATTAGATCCAGAGATACGGGCGAAACGGTTAATTGGCGGCCATCTTGGAATTATCCATAATGGCCGCCAGTCGTTGAGGTTATATAATGACCAACAAGCAAAAATGTGTTCTCTGGAATATTAGCTTTCCCATGGTATGTGTCTTCAAAATTCCCAAGGGGGCGGGAGGGGGGGTTATGGTGGCCCGCGGACTATTGGTCCTCCATTATTCCTTCACAGCCTGATGTCCCGTGATGTGCAGATTATACCGGCATAGTAACCATAATACACTATACCTTCTCTCCTCAGACAGAAGTTTCTGTTGCTGAGGGCCAATAACAGAAAATGCTGAAGCTCTGCAAATACTTTGATATCATAAGTGTATAGGGGCACATTAAACTCTCATTTAAGCCAAACATCGAGAATGTAGATGAAAAACGAATGACAATACATACATTCTTTGAACTATTAAATTGTTTCTAGTCAGACTGTAGAATGAAAGACACAAATCAGCATACACTTGGAAGCATGTCTACAGAAAGGTGAACTTGGCTTTTCTTATTTATAAGCTCTCAGATATATTGAAAGCCACAGAAAGAGGAACAAAAGAACCATTTTGGTCAGCTTGAAGCGATTCTGACACTGTGGCTTTTTCACAAGCTCTTTGAAATATGTTTAGCTTGCATGCAGACCAGGAGAAACACCTAGCCTTTTAACTCATTATGTGTAATTCTCAATGCCCTAACAGATGCCAAATGAACATGAGTAGAGCCTAAGTGTGAGAGTACCATTTCCTGTGTCAAATATGTCCATTTCATTAACAGACATACGCAGATAGTCTCAGGGCATGCTTGCTACTTGCCACTTAGTGGTTATGTGATATTATGCTCACAATGCCGTGTTTTTCAGATATTTCGTGTCCAGAAGGAGGGAGTGTGACTAGAGCTTACAAAGTACTCACATTGCTCTTTACTGCCGATGTCTGGATGTACTCCTCAGGCTATGTCAAGATTACAAACTTTCTTGACCTCAGAACAATCTTTGATCTTATTATACTGTGAACGATCTGTCTAACCTTTGCAACACAGACCACTGAAACCAATTTCTGCAAAAGGAACTTCAAAGTCAAGGAAGCCAAACAAAAGCAGACGACTAAAACCCTCAGGAAGAGTTATCTGCCAACTTATTGAGTCTGACTTGGCATAACACCCAAAGCAGCTGTTAAAGGTGCATCAGGTTTCTAAGAAGACAGTAATGCATGGATTGATGGGCCTTGGTCAATGTTGAAAGCCTCACTCCAACCGAATATACACATCGGGGTATTACACTGTTCACATAAAAAAACATTAGTATAATTCTATGATGCAGTAAATTTCTGAGAATATCTTGAGCACAGTCCTGAACAGTTGCTGCCGGAAATATCAAATTTCAAAAGAGATAGATAACCTTCCTAAGATGCCCATGTATACGGTGCTTATTTCATTTTTGCCAACAGCATTTTTTGGGATGACATTGAAAAATTTTTTCTTGAAGTTTTGTGCTGGAAGTTAATGCTTGTGCACTCCTAATGGTCCACTTTGATGACCAACTCGACAGGGAAGTTTCTTTTTTCCCACCTCAAACCCCCTTTCAAAGTCATTTTGCATTTCAAAAAAATGTATGTTGCATACTCAAAGAAGTGCTGCTCTTTCAGAGTATACACACCACACCTTAAAAAGATGAAGTGCACTTTGAGGATGCACAATACTTAAAAAATCTAAGTACAAATGTAGTTGACAAGGGTACAGGTTGAGCTTCATTTATTACGAAAGGCAACTTTGCTTCATTGCAGACCGGCTGGCAACCATTGTGCTGAATCTGTTCACAAAATTGTATTCTGCAGGGAGTCCGCATACACTTTGGTCTGAGAGTTCGAGTCGTACTGGAAGCTTATCTGATTAGTTTGTGTTGATGCCTTAAGAGCTCTTAAGCTTCTGCCTCGTGTTATCATCAAAACAAGCTAAATTTATTGTGGTTGTGCCTTTGGTATAATAATTGCTCACCTCATTTTTAAAGCTGAAAAGAGATCCCCTCTGGACTTCTAAGAACTTTCTCCAATCTGGGATCAATTAAGATTTCAAATAGCATGCTCATTATAACCTATTTTCCTGACATCTATGCCTAATTATTTTTCACGATGAAAATAAGAGCCAGAAAAACAACTAACACAGGCATTAGACATTTTTGTCATGAACTATCTATTCCAGTCCCAAATGAAACAGTAAACAACTTCTTTTTTTATAACCCTGTTTTTGGGGAAACCTTTTTTAAGATTCTCGGCTGAAGGCAAGAAGGCATGGATGATATATTTGGATAGTTCTCTTTTCACAATAATCCATTGTCTTCTTTCATATATCTATCACTCAATAGTCAACAAACCTTAATTGCGTTTATGCCTAGGCCTACATCTATCGCAATATTGTATCCATAATATAAATTGAGTCACCTGAATAGATCACTTGCATACATTCACTTGATGATCTTAGTCTGATCTGAACATGAACTTCCATGGATGATTCAGGCAATGTTAGCTGGCTTACTTTCTCGGCACTCCCAATTTCATAACAACAACATTGGATGCGGCTAACAATTACACTGTGTAATACCTCATTTCACAAGTTATAATTGAATTTGTCAGACACAACAGAAAATGGATTAAAGAAGTTCAAGTTTCATAGTTGTTTTGAACAAACATTAATAAAAATCTCAGGCCAAGGAGGGGTCTTGTAAATGAAAACTGCAGCCATAAAAAGCACATTCTATTAGCTCACATAGGTTGATTGATGAGGTGAAACAGACACAAATATATATACATATGTATATTGGACTTGGAGGCACATATGTATAGTGGACTGCACCACCTCGCCAGCATTACAGATTGGACTGATAATGATCTGAACATAGAGGCTTGAAGCCAGCATACAGTACTAGCATTACATTACATTACATTACAAATGTTCACAAAGCACAACATGTTACAATCGCTACATATTTACAAAATATGATTTAATCTTCACTTATAAGCTAGGCCTATCGAACTTAAATAAATGAAGTTTTTTTGTATCGATTTCTTAATCTATAAAAAAAAACTTACATGTAAGTATAATTCACAGTACATCGATTCATCAAGGTTGGGAAAATCTAGTGCGAAACTTTTTCCCTGTGAAACGTCATCAAAAATTGTGTACAATCTCAAGAGGGGACTCAATGCAAAAATTGGCCTAAAATCCATTATAAACGTCCGATTTTCAAAATTTAAAAACCTACATATATCAAATCAACTCCTCCGAATTCAATGTACTTATTCATTTTCCTCCATTTGCAACATTAACTTCGCCAAAAACCTTTTCGGCGCAGATTCATGGGTTTTTTTTGGGGGGGGGGTATTTTTCAGGCCTGACATCACACACTATTAAATAGTACTGAAAACATGTACACTGTGCACATGTGAACAATTAACAAACTAATATCCAAACAGGTGATTTTATATATATATCAGAAGTTTTTAAATTTTTTTGTACAAATCCTTGGTTATTTATATATTTTCACGAAACAAGGGGAGGGGCACTGGATTTTTTCTAGGGGTTTTTATTTCATGCCTACTTTAAGATATTAAAAACCTTTTATTACATGCCACATACCCTCAGGTTCATGGTAAGATCGATACAGTACCCTTTTTTAAGGGTACTTTTCTTGTTCAACTTCCTGCCCAGATGATATAACCCTCAACAAGTCATATGAATGCAGAAGTGCACTGCACATTGCTGGTCATTTATGAAGTTGTTTTTGCCAGCTTCTAGTGACCTGGATCTACGACCCCAATACTCCGATGTCACTGAAAGGTCGGTGAAATGCTAGAATGATTGATAGCAAGATTCACAAGCCAGATTCCATGTGGCGGTGTCTGCGTCATTTGAAAACATGTAGGGCAGTCAGAAGTAGCAGCTACCGCAATGTAATTTTCTCTGATTATAAGAGCTAAACTAGGTTCATTTTAATCTTTCCCAGCTTGATGCACCTTGATGCGCAGATTATATACTGACAAAGCATTAAAAAAACAAATATATTCTTTTACTATCAATAGAAGTATGATTTTGTTTTGCTCATAATTGTAATAGGTACAACTTCAGTAGGCCTAAGACCTTCCATTCCAACTTGATCTCTCTCAACCTTATCAGAAAGTACACAATTAGATGCAATAATAAAACTGGCTATACGATGTTTGGCAATTTCTTTTATCACAGTAATATCTCCCATTCCATCAGAAAATTGAAGTTTTTCATGCCATTTTCCCTCTTTCACAGTGTCACAGAAATTACATTCAGTCATTTGCCACCTTATCATTCAATAAAGAATTTCACACAATTTCCTTTTTTGTGCAATAAAGTTTCATTATGTGATTTCAAAAGACATAGCAGACAAAATAGAGATTGTGGATGTGACAATTGGACTGTTGTTCACTGAAATTCAGTTTAGAAACACACCCGTTGCAGGATCTGATACTTCAATAGAACTGTTTTTAGAAATTCAAAGCATACATCACACTTTCCTTGAATTCTAACAACTGTCTTTGAGACAAACAGACTTCACATAAACCAGACGCACTTTTTATTCCACACAGTTCTTGTTTGTTCTTCATTTCTTCTGAATAGTCCTGTTATAGAAAGTGACAGCTGATGACAAAAACAACTGCAAGAACTTGTTCCTTCAAATTAATTTAACTACAGCTGTAATAGGTGAGAGTAAGGGACAGTGGAATATCCAATTGGTAACCATTTTGTTGTTTGGACATTGTTGGTTGAATATTGAGAAAAAAAAATCGAAATGCATCGAAATGTTCGATAATTTAAAACTATTTTATTACCATGAGCAATCAGAACGACAAAATTATGATATTGCTTGCAACTTAACGAGGAGTCACTCAAATATAGGTGGAAGACATCAAGCCATTATTAGATAGGTAGTAGTTGAAATTATTTTGAGGAAAAGATCCTCATTTGCCTCTAGTTACACATAGGACATAAATCTAACATGTTTGCAGAATTATACCCCAATTCCACATTACGACCTCAGTAAGCCCTTCCAGTCCAAATTGATCTCACTTTACACTATTTGAAAGTATATGACCACAAGTAACCATAAAAGCGGCTAGACTGTGATTGCAGTTTTCTTTTTGTACAATTACAAAAGTTTGGTGCTTTATACCAGTTTTATGTCATTTATGTTGCTGTGAAAATTACATCTAGGCAAATGAAGAGCTTATCATATTTAAAAAGACTTTTGCACAATTTCCTTCCGGATACAATAACGTTGCCTGGCATCCTGTCACATAATTAGAATTGCGAAACGTATCAAATAAAATACATGTAGGCTGCAGTGATTACCTGATGACCCGGATTAAATAGAGTCACAGCTCAAGCTATCATTTGACTTCTCATATTCATGGATTAATGGATGATTGGGGCTTTACATCCTGTATTTATGCACTTGGTAGGCAAAATAGGACAGGGAAGGACATGGTGATGAAAGAAGGATGACTGAAGGCAGCCAGATTTAGATTTTATGGTAGGCACTGGGTGTTAGCCACAACCCCCATTTACTTTTGAATATTAATGAACAAGCCATGCTGCAAGAGACAAACCCAGTCATATCTACTAGTATATAATATATCTATATGTATGAGGGTACATACATGTATGTCATTTTTCATGATTGAAGAGACACTGCTGTTACCTCTCCATGACATAGGAAGACTGAGTCACACACATGGAAATAATTACGTTACATCAAAGTTGACAATGTTTCCTTCGTCCCTTTAACTGACATTTCAATGGATATGTTTGACAAATTTGTGATATAAATTTTCCTTTGATTATTTTGTTAGCATCAAGAAGGCACAAATTTCAAATGTTTTATTTTGTCCAATTATTTCTCCTTTACATTACTGGCTTGCAATATCAGAGACTTTGTTCCATCATTCTTACTTTGAGACAACAAACGAGGTGTTATCACAATAACAAAAACGCTATTATATTACATCCACATCTGAAGTAAACACAAAGTATATTGTCCTTACATGTCATCTTAGAAATATCTTTCTAAGAAATAACCATCTTTGATGTAGATCTAACAAAAAGCTCTCCTACCCAAGTACTTTTAGCAAGAATTATGTTTCTTTGTTACACAGCCTTCAAAAGTATTAATATTCACGCAGCGAAATTTAGCACAAGAAAGGTTTCAAAATTCTGTGCAGTGATGGTCTCAACATCAATGGTCGACAGCAGGAAATTGGACCAGCTTCTTATCAATGATTTAGTTTCGAATTTAACAAAACATGACATATTCATATTCAAAAGTGTCTTAAAAATTCGATATTCTCCAGTAATATTCCCTGTATCTATAATTTTTATGGAATAGTTAATTATAAGCCTCGAAAAGCTAAATTATATTATTAACATGTGATTCATTTCATTTCAAAACAGACAACAAGAAAACATAGCAAAATTAAAGTTACATAATTTTTTTCAACTGATGATTATGTAACAATGAGCAATTAATCTACATGCAGATCATGTTATTGTTTTTGTTGATCAGAAATGCTTTTGAATCCAAAAGCTTATTTATAAGCAAGATCATATGTCAGTTGGAAAAGTAACATCAAGGAATTACAACAATGATATTAATGTAACTTGTAAAAAGTTATGAACGTGAATCACATCCTCCATACAAGGAAACTAATTGAATTTGTAACTTGACAGAACTGCAATGCATTTTGTTGGTTGCAATTACAAGAGATTAATTCCATGAAGAATTCATTTCATTTGGGAGCAATTTTGTCCTATGACTTCAATATATATGACGTAAAGTGCAATATGTGTCTCTTCAAATTTAATAACAAAGACATCATGTAACCTTTTATTACTTTAGATAATAATTAAAACAACAGAAGTAGATTCTTCTAACTCCTCTTTGCATCTAGTGATTTCCAGGAAAAGGAAATATGAAATATATATGTATGAATATGTACAGGGTGTCCTATAATGCATGGACCACCATATGTAGTCCTACTTGAATGCCAGATGTTGTCCAGATGAGCCTTAAAATCGGCTGTCTCGGCTATTATTAATGCAGTGAAGTGATTACACATTGTTATCAATTCCTGCTTGAAAAGATGCTTCTCTTGATCATGTTCAGAGGAGAATTAAAAGACATGATAAAGCATTTATAGCAGGCTGGCCAAGTTGGCCAAAATTGTCTGTGTCTGATCTTATGAAAGTCATGGGTTCACAAGATGATCCAACTAAATTGTTACTGCGAAAAGCTTTTGTTACAACCCGGGTTCCGAAACAGCAGGGTGAAAATACAAAAGTTGCAGAAACTGAAAAAATAGCAACATTTCTTTTGCAGGACTAATGGCATTGTGACTCATTGCAGGCTAGTGGCTTTCTCAAAAAACACTCTAAAATATTCCGATTTCTCTGCAAATGGCAAGTGACTTATGAGCAGCATCAACAAAAAGCACCCATATGTCCTTTCTAATATTACTCACAAACTCTCACATCACTCAATGAATGTAAAAGGTCTGATGCCCTAATGTTGTGGGTCAATATAAATAAAGCAAAATATCATATAGTGTATGGTCTGCCAAAGCTCTGCATAAAACACAGACATTTTCTCTGAAAGGTTTTTTCTTGTCAAACCGAAAGAAGAGCGATAAAACCTCATAAGAAGACTTATCTGCCTCCTTATCGAGTCTGACTTTGCATTACACCCAGAGCGCCCTTAAAATGAGCATTAGGTATCTAAGGAGACAGATTGATGAGCATTGTATGGTCAGTGGAAAGCCAAATTTCAACACATGAATACAAACGAGACTGCAAGCAGTGAAAGACATCTTGTATTTCTTATCTGTAATTTCTCATGAGCTAAAGATATACTATTATACAGCTAATTTCAAAAGCTTTCTGGAATATAGTACAAAATCCAGGCCTTAGAAATTGAAGAATCTGGTATACAATTGTCGTGATAAATTAGTTATATTTTAGCTCTCAAGCAAGATGTTCAAGTTGCACTATGTAGTATATTAATTACTGAACACCTTTTCTTACAAAAGCATCCAGATTATTCTTTCTGTGATCATTAAATTGCCTTAATTACTGGTTTTTTGAGCCTGGAGTTGTGCATGTCTGATTTTAATGATGCGTAATCAATCATACAGCCACCAAACACATTGAAGAAGTGTAAAAATAGATACCCTCCGGACTTCTCAACTTCATCATGTTCATGAAACCCCCAACCAATTACAATTGATAAATTCAATTCTCTTGATACGTTTTTGTTTTAAAGTTTTATGTGATAAAAATTGGAATAAACCCAGAAGGTATGGTTCATTAAGGACATGAAATACCTCTAAAAGAGATCATACACTCTAAAAAATGTCGGGACAAAATTGGTTTTTTAGATTCAAAATGGTTTTTTGAAAAACCAAATTTCAATGCAAAACCAACATAGATTTTTAAAAAAATCCATGTTGGTTTTTTGCATTGAAATTTGGTTTTTCAAAAAACCATTTTGAATCTAAAAAACCAATTTTGTCTGAAATTTTTTAGAGTGTAACTGTAAGAACAACCTCTTACTGAACGAAATGTGATTATAAAGAAAGTAGATTTACTACATGCTGCATGAAATTCAAGATGAGAAAGCTACTGCAAGCACTGACAAAATTTCTTTTCATCCCATCTTAGTATTTATCTGTCAATCTATTTTTATCAATTGCTTTGTCACAGCCAATGCCAGCATTGCGACCAACAATTTTTCAATTAGCGGGGAGGGAATCCGTCAGAATTGTGCACTCGGTGACAAGTTTTTGCAATTTGGCATGGTGTTTGATATGGCTAAGGGGATTTCAAAAACCACCGCACACAAAGTGGGAGTCCCCCCTGGTGGCCGGTATGCACAAAATCCAATATGGCCACCGCAAAAAACAAAAAATGCCATATCTTGGTCACTATTTGTTCTAAATTCAAGTGCAATACCTTATTTTCAGTGTTTATCATTATGCCAAATCTGTTTCTGGGGTTGGTTTGGCTGTAAATTGTAATTTAAAGAGTCTGTGGTACAGCTCCAGGTGATTTTTTGACAGATTTTCATGTTTTTTGCTCTTCAAGGCTTAAACATATTTTCCGTGAGGTACTTGAATATCAATCAAGTTTGGAGATTATATTCTCAGAGCTGAAAGCAAAGTCCACAAAGTGCAAACTGTGACCTGTCTTGTTTAAATGGTGTCTTATCTTTTTTTAAACTCTACAATGAGGCAAACTGCTATGACTCTGCTGATGGTGCGTAAAACACAAACTCACTCACTCACTCACTGCTACGACTCTCATTTAGAAGATCATTGCATAATTCCCAAAAAAGACATTGACTCTCCTGTAATAAATAAGCCATTATAGAAATTATTGACATGACAGCTATTTTACCTCATGCACTGAATATTTCACATATCAAGTGAACATTCATCTCAGGCCTATGTCTGAACTTTCAGAACTAGCATGACGCTTCCAGTTGCTTAGAGCTGAAGGTAAATGGTAACTAGTGATCCAGTGCTTAGCACAAACTCATAATTGCTGCACAGCTACTTACAGTCAATAACAAGATAATGTGCCAAAAATGTAGATTCTTTGTGGTTTTCTGGCTTCAGACCATCTCCAGTGCATTAACACTGGGAGGTGCAAGACTGCCAACATACTATCGTAAAACCATCATGCAGTGACAGAGAACTTGCTTGTACTACATCTGACAGGTCAATCCAATGTGGGACCCACTTTTCTGATCTACCAGCATGTCCAGCCCAACCACCAGTACCAGATTGTATCAATGCTTAACACAGGTTAACCAAAAGTGGTTAAGTCATTTTACTGACATTGTGTGAATGCTGAACATGAGCTAACTAATTTTAATCAGGGTTGCAAAAAAATCCGATTTAAATAAAAAAATCAAAAAAATCGGATTTATTTGATTTAAATCAGATTTTTTTTATCTAAATCGGATTTAAATCAAGCTGTCATATTTTTAAAAATATAATGGTTTTTGAAGATTTTGAAGTGATAAATGACAACTACTTTTTAGTTTGGTCTTCTGAAAAGGGAAAAATGTATTTCACTCCAGAAAAGTCATGTATTAAGTTGAAATTCAAAGTTGTAGATCGTTCATATTTTTTACTTTTTCCAGCTGCAACAAATTCCCTCAGAATATGAATTTTACGTCAATTTAAGTGTGGAATTTTGTCAATTTTTTGGAGCTACTACGGCTAGGAATGACTAATGACACAGGAATAGTTCTACTTGGCTTCCAAAAGAGACTTAACAGGGTTTAATCTTATTCTGAAGTCACAATTTTTGAATACTTGTCCATAGAATATCATACATTGGAGCAAATGAATGATTAAAATTATTAACAATGACCACAGAATCAGTTTTTTATAATTACTGTTGTTTGTTATTGTTGTTTTCTTCTTTACTGAGTGCTACTTTTGGCATGAGATAAGAATTTGGTGCATTACAGAGGAGATATTGGATTGCATCTAATATTGGATTAAAGTAAGCTGAAAACCACTCTGGTATCTGCATCATAGCTGTGATTCCTTACCAATTCAATTGTGAAGGTGTCAACTGATCCATTATAGCATTTATATGCAAACTATTTGCAACATGTAGTGATTTTCAATAAAAATCATTGATTAAAATCACTGATTTAAATCATGATTTAAATCACATGATTTAAATTAAATGATTTAAATCATGCAACCCTGATTCTATTTAACTGAACTCATGTTGCAGCATGACAAAAGTTCTTGCCAATAACCTGGCTGGATGATAATTTATAGGAGTAAACCCGTGTTAAGCGTTCATACAATCCAGTACAGGAGTGAAATGTTGCTGGTTGACTGTTGTCAGATGAATACTGCACAACATAGTGGCAACTTTTGAATGTTAAAAAAAGTGACAGCTTATAAAAGCCTTCCTTCCTGTATCATTCAGGGAGATATCGTCTCCCTTAGCTGTTCATAAGTACAACTCCATCATGCATGTACAAGCTCTTCAGTGTATGTGATGAGAATCAAGTTTTAGTCATGCTGATTTATGGATTACTACAAGGGAACAAGAAGTGCAACGAAATGACCATGTGTTTTGTTGCTCAAGTGGTCTAGTGATGAGCAATTTTTCAATGCCCCAGTGAACACTGAGTGTAAATATTTCCGAAGTTGAACACCTTAATCCATAAGTGTTTGGAGCAACACCTTTTTAGTAGATAATGGATGGATATACAAGTTGGCTACCATAAAAATTCCACGGGGGAGGGGGGCTTGGAGGTTTCTGTAATAAATAATTTCATGCCTAGTTTTGGTGAAATAAATACTTCTTCTGGGCAGTCTTGAAATAAATAATTTATGGTAGGGTGTTTCTTCTAAAAGGGTGTTGCTTGGATTAGAAAGAAATATTTTTTACCGGCGTTTTTACAGTGAAAGAATTAATATCATGTCTCATTTAAAAACTCTGAGCCTTCCCACTTAGAATATAATGGTCTCCACCTAAAGCATATATTGAAGGACTCCACTCACCATAGTTATCAATTGCATCCCCTTCATGGGACAAATCTCAAAAGATTTAGAAATTTAGAGAAGTGTTACTTTACAAGAACACACAAAAATAGTACACAACCATTTCCTAATTTAGGCCTATGTGTACGGCAACCTTGTCAATATGTTTTACAAAATACATTTTTGCTGATCATAATTAATTTTAGCTTTAAAGAATATGTTTTCGAAATGAAGTTTAATTACCAATTCCTCTTGCCCAGTAATAACACTATGAATAGGTGGTGACCTGAGTTGATAGTGCCCTGCGCTTCAACGATTGGTCCCAGGTTTGATCCCAACTCTGGGCAAGTCAACTGGACTTTGCTTGGACAGTAGTTTCAAATATATCCTTCACCCCATTGCTGTGTCACGTGCCCTAATTTCTTACTAGAGTGCACAAATACAGGATAAAGCTCCATTCATTCACTCAGACACGGAAGTTGTGCATCTGGGTGAACCACAAGTAGACTTTTTTGGGGGGTAAGGGGGAGGGGGTTCCGCAACTTCCGCCAGTTAAAAAATTGGGAGCACTGAAATTATGGCTACAAAGGCTAAACATTCAGCAATATGACCAATTATTCAATTAAATGTATATATTTATATTATTTCAAGTCACCAGTTCCCAAGACATATCAATTTGAAGGATAAGATAAAAAAAAAAAAGATGCCTCCCCCCTCCATAAACATCTGGCAGGTGTGTGCAGTGTGTATCAATTGTTGATGACAGTTGCTTCTAAGTATAACATAATCATTTCATTATTGTATGAGAAGGTGTTGTCTCAAAGTCATAGGAATACTCTTGAAGTGTGATACACAGAATTTGTTCAGCCAAATGTGAAAATTTGTGACGTGGCAAAGGCACTTGAGCACCAAACACATAGTCATTTCGTTGCACTTCTTGTTCCCCTGTAGTAATGCCAAAAGTGACAGATTGACTTCAGGAGTACCTCTCCAAATGTGCCATGAAGTCCAAACATTATCTGAGCACTGGGACTTATTGAGGTCTCAGACTTAAATATCTAAAGGTTTGGTCATGGCTAAATCCAATCAACAGTTCAAGCTGGCCAAACTTATTGAAGAAGATGATTGGCAGTACCAGTAAAGTTCTGAAGAAGGCTTAGACAATAGCCTTGCCGAGTAATATGATGTAAGTGCAATATAAGGAGTGTCAGCCTCTTCTTGCTAATAGGATGATACAAATGTAAGACACTAAGTCTGGGTGCTCAGAACAGGACAAAATTGACCTCTATTTTTGATAACAGATGCAAATCTGGATGTTGTGTTGCTCTTTGCCCACAAACTGCACGAAGCCTTCCTTGTGCCTTGTGGCCGTCTTACAAGAACTTCAGCCATGATAAAGTTCTTTTGAACTGAGGAGCATCTGGCAAGACTTTGACTTTCTGAACTTATACTCCCTTGCTAATGTCTGGGACTTGAGACTTTGGTTTTTGTAGGCATCCAACTGAAAAACTATGAATCTGCTCAGGCTGTGCTATTTGGTGTTCTGCAGATTAAGGCCCAGAGCTTCATTTACCCTGCATTGACTGAGATGGAGTCATGCATGCCTGAAGAAATCATTAATCATTACTTGTCCAAACACCTCAAATGCTTTAATGACTTCAGACTTTGAATCACTGTCTTCTTTTTCTGTTGCCCATAGAGATCCTTCGGCTCTCCATCCTCTTTCAAAAACCTGACACAATGCTCATCGCTTTAGACAATGGCAATGATAGTCTCAGAGAGAACTTCCTTTCACTGTGCTAGACAAAAATCACATATTTTATGAAGGCCTGTGAGCAAAGGGGTAGATGTTTAGAATTTGGGATGTTTCACACAGAAGGAGAGGCATCCAAATTGCAGTTTGTGTCTCCAAACAAAAGTCATGGAAAGAGACCACTGCAAGATTCTAGAAGAGACCAGCTGATTGATTGTTGACCACTGGCTGTTGATGAGAATGTTATATCACACCAAAGACCAGTAAGAGATTGGTTGGCTAGTGAATGCAAATTGCTCTTTTCACTTGACTTAAGCAAAATCTCAGACATTGACAAGATGTTCATGCGGTCTAGGGATATGGAGCTAAGGAAGTGTCAGTTGGTGTGCATACCTTGTCCTCTTTGTGTAGTTTCTTCAAGAAACCACACAAAAGACAAAGTATACACACCAAACTTTCGTATGAAAAAATCATGTACTTGAAGACAGAGCACACCAGCAGCTCATCAAGATCTGTGGTCTTGAGATACCAATTTTAATATTATTATGGAAGCCCATTTTCAAACCTCTTGACTTTCGTCTCCCCAATGTTGTATAGAAATGTCACTTTACTACTTCCTCTGTGCACTCCATGAGCTGCTTAATTCTATGACTAGAACCCGTCTAGCTTTATAAACTGATGGAATTCTTCACTACGAGCTGAGATTGCTTCTTCACTGCAGTGGATAAAGCTTTCTGACTGATTATGAGAAAACAAGCAAGAACACGTGACAGCCACCGCCAGGAACACTGCTTGGTTAAGAGCAAGGACTCTAGAGAAAAGGTTTACTATGTAGGAGTGTTTCCACAAGGGTTTGCAGTGCATACTGCCTCACTTTACCATATCAACCCACATGCTCATAACATAAGATACAACAGACATTTTTTTGCTGAAGTTTAATCGTGTCATCTTCATATCAGTGAGTCAGAGAAGAGATGGTTCTTCAACTTCCAGTTTTCTGGTGAGGTCTGTGTGCCTATATAGTCATACATAGGATTCACACGGAACACTGATATTGATTTGAATTAACAATTCTCAGTTATCATTGATGTGATTGATCAAAAGTTCTCATGAGTAATAATGTCACATTTGATATCATTGTTTTGCTTCTTTAAAGATCACACTGAAAATGTTTCAAGATCTCTGTTATTAAACATTAAGCAGAGTAAAGAGAGCTGAGCGTTATGAATGACTTGGTGCATATCAGTCACATGGCAACATATTCATTGAAGAAGGGCACATTAGCAATTATTTAGCCTCTGATGTACATAATAGGTTATTAAATAATAAATATGCATTAAAATATGCATACATATAGCGTTGGTGCCCCTTGCCTGACAGAACAGTATCCATTCTTACATGAATAACACAATTATAGCACTGACTCACCCTCATAACTTTCCATGGCAATAATTAGTCATGACATTGTACAGTTAATTCACTTTCATTCCAGTCAGGCACAAGTGAAAATCCAAAAAGGGACAAAATACCAAGTGACGTCTTTTTTACATCCTGCTGCTGCAATGAACATTGATTTTGGCATTGAAATTCACATCTGAGCTACAAAATAACAGCAAGAACACATTTTCCATAATAAAATTAGTGGAAAATGATGTATTAAACATCAATATAGCACAAATAGTGACCGAGATATGCTAGCGGCCATATTGGATTTTGTGCATACCGGCCACCAGAGGGCGGTCTCACTTTGTGTGCGGTGATTTTTGAAAACCCTTTGGTCATTTAAACACCCATGCCAAATTGCAAAAACTTGTCACCAAGTGCACAATTCTTCAAGATTTTGCCGAATTCCCTCCCTGCTATTATGCGAAACGCTCAAAACTATTGTCAGAGCATCGACAGAGCAAGTCCGTTTTAGCAATGATCGCAAATGGATCCATGAGTCACAGTCACATTTGAAATGCAAAAAATACATGAAATATACCTGCAAGGCAAAAAACTACTCTGCAAATATCATTTTTTCGGAGAAGATACATTTTACATACAAGTTCAATAAAAAATCCTAATTGGACAAAGTTTTCTACCATTCTTCTACTATATGACAACAACAGAACTTGCAGTATCACGTCCTAGTTACTTTTGAAAACATTCCAAGCCTCGCAATGAGAAAGTCCACCTATGCATCTTTCCTGTCTTGCTGAATATTTCTGCAACAGTGCAAAATGACTTGCTATTGTGGTTCTCTGGCCAACTTATTTGTATATTAAGAGAAAATTATACGATTTGTGTTTGATAAGAAAAATGGCAGTTCTTTGTGTTTCTTATAAAATGAGCCTGAGTGTTTGGTAGGTGATAGACTTCAGCTCATGCATTCTTGTGCTCATACATGTAAGTCTTTAAAACAAGACAGACTAGGGCCATGGTGATTAGGTGAGTTGAACTGCTGGCACACAATAAAAAAATGGTATAACTTATCGTCTTCCTAATATATTTAATTGTATGGATTCAACTATTAAAGACAAAATATATACACATAGCATTCAAGGTTTCAAATTCTATGTTAAAGAAAGGTTTCTACAAAGCTACACTACTGAATGTCTTATTCCAAATTGTTATATTTGCAGTCGATAATTATGTTATTTAGGTTAAATTCCAGGTCACTGCTTCCATCACGACCAGGTTCATCATCAAAAGTGTTTATCTTGTAGTTTCTAACCATTACAATTTTATTTATCTCATCATCTCATTATCTTTACAAATATTAATTATTATCTCAAATTATAAATGTAATTAGCTGAAGCGCTTCATTTTGGTTAAATATTTTGATACGCATATATATTATAATTATTCGTATTTCGTTATATTCTTATTCTTTCTATGGTGGCCTCTCGACAGCGGTAACTTGCTTATCTTGGAGAGGTCATCCATGCCTTGTATTATATATTTTAAAAATTGTTTGAAACATTTTGTATAACGTATGGCAAAATAAACCTGTCTGAGTCTGAATAAGTCTTTTGTCTAACCATCTTAACACACTCGAGATGCAGGAAAGGAAATGAACCACATATTAACAACGGAGCATACTACCACTGAACTGTGCCTCAGGTGCATAATCATTGTTTTGTAACACACATTCCAACTTCATCATATTTTTGCCTCTCATGCACTCATAATACACTACGTAGTTGCCACAGATGCACACAGCTTAGATTCAGCCTTCAATTTAGAAGGATACTATGATTACTTCTCATCTAAAGCGTATGGACCTGACTGTGATGACATCTGGTCTTTTTGTTTTTTTAGGGGGCATCTCGCCAGCGGCAAAAGTCTTGTCTTAGAAATGTCCTCCCGTATAACTGTTATATGATATTTGATGTTTCATGAAGAAATAAAAGTATTTTATCTTGAGCGTTCAAATAAACACAAGACACGCTTTGTATTCCACACATTTCTTGTTTATTCCACCCAGAGAATGCTGAAGTGGTTTGTTTTCTTTCTTTCACGGGAAAAGTCCTGGAATAAAATTGATAGGTGATGGTAAAAACAACTGAAAGAACTTGTTCCTTCAAACCCAATTGATTAGAGCAGTAATAGGTGAGACGGAATGGCAGTGGAAGGGCCTGCTGGTCATTATGTTGTTATCACCTTCCATACAGCCAGGTCATTGACCAATGTTGACTTAACGATTCCAGGTACAATGTACAATGAAGATTGAAGAACTTACTTCATTGAATTATTCAATGACTTTTGTTCGGGGCATTTCTGTTCTAACTGACCATTCTGAATTTCTGACCCAGACGATCCTGCAGTAAAACCTATGCCAGAGTGTGAAAATGTGAATCAATAAACATTTGCAATTAAGAAGTATGCAAAGACAGTTGGTTAATCACTTGCCTGCTTTCAATTTAACCTCATAAAAGTTATATTTACACTTTCGAAATGCACAAACAGAATTGGTAGTATTACTTTTTGTCCATTTGCATAATGGAGATGAAGCAAGTCCAACAGGCTTCTAGAATTATACCACAATTCCACTTTACAAGCTCAGTAAGCCCTTTCCAGTCCACCTTGGTCTCTCGTAACACTATTAGAAAGTATACGGCCACAAGCAACCATAAAAGCAGCCACACTGTGATTGCAGTTTTCTTTTTTTCACAGTCATATTGCCCATACAATTACAAAAGTTTGGTACTTCATGCCAGTTTTATGTCGTTTATGGTGCTGTGAAAATAGTCCAAGAGCCAGAGCACTTTTTAACTTTTCATTCTCATCAGAGTTTTTCATTGGCTCTTATAGCAAATTTTCTGTAGTTTTTGAAAATGGAAGTTTAAAAAAAATTTCTTTGGACAGTTTTTTGTAAAAAGGCCGTAACTGAGGCAAGGTAAAGTTTCACCTTTCAGCCAAAATTACTGAAAAAATCACATAATGCAAACTTTAAACATGAATCACATACAGTAAATATATATTTCACTTCAACTATTTACATTAATATTTTGTGTTACTCATACATTATCAGCTTGATATGACATCATTCAAAAATGTGTAAATTTATGCAGCTAATTTGCATAAATCCAAGATGGCCGACACATTTAATGCAATGGCTTGTGACAATTAGCGGTTATGCTTTGTGAATGTTTTCCTGATGCATGCAAATATTGAACTAGAATATTGTTATTTTCAGAATTTTTGCTTCAAAATATTTGGAAAGTTTTAAGCACCTACCTGGAAGAGTGACAAAGTTGTGAGCTCATCAATTACAAGATGTCATGTCAAAATAAGGCAATTTTCTGACCTTTTTATTTAGGTTTGGCAGCCATCTCATTCTCATAGTTTTAAATGATACTATTTTCACCTTAACAAACACATTTGGTATCATTTCGTGCCTCAAGCAGAGTACAAACTCGAGAGGCATTTGAATTTTTGGTTGAATTTAAAAAATGCATTCCCATGGCAACCAAGGATACCACTATCACAAAATGCAGATTTTCTAGGTTTGAGGGCAAAGTGGCCATTGTACAATGATGGAAACACTATATTTTATTAAATAAGCAATACACATCAAATTTTGAATTGTTTGACTGTGCTGTTGCCATAACAACCAACTATTATTTGATGAAATAATTATCGTTTGATATCACCCTACACCGGTGACCCAGACGGCAGGGAGAGAGTTGTTCTTGATTGTGCGGTGCTGCATTATATAAATATTCATATCTGAACAAAGTTTCTCACATTATTTTGTTTAAAATGTTATAACATCAGGGAATTAATATGGCCAACTTGGACTTAAACCAAAGTAGACTGTGATGTATCTTTAGAAAAACTTATCCAACTAAGAGAAGTAATCCAAATTCAATCGTTTGGTCACAATTGGGTAAGGAATGTGTTGGAATCACCATAATGTGTATCAAGTATATACATGTATCTTAAACGAAAAAATTTACAGAAAATATTTGTAAATGAAGGGTTAAATGGCAAATACTGATATGGAAACATATATATGATATTTCTGTAAATACAAGGTTGGCAGATTCAAATTGATGCTGATCAAATTATGACTAGTGAAATACCAATTCTACAAACAGGTCTTTGGGTGCAATGTGCAAGGTTGGAAGATTTTGTAAGCCGGTGTAAATTGTTTGAAAAAAATTCATTGTATCTCATCCTTTTCTTCGAATGGATAAATCATGTAATATTTTGGCATATGCCCAAAACCTTACATACAAATTATCGAAAAAATGTATATCAAATTTAACAAACCAAAAATCAAGATAATCCTTCGAGCTACTTTTGGCCACAGAAATATCATCAGTATTATGCGATTAAGAAGAAAATGTAATTGTTCATCAGTCTTGCCAGATTGCAACAACTTAAGTCTGCATATATTCATTTAACATTAAACTTTCCAGTTTAAATTCTACTGTATGTACAGCGCATTGAAATCTCAGAAAATTGGATGTCAGCAAAGGACTGGCCTCACACCCCCCAATCAAGGACTGTGAGTCCTCACAGTCCTTGGGGAAGCACCCTGGTTCGTGGTACATGAGATGAGGCTTCTAAGGCTTGGTTTAATATGTTGGAAGACCCGTGCTTCATTTAAAAGTGCTTGGTCATTCTTGAACATGTTCAAGATGATGCAAAGTCTTATACCTCGACTGCATCAGAGTTATTGTTGTGCAGTGTGGACGAAGCAGTTTAGATGTCAGGCATAGGCGCATCTCAGCCGCTCCCCAAAACTTTGAGAAAAGGCCCAAATGTAAGCAAACACGCTAGCAATTTGGGCATTATCAGATAAATATTATTGAAAATCGGTGGTTTCCGAGTGATTCCATTTGACATGATTTAAAATTTGGATCGTGAAATTCGGGTTAATATCACTCGCCCCCTCCCAGAAAAAAAATCCGCCTGCAATACGCCTACGGTGTCAGGAATATGCAACCTGGCGAATTTGGGCCCTTGCATAATCAAGAAGGTTGGATCACTCAGTGGAGCACATGGTCCTGTCGCCAGGAAACTGCTCCGTGTGGCATTTACACGTATAGGTGTTTGTTCTTTGTGCATGAAAAATACAAAGTTACGACAGTTGCTCCATCTTTGGCAAATGTTATATTTTGACTGTATATATATTGTAGGTCAATGTTCACTCATGCAAAACACTCAAGCAGGCCAGCCAGTAATAATGACTATATAAATTTGTATATTGCTGTATCTGCTGTGTGGATCTTCATCAGAATCTAAGCAGTTCTTCGTTTGTCGTGATTGGAAAAATCCTGCCGAGTTTCATAAGAAAGCATGTAGTGGACATACATCAGTACAGACCCATGCAAATGAATACACTAGTCTTTTCCTGCGGCGGGACATTTGAGTAACAGTTTTGCCGTGAAACATCCGCAGGCAGGTTGAAAGACACAATCCGCCACTGTCCGCCGATAATCCGCCCCTGTCCCGGGCCGTCCGCCGACGAATCGTCCGCTTTTTACGACATACCGTCAAATACGGGGGATCTGGTCGATGTCCGTGGCGAAATCAAACATGTTTGATTTTGCTCCAGGCAGCCAAGGCATAGATTCAACCGCCGTAATAGATAGATAGATAGATAGATATGGTAAGTGCAGCCCTCTAAGCCCAGTTCTGGGCGCTCACGAGGGTTGATTGATGAGATGAGAGAGAGAGCAGGAGTCCTCAACATGTTACACATTTACCCCATGTGAGGGATCTTTTACTTGCCCAGCATAGACACTGATACAAGGGACCGCCAATTTAACGTCTCATCCGAACGACATCCAGCTGGGATTTTGCTCATGAAGGCACACTGAAAATTTCGGGTTCCCCAACCGGGAGTCGAACCCATGCAGGCAAAGACCTTCAGCGGAGCAGGCGGGCACCTTAACCACTACACCACCCAGCTGCTAATACCTGGGTATTTACGTCGTATTGCCTTGAATTAACAGTGTAGCCTAAGTTTAGTCCTTGTTACCGGCGGTTTTACTTGCTTTGCAAACATCTGCAAAGTCAATCCGTCGGCTATACGACGTGATTCAGTTCATGACTACGTGTATACGGCGTATCTCCATCCATGAAAATTTCGTTGAGAGCCAAAATCCAGAGGATTCCCATAGAATTACCGACTATTTCCGCCATTTTGCCTGAAGTATTGCCGTTGATTCCTCAAGGTAAACCCCCGACAATCAATCCCAGGCCAGGTACGGCAATACCACGGCAAATCCGGCCATGTGTGAAAGGGGTTTTAGGCTCCTTTGCCTTGGGGTAGGGACCGTAGGGTAAGCTCAGTTGGCAGAGCATTGGACTGCCAATCGCTTGGTCCCAGTTGCAAATACTGTTCTGGCTACATGTATGTTGAACAGCAATTTCAATCATCCTTTGGCTCATTGTTGTGGCCTCCTTCTGTCCAAATTAGCCTACCAGTGCATAACTACAGGATGTGAACTTGCGAAGCCCAAGTCATCATCCATTGACTGCTTCGCTTCCTTGTCCTGTGAATTCTCAGAATTTTAATTAGCCACTTTCTGATTTGCCCTCGACAGGATTTTTAGCGACATCTTGGTCTCTTTCCCGGAAAAATACTGAATAATCTCCACCCGGCTGCAAAGAGATGAAGATGTCCAATGGTCCTGAGATCTTAGTTGCTTGAAGCCGACTTTGATAGACTGAGAAAGAGACTTATTGATTGACAAGTTATGATAACCTTAATTGATCAGTTACCTCACAATATTATCTGATTCTCTTTCTATGGGTTCATGGTAAAAGGTTGAGGTACCAACATCGTCCTGTTCAGATGCGTTTACATTTACATGTACTCTATTCAATTCCAAATGCTTTTCATTCAATTTGATACTCTTTCTTAGTGAGGGATGGTACACTGGATCTGGGTAGCCGGTTTAATTTATGCCACAGGTTTGTCAGGCTTTTCCAGATTCATCAAGCCTCAGGATTCGAGACTTGCATAGTTGTGCAGATTCTTCAAACTTCGTCTTCTTTAATAAATTATGGATGTCCTCATTCCAGTTCACACAAAGAGGTGTGGATCTCCATGGCTGTTTCTGTGAGAGTATTCAGGAGCACTATACAGTTTGAACTCGGTTCGTGGTTAACTAATGTGACTGAGATGATTTCCTTCAGACTACAGGGTGGGAAAGGGACATCTGGAATGATATTTAAGTTGCTGTATAGTGCAAACAGATTAACTAAATGTTATGAAGCCAACAACACAACAAACAGTGGTTAATCAGCCACAAATCAGGTCAATCTTGCAACACTTGGACAAGAAATGGCGACTCGGGAGCAGAAAAAGGAAAAGTGTGGCAGAGCTCCTGTCTGCCCAAGTGAAGCCTCGGACCATTTCCGACATTGTTGGTGTGTCATTGAGCACTGTGAATGCCATCAAACAAGCCATGGATAGTGGGAAAGGGTTCCAGAGGAAGCCTGGCAGCAGTGGGCAGACAAAAAGGACCAGGAAATTTGTAAGTGCCCTCCACACTGCAGATTTCTGGTCGTTCTCAAGCCTAGACCTTAACCCTCCGGACTACGCAATCTGGGTCGTTTTGGAGAAGGCCAAAAATAGAAAGCCTCTCCCTAATGTTGACTCTCTGAAGGAAGCCATAAAGAGAGAGTGGGGCAAGATGTCAGCTGACTTTGTGATAAACAGTTGTAAAAGTTTTCGAAAGGGTGTTGAAGCTGTCATTGCAGAAAATCGTTGTCACATAGAATAAAAATGTTGTCTATTGTCTAAATTGCTCATTTGCAAAAATCATCGTTCTGTGTTCAGTGGAAATGGTTGAAAATAAATAAGTTCTGCAACTGTCGCAATTTCCCAGATTTCCCTTACCCACTCTGTAGTGTTCAAAACCATGCCTTGTTGATTGGATAATAAGAAATCATAAGCGTCATGGCTGTTCAGGCAGTGAGTAGTTTTGGATTCCAGTAACTTCTCAATCTAGCAATTGTTGCAAAAGTTGGTTAACCGGTTGATACATAATTCTGACAGCCTTAATTCTCTCAGAATCAGGTGTCCAGCATGAGAGTGCATAGATGCCATGCATTGCATGATATAGGAGGAAGTCAGTCAGATAAGGGAAATTAGTCTTACAACAGACGGTTTATGATGCAGGTACCACTGTATTGGCCCAAGACATGTCAATCATTTAATTATCTGTGCAATTGAACGGTAACTCAATTCAGTCTGATCTACATTTGTTCTTTCTAGCACATCACTCACCCAAATATAACCTGAAATATAATATATGGATTAATTCCCGACTCTTTGTAATAACTACGAATATAGGACCACATCTGCAAAATTATACGTCTGATTTGCAAAGATAAATTCTTTTGTATTACGCGACACAAGCCGTCCCACATTAACCAGGTAACAACCTGTTCCTATCTCTCTAACGATTTCATCAAATAACAATTGGTTGCTATAGCAACAGCATAGTCATAACAATTCAAAATTTGATTTGTATTGCCTATTTAATAAAATATAGTATTTCCATCATTGTACAATGGCCACTTTGCCCTCAAACCTAGAAAATCTGCATTTTGTGATAGTGGTATCCTTGAGTTGCCATGGAAATGCATTTTTTAAATTCAACCAAAAATTCAAATGCCTCTCGAGTTTGTACTCTGCTTGAGGCACGAAATGATACCAAAAGTGTTTGTTAAGGTGAAAATAGTATCATTTAAAACTATGAGAATGAGATGGCTGCCAAACCTAAATAAAAAGGTCAGAAAATTGCCTTATTTTGACATGACATCTTGTAATTGATGAGCTCACAACTTTGTCACTCTTCCAGGTAGGTGCTTAAAACTTTCCAAATATTTTGATCATACCTTGAAGCAAAAATTCTGAAAATAACAATATTCTAGTTCAATATTTGCATGCATCAGGAAAACATTCACAAAGCATAACTGCTAATTGTCACAAGCCATTTCATTAAATGTGTCGGCCATCTTGGATTTATGCAAATTAGCTACATAAATTTACACGTTTTTGAATGATGTCATATCAAGCTGATAATGTATGAGTAAGACAAAATATTAATTTATTTTTATTTATTTATTTATAAAATATATTTTTGCTGGGTGACAAGTTCACACAGTGTGTGTTTTTCAACACGGCCCAGCATGTACAGTATAAAACAATAACAATCATTAAAAGTTAGTTAAAACAAGTAACTACATTGATAAAAAGTGAACTCTGGCTTTAGATTTAAAAACTTCTAAGCTCGTGCACTCCCTCACATTATCTGGCAACTTGTTCCACAAAACTGGACCCTGATAAGATAAAGCATATTTCGTTTTTTCAACATTGTAACTGGCACAAACAAATCATTTTCATTAAAGTTTCTGGTTTGTCTTTCTGACACCTCTATGGCCATAACAACATCATTTACTAAATAGTCTGGTGCCAAACCGTGAATACTCTTAAACATTAACAATGATACAAAGTAATCCTTTCGTTGCCTGACATTCATAACATGCATCTCAGCAAGAAGATCTATTCCTCTCACATTGATGTAATCATAATTATTGTACATTGCTCTTGCAGCTCTATTTTGAAGTCTTTGGATTTTATTAATATTTAAATCACTGGTAAAGCCCCATACCGAAATTCCATAGTCTATCTTGGGCTGAATTGTACTTTTATATATTTTTAATAATAGATCAAAAGGCAAAAATTCTCTTAACCTTGATAATACCCAGATTTTCTTGCTGAGATCCTGACATAGAGACTCAATATAAACATCCCACTTTATATTTTTATCTAATTTCAATCCAAGGTAATCAAAGTGATTTACAACATTCAGTAGTTGATCACCAAGACATAAGTTCATTTCATTTGTTAAAACAGTTTCTTTTTGTCGTGTAGTAACTAACATTACATTTGACTTGGAAGCATTTACAGTTAACATATTCTTATCATACCATTCTTTAACCTTATGAAGAGAGTCTTGCAGTTTATCATTAATTTCGTCCATGCTTTCACCACAACAGTAAAGTAAAACATCATCTGCAAATAGATTACATGTCGCAGCTCCTAAGTAATTATTTATGTCATTTATATAAAGCAAAAACAGGGTCGGCCCCAATACCGAACCCTGGGGGACGCCATTATCACCTGGTTGGCTTTGAATATCACTGTTTACAGTCAAAATATCAGGGCCTATGATATTGTAAAAAATACCACCCTTCAAGGGTGATATTTTTTAACAATGGTTATGACATCACCAGCATTTCAGCTGCCTGATGATGTCACAAACCAAACAAGGACCAGAATAATGGGATTGTGACGTCATGTCCATTGTTGCTCCATGGTGACGTCACATTTTTGTAATGGCAGAAAATAGTCCCTCTTTATAACTGAACATTTGAGGTAAAACCAGGTGATAAAAACAAAACAACCACGCGTCAGGGCACTTCGTACAATATCACTCGCTGTTGTGTGAATTAATATCACTCTCGCCCTGCGGGCTCGAGTGATATTAATTCACACAACAGCTCGTGATATTGTTACTCAGTGACCCTGACTTGGGTTGTTTTGTTATAATATTAATGTATGCAATATCTGAATACTCATTCTTACATTTAACTTTACAACCTCTGTTCATGAGATATGATGTAAACCACAAGATAACATCATTTGAGAAACCATACATTTCAAGTTTTTTTAGTAAAATATCATGATTTATGGTATCAAAACACTTTTTAATATCTAGACTGCAAACAGCTGTTAGTAAAGAATCATTAATATTCCATAGCCAATCATCAACTACCCTGTGCAATGATGTTTGAGTGTTATGATTTTTCAAGTATGCAGACTGATCAACAGTGATCAACTTATGTTCATCTAAATATTTCATAACTTGCTTTTGCAATGTAAATAGTTGAAGTGAAATATATATTTACTGTATGTGATTCATGTTTAAAGTTTGCATTATGTGATTTTTTCAGTAATTTTGGCTGAAAGGTGAAATTTGACGTCGCCACAGTTACGGCCATTTCACAAAAAACTGTCCAAAAATTTTTTTCTAAAACTTCCATTTTCGAAAAACTACAGAAAATTTTCTATAAGAGCCAATGAAAAACTCTGATGAGAATGAAAAGTCAAATAAAAGTGCTCTGGCTCTTGGACTAAAATGACATCTAGGCAATTTACCTGCTTATCATATTAAAGACTTTTTGCACAATTTCCTTCTTGGATACAATAAAGTTGGCTGGCATCCTGTTTCAAGTCACAAAATTAGAATTGTGAACATGTAGGATACTATTAGTTATTTGTTGTTTGCTTGGCGGATACAGGATTTACCTTCCCGAAGATAGTTGTATCTGGGCGAAGCGAAGCTGAGCCCGGATACAGCTATCTGAGGGAAGGTAAATCCTGTATCTGCCAAAAGCAAACAACAAATTACGAATTTATCCGATCACATGGTATAATAAAGCCCCCATAACAGTGTAATTCAAAGGTATGAACATCACAAGTGTCAGGTATCACGAGTGTTAATTAATTCAGAAGCAGACTTGACACAAAATTTTAATAATGTTCATAGCTGTGATCTACACTGCTATGGGGTTTTATTTATAACACACAATGATTTTATCAGTGGTCTTTACTAAATTTTAGTCTGATAACTTCAAATTCTGTAAGTTAAGAGCAGCAGATTGTTGTGACGTCACCAGCAGCGCATGCCATTGTGACGTCATGACAAACAGTCACTGTCCATTGTTAGCATAACAACGTTAGATAATTTAGGAGTGATTGTGACGTCATCACTGCAGGATACAGAAAATATCTGTACAGGCCAGACAGTCTGACAGATACAGGATATATACCCACAGCTCTCAACCAATCAGAATCAAGCATTGGCCTTGGTGGTCGGATAAATGTATTGATATTTCGATGAACTGGATTAAATGGGGTCAAAGCTCAAGCTATCATTTGACTTCTTACGTCCATGGATTAATGGATAATTTGGGCTTGACGTTCAGTATTTATGCATTTGGTAGGTAAAATAGGACAGGGAAGGACATGGTGATGCGACAAGGATGACCGAAGGCAGGCAGAGCTAGATTTTTAGGTTTGCACTGGGTGTTGGTCACAACCTCATTTATTTTTGAATATTAATGAACAAGATATGCTGCAGAGACAAGCCCAATCATATCTACTAGTATAGAGTAGGTCGGGGCAAGAAGCCCGGGTAAGGTGAGAGGCCCCCCCCCCCCAGGGTTACATCTGAACTTACATTTTTGGTGCTTTTTCTTATTGGTAGGATTGAAGCTAGAGCCTTTTTAGGTGATTTCACAAATTTTCAGGGCAAACAGCACCAAACCATAGTAGAAATCAAAGAAACAAAAAAATATGCATGGTTTTTGTAACTTTGAGTAATTCTTTGAAAGGGGTTGTCAGAAATAAATTTGGAAATATTTACAAGTATAGTGGATATCTGCATTTCTTCACTTTATGACCATCATATAAATATGATTTGGATCAGGTTTTTTTAGTTCAAAATATAGCTCTATGTAGGTCAAATCAAAATATGTTTGTTTGGGGCGAGAGGCCCCACAATGGTATGGGGCATGAGGCCCCCTTCACTGGGACCATTTAATAATGTGTACTTTACCTTAAATCTTGATAGAATAGCTACGTGTAATTAAAATGGATAAACTTTGGCCGAAATTGAAAAAGGGCAAAAAATATTAAAAAACAAAAGTATGAACAGAAAAATTCAGAGATTCACAAAAAGTGAATAGAATGCCTTAGAAATGATAGAAGAACCCCAAGAAATAACTTTCAAGCTGAATGCACTCACAAAAAATTGCCATAGGATTGTAATAGGGGGGCTTCTTACCCGATGGGTGGGGTAAGAAGGCCATTTTCAATTTTTTACAAAAATGGCTGTAACTCCTTTATTAAAATTGGTAGACATTTGTTTCACTAGTTATAAGTAGAGTCATTTTGTGGTATCGATTTTCCTTTGATGATTTTCTAACATCAAGAAAGCACAAATTTCAAATGTTTCACTTTTTCCAATTATTTCTCCCTGCCTTACTTGGCTGAAATTTCAGTGCCAACGTTCTTACTTTGAGACACCAAAAAAAGGTGTTATCACAATAACAAGAGCAAACTTATATAACATCCACATCTGAAGCAAACACAAAGTATAAATTTCTTACATGTCATCTTAGAAATATCTTCTGAGAATACACCATCTTTGATAAAAATCTAACAAAAAGCTCTTCCACTCTAGTAGTTATTAGCCAGAGGGTTTTTTTGTTACATAGCCATCCAAAGTATAAATTGGCATTCTGTTCCTCTCATTTCAAATTAGAAAGAGGGACTGTCTGTGTCATCAAGAATAATGGGCACTTTAAAAAATAATGCCTGAAATGCTGCATTGAACTGACAAGCAACAAAAGTGACAACTTCAAAACTAACTTGCCACATATTTAAAGGTTGGTTTTGATGTTTTTAATTTACTTTATACTAAAGCTATGGCCATCATATCAAATAAGAAGCTGAATATCTTAATCAATATCATAATATGGCATGAGTCATGAGATATTTCACAATGTTCATTGACTGAATTTCATATACTTTAATGACAGGATTTCATAAGGTTCCAGTGATTATCGACGTGCCCAAATATATTATAAGTTATTTTTATTAGAGATGCTTTTGAACCAAAGCTGATTTATTAGCAAGATCATATGTGAGTCAGGGATGTAATATCGTGGAATTTCAGCAATGATATTGATGTAACAAGTAAAAATTGTGAACCTGAATCACATCTTCCATATGAGAAAGATAATTGAATTATAAATTGACAGAACTGTAATGATTTCTTTGGTTGCAATTACAATGGAGTCATGCCATGAAGAATTCATTCCATTTGGGAGCAATTTGTCAGACAACTTCCATAAACGATGTGAGGCGCCATATGCATCTCTTTAAATATAAAAACAAAGTCATGATCAATATGTAGCCCTATTATTACACCTGCTAATAATAAAAATCACAATGGAAGATTTTTCGAACTTTAGTAATTATCGGGAAAAAGAAAGATGAAATATACAGGGTTTCCTATAATGCATAGAACACTGTATGTCGTCCCACTTGAATGCCAGGTGTTGTCTAGATGAGTCTTCAAATTTACTGTCCCCGCTATTAGTGCTTAGGTGAAGTGATTACACCTTGTTATCAAATCCAGCTAGAAAAGATGCTTCTCTTGGTCCATGTTCAGAGGAGAGAAGATATGATAAGGCATTTACAGCTGGGTGACCAATTTGGAAAAATTATCTCTGTTTGAGGTAATGAAAGTCATGCATGTTCATACTTCTACGTTATCAGTGCCTCTGCAAGTTATACGATGACAATGGGAGAATCAAAACAAAGTGACAAAACTAGTTTTGCTAATCACACAAGGTGTTTTCACCATAAACAGGTAGAACCTGTTGAAACAGAAAGCGAAACAATATTCAGTTGGGAGGACTGACAGCATACTGACTCATTGTGGGTTAATGGCTTTTTCGAAAACACTTTAAAATGTTGTCCATTTCTGTGCAAATGGCAAGTGTCTTTTGAGCAGCACAAACAAAAGCACCCATATGTCCTTTCTACTTCCACTCACAAATTCTCACATCACTTAATCAATGCAGAAGGTTTGATGCCCCTAAAGTTATGAGTCGATCTATATAAAGCCAAGTATTATATTAAAGTGTACGGTCTGCAAAAGCTCTACGCACAACAGAGGTATATTTCTCTGACCCCTGGGCACATCGACGTTGCAGCAACGTTGCAACGATGTCACACTTTTCGTCAAATGACGTAGAATTGTATGGTTGAAATTATGTTGTCACAACGTTGTGAAGCAACGTCAAAGATATGACGTTAGCATGCAACGTTGTGGCGATGTTTTACAACATTGTGAGGCATTGTCAGGAGTTCGACGTTAGCTTGTGACGTTGTGGCAATGTTGCAAAAAAACCCCGAAGTTGTGTTCACGTTGGGGCGACATAATCTCTACCATACATATCTACGTGACCAACAGACCAGCCCTTCACCAAATAGCAACGTCGGGGTTTACGTCGTGTGCCCACTGGGGAAAGGCTTTTTCTTGTCAAACAAAAAGATGAGTGATGAAACCCTCTAGAAGACTTACCTGCCTCATCGAGTCTGACTTGGTATAGCAGTGTGTGGTCTTTCAATTCTTGACAACACAGGCATATTTCTCTGAATGTTTTTTTCTAACCAAACAAATTTTAACAAAAAGAATGGAGATAGAACCCTCAAGAACTTATCTGCCTCCTTATTGAGTCTGACTTGGCATTACTCCCAGAGCGCCCTTAAAATGAGCATTAGGTTTCTAAGGAGACAGATTGATGGGCTTTGTATGGTCAGTGGAAAGCCACATTTCAACACATGAATACAAACGAGACCGCAAGGAGTGAATGAAATTTTGTATTTCTTATCTGTAATTTTTCATGAGCTAAAGAAATACTATTATACATCTAATTTTAAAAGCCTTCCGGAATATAATACAAAGTCCAGATGTTAGGAATTGAGGAATCCGGTCCACAATAGTGGTGATACATCAGTTCTATTTTAGCTCTCAAGAAAGACATTCAAGTTACATTATGTATATTAATCATTACACCATTTCTTACAAAAGCATCCAGCTTATTCTTTCTGTGATCATTAAATTGCCCTTAATTACTTGTTTGTTGAGCCCGGAATTGTGCATGTCTGATTTTAATGAAGCGTAATCAATCATACAGCCACCCAACACATTAAAGTAGTTTCAAAAGAGATACCCTCCGGACTTCTCAACTTCATCATTTTCATGAATTCCCCGACCAATTACAATTGATAATTCACTTGTCTTGATACGTTTTGTTTTAAAGTTTTATATGATAAAAATTAAAATAAACCCAGAAGGCATCGTTCCTTAAGGACATGCAACATCTCTAAAAAAAATTCATTATAACAACCTCTGACTGACATAATAGTGATTAAAAAGCAAATAGATTTACTACATGTTGCATGCAACTCAAGATAAGAAAGCTACTGCAAGCACTTAAAATTTTCATCCATCCATCTATTCTTACTAATTTCTTTGACACAGGCAATGCCAGCATTGCAACGGACTATTTTTCTATCCAACTTTCCAGTGACAGTTTTTCAGAAGTTCCTCTAGCTAACGACTTTGATTTGTCCCGAATGGCAGCTCAAAAAGACAAGTACAGCATCAAGGACAGGATTCTTTAATTGTTCCTATTGCAGCGTGTATACTCTCACAACATTCATTTACACGAGTCACTCAAAACTACTGTCGGAGTATCCACTGGCCCGTTTTAACAATGCCAACATAGGGATCCATTGGTCACAGTTTCCAGAAAGTTGAATAAAATAAAATTTAATATCTGCAAGGCATAAAACTACTTTGCAAATATCTTTTTTTGAAGAAGAAGAAGAACCTTTTATATGTAAGCTCAATGATAAATCCTAATTGGACAAAGTTTTCTTCCATTCTCTTACTATACAACAACAAGAGAACTTGTAGTATCATATTATAGTTACTTTTGAAAACATGCCAAGCCTCGCAATGAGAAAGTCCACCCTATACATCTTTCCTGTATTGCTGAATATTTCTGCAACAGTGCATAATTACTTGCTATTGTGGTTCTCTGGCCAACTTATTTGTATATTAAGAGAAAATTATACGATTTGTGTTTGATAAGAAAAATGGCAGTTCTTTGTGTTTCTTATAAAATGAGCCTGAGTGTTTGGTAGGTGATAGACTTCAGCTCATGCATTCTTGTGCTCATAAGTCTTAACAAGACAGACTAGGACCATGGTGATTAGGTGAGATGAACTGCTGGCACACAATAAGTCTTTTGTCTAACCATCTTAACACAAGTGGGATGCCCAGGGAAGGAAATGAACAACCGAGCATACTATCAGTGAACTGTACCTCAGGTGCATATGGCAATAATAATTATTTTGTAACACAAACTCCTATTACATCAATTTTTCTCCTCTGATGTACTCATCATGCACGGATTCACACAGCTTAGATTCAGCATTCAATTGAGTAGGATAGTATAGTTAACTTTTCATCAAAGCTTATGGACCTCTCTGCGATGAAAACTATTATTTTTATTTTTTATAGGGCGCATCTCGCTAGCAGCATATGCCTTGTCTCTGCGATGTCCTTCCTTATAACTGTAATATGATAATTTATGTATCATGAAGAAATAAAAGTCTTTTATCATGTTATCTTGAGTGTTCAAATAAACATGACATTATTTGTATTCCACACAGTTCTAGTTTGTTCAACTTAGAGAATGCTGAAGTGGTTTGTTCTTCCTTTCTTTGGAAACGTCCTAGGAACAAAAGTGACAGCTGACATTAAAAACAACTCCAAGAACTTGTTCCTTCAAACCCAATTAAGTTGAGTGGTAATAGGTGGGAGGGAAGAGCAGCGGAAGGTCCGGACCCACTGGTCATCATGTTGTTGTTTACACCTTCGATACAGCCAGGTCACTGGCCAAGGTTGACTTAAAGATCAATGATTCCAGGTGCAATGAAGAATGTCAGACTTATTTTAATGAATTATTCAGTAATTTTTGTCTAGGGTATTTGTTGTTTGCAATGACCATTCTGAATTTCTGACCCAGACGATCCTGTAGTAAAACCTATGCCAAAGTGTGAAAATGTAAATCATTAAACATTTGCAATTTAGAAGTACAGCTGTATGTGAAGATAGCTGGTTAATCACTTGCCTGTCTCCAATTTACCCCAATAAAAGTTATTTTTTAACTCTTGAAATGTTTAGTCGGCAATTTTCAGCAATGCTCAGTATTACCATCATTTGTGTCTATTTGCATATGGAGAAGCAGCGAATCCAACTGTACCCCATTGTATCAACGCTTAACACGGGTTATCTTTGCTGTGTTAAGAGATTTAACCCATGTTAGTGACTCACCGCGATGTATCAATAATTTCCCGGGTTAGTTTCCATGGATGATAACCAGAAAAGTTAACCCACCTTTTTCCTGTGTTAAAAGTTGTGTTAAGCCTCTTTCTTGACAGAAAATGGGACTGTACAGTCAACACAGAAATTATTTGCACGCTTTGATTTTTCATCATATTTCACAGAAAAATGGTAGTATGATAAAAAGAACTGCCCTATGTTTTAGAGTAGTGTTAGTAGGTTAGGTTCCAATGCATTTCATTTTTTACCAAAATTCATTTTCTTGGCAAATGTGAAAAAACTGAATTTTGAAAACCAAAAATTATTTGCACGCTTCAGCCAACTTCCTCAAACTGAATTTTTAATGATGATACTCAATTTTTTTCTTTGGAACTACTGTTGTTTATGGTATATTTAGCTCATTTACATCAATCAGACATTATTTGGGGTTCACAGGTGGGATTGCAGGTGTTACCAAGGGAAGGCACTCAATCCCATGTTTTTTTTCTATGTATGACTATAGAAATATGGCTAGAAACAAGCAACTCACATGAGACTGATTAGTAAACTCCATAATTGTGTCTCTTTGTCTAAAAAAGTAATTTGGCAGGTATTGGTAGGTAATTGTGTTCTACGTGCAACCACAAAATTCCGGAAAACGGTAATACGAGTAGAATCAAACCGAAAAATCTTAATTACAGAACTCAATTTTGCCCCTGGGGACTATTTTGACTGTGAGCTGTGAACAATAGGTTGTCATAATTCTGGAGAAAGTCAGCTGAGATAATTAAGACAAGTCATATTTGAATTTTGCACTTTATCATTACCATTATGCAACCTACAACAAGTGTTGCTTCATAGAGTACCCATGGAGGACCTCAATGAGTGAAAATTTCACAATAATGGGTTTCCTTTGTGAAAATAAGCTTTGAACAATGAAAACTATTCACTGTCATAATAATTTAGGCCATAATTATTGTATAAACAAGCTTGGGTGGATCTTAATAATTGATGCATGACAATGCATTGAATATGCGACACTTACATATGTGCTAAAATCGAATAATAACCTAATATGTGTGCAAATATTAATAAAAACAACTCTAAATATTCTTTCTTAACAACTATTGATAAGTCAGTGGTTAAATAACTCGTCAGAGGCAAATCATCAGTTGTATCTCAGCACAAAATCACCCAGAGCCTTTTTTTTGGGCATTTCCAGATGAGATATTGAACATAGTTCTTCACAAAAATCTGCATAGTTCATTTTTTTCTCTCAATTTGACTATTTTAAAGGACTTCACAGACCAATTTCACGACAATTGCTATTTTTAAGTAATTTTCATACCTAAATGTAGGAGAAAAACATGGGAATGGGTGTACTCCTTGAGCAACACCTGTAATCCCACCTGTGAACCCCAAATAATGTCTGATTGATGTTAATGAGCTAAATATACCATAAACAACAGTATTTCCAAAGAAAAAATTGAGTATCATCATTAAAAATTCAGTTTCTGGCAGTTGGCTGAAGCGTGCAAATATTTTTTGGTTTTCAAAATTCAGTTTATTCACATTTTCCAAGAAAATGAATTTTGGTAAAAAATGAAATGCATTGGAACCTAATCTACTAACACTACTCCAAAACATAGGGCAGTTCTTTTTATCATACCACCATTTTCTGTGAAATATGATGAAAAAACAAAGCGTGCAAATAATTTCTGTGTTGACTGTAAATCCGTAATATTGACCAGAAAGCAAACAAAACACGCTGAAAACATGTAAATAGAACATTTGTTGACAACTAGGTGACGTCACGGCCGTGACGTCATCTGATGACGTCATCTGATGACGTCAACTGATGACGTCATCTGATGACGTCATCTGATGACGTCATCTGATGACGTCACATGCTTGTCAGTTCATGAAGGCAGAAGAAATGGCTCGTCCGAGAAATTGCTGCGTCACAAAATAATTGTTTAAAAATCCAATTTTGACGCAATCATTGTGAAATTTTTACACAGTGTTATCAACTATATTCTCCAGCTTCGTTGTGAAGCACGTGAAGATATCTCCGACAGATTTTTTTCGGCGGCTCTCTGAAGTTGGACATTAAAAGAACTGTTTTATCTCCGGTCAGAGGGTCGTGTAATAAAAACGGCTGAGTCGAATTTCATACCGAGTTCAGCGAAGACGCAGCAGGTATCCAGCAAGATGCCGTAAAAATTTTAGATTTGTATCTTCAAAACTGAGTGAGTTATTCCATTTTTACTGCAATGGAAATGATTTTTACAAGGCCTTTTTTTTCCTGTGTCAAATGACGCTGTCATTTTCAGGAAACCCCCGGGAATCCCCGTCAAAATTGGGTTAAATGTCCCTCACAACAATAAAAAGATAATCTTAACCACTTTTTTGTTGATACAACACAAGCTTACACAATTTTGTAAAACCGGTTAACTAACACAGAAAATCACTAACACAGGTTTGAGTTAACCCACTCGTTGATACAATGGGGTACTGGCTTGTAGAATTATACCACAATTCCAATTTACAAGCTCAGTAAGCCCTTCCAGTCCACCTTGATCTCTCTTAACACTATTAGAAAGTGTACGACCACAAGCAACCATAAAAACAGCCATACTCTCTGTTTCAGACTTTTTCTTTTTTCACAGTCATATTGTCCATACAATTACAAAAGTTTGGTGCTTTATGCCAGTTTTATGTCGTTTATGGTGCTTTGAAAATGACATCTAGGCAATTGACAAGCTTATCATATTATAGACTTTTACACAATTTCCTTCTTGGATACGATGAAGTTGGCTGGCATCCTGTTTCCGAAAGGAAGAAGTCACAAAATTAGAATTGTGAAACGTATCAAATGCAATACATGTAGACTGCAGTGATTACTTGATGACCCGGATTAAATCGAGTCAAAGCCTAAACAATCATTTGACTACTTACGTCCAATGTCGTCAATGGATTAATGGATGATTGGGGCTTTACGTCCTGTAATTATGCACTTGGTAGGTAAAATAGGACAGAGAAGGACATGGTGATGAAAAAAGGATGACCGAAGGCAGACAGATCTAGATTTTAAGGAAGGCACTGGGTATTAGGCACAACCCCCATTTACTTTTGAATATTAAGGAACAAGCCATGCTGAAAGCGACAAATCTACTAGTATATAATTTATGTATGACTGCACATACGTCATTAACAAGATTGAAGAGTCACTATTAATACTTCTCAAAGACACAGGAAGACTGAGTCATACACATGAAAATAACTACATGTAACTTACTGAACATCAAAGTTGAACATTTTTCCTGTGTCTCATTATTTGACAACTTAATGGATATGTTTGAAACTTTTGTGGTATCAATTTTCCTTTGATGATTTAGTAAGATCAAGAAAGCTCGTATTTCAAATGTTCTATTATTCCAATTATTGTCCCCTTACATTCTTTGTGCCATCATTCCTACTTTGTGTCAACAAAAAAGGTGTTGTGACAATAACAACAGCACTCTAATACAAAATCCACATCTGAAGCAAACACAAAGTATTATAGCTCTTGCATGTCCTCTTAGAGATATCCTTCTGAGAAAACAGCATCTTTGATACAGATCTAACAAAAGCTCTTAAACCCCAGTTGTTATTAGCAAGAGGCAAGGTTCTTTGTTACATAGCCATCAAAAATGTAAATTGACATTCTGTCTCTCATTTCAAAACAGAAAGACAAACTTAGCACTGCATTAAGAATAATGCATACTTTAAAATTAATCCCTAAAATGCTGCATTGAATTGACAAGCAGTAGATTGTGAAGAGAAAATTTCAAAACTAAGTTGCCAAGCATTTAAAGGCAGGATTTTGTGTCATTAATTTACCTTCTGCAATAGTTCTGCTCATTAGCTAAGAGGCAGAATATCTATTTTAATCAATATCATGATATGGCATGAGGCATTTCACTAAGTTTGTTGACTGAATTTCAATAAATTTTAATGAGTTAGGATTTCATTACTAGTGCTTTATCAACCCAAACCCAATCAAACGTTAGTTGTTGATTGGAAATGCCTTTGAATCCAAGCCGATTTATAAGCAAGATCACATGTAAGTTGGAAAAGTACAGTACAACCCAAACAATTTTCCTAAATCCCATGCCCTCAGGAAGATGCCCTCACTCCCAACCACTCACTACTCTGCTGAAGCCCTCGCTTGCTCTCACTTCCATGCCCTTCTGGGGAAACCCCCTACACTCCTGTCATCTAGTGCTAATCACACACAACAGCAGTGAGTGCTGCTGTTTAGAATCTTGTTCTACTAGTTAAACAAATTAAAATATCCTAGAATTATATTGATAGATGATCAGAAAATATTACAGCTCTTTAAAACCGGGTCTTTTAAAAGAATTAAAAAAAAATACTCAAGACATAAAAAGTATCAATGAGATAAAATATTGAGCAACATTAAATATTGTCACTGAAGGCTACTGCTTATGTTTCTTTGTTAATCAAAAGTGAACAGAGCACGATAGAAAATATTAGTTCTTTGCATATTGTCTTAAAAAAAAAACACATTAAAGTCACCCAGAGAATCTAGCCTAGACGAATCCCTCTATCGTCGCAAATAATCATAAATTTTGTGTCGGAGCGTCACAGCCAATCAGCGTGCAGCATTTCTCTCCGCTTCAAAAGTTTACCGGCAATTTGTGAAGCAACTATTAACTCCTCAGGGACGTATGAGATATCATTTTGAAGGTCTCTGAGAGATCTATCTATTGCAGTTAGAATAGTATCTGTACGACTGACCAAAATGCGTGAATAGACGTAATTGTCCTCATTTGCATAACATGCTTGAAGGCCTGTTCATTGGTCAGCTTTGTGGGCGTGTCTGACTTAATCACTGAAGGCTTTGCTGAAGTGATTAAAGTTGGCCATATCACAGATCGTTTTCATGCTATCTGTCAGTTTTTATTTCATTTCAATATCTTTTTGTAGTGCCCATAATTCGTTAAAAATACATATCAAAGCTGGGCAGGGCAGATTTACTAAAACTTAAATAGAATATACATTTATTGCAAGTATAGAAATGGTTATTTCGTTCAGCTTAGAATATTTTTCGTTAGATAAAATCATAATATAGTATTAGAAAGTTAGAAGAGACTATGCCCTGGTAGCCTGCACAAGAAACATTGATTTATAGATTTTTTATAACAATTTTGTGGACTAAGCATTGTTTTTCCGATTTCCGTCAAAGCGCCGATTTAACCAAAAAAAGGTTAAAACAGAAACGTCTCTTGTTATGGTTAAAATAAGGCTAGAAACATAATTTAAAAATGTAGATATATCATTTAGAAGTTGCAGAATACACTGGTGTAAGTAGAAATGCTTTATCTTGAACGATAAGGCCAGTATTTGTATGTAAATTATGATGTTTTAATTTGCGTCAGAAGGTGTGAAAAAAGCAAATGGCGGCGGTGAGGTCAAATCACAATCAAATGGTGTATCCTCAGAGTGCTTCAAATATGATCAAATATATGTTTTACTAAATAAATAATTAACTGAAATTGATTTGGAAAATAGGCATTGTAGTTACATTGATGACAACATAACATATTATGCTGACTTCAAATAAACAACTTCGTTTTTTTAGTGTTAAGGAAGCTTTTTTGATTAAATTACTCCAGGAGGAACCTGCAATGCCTCGAAAGTAAACAAAATACGTTTTTTTTTTACTACTAAAACAATTTATAGATGCTTTTGTTAAGAAATACTTTTTTGCATTTACAAAGAATAGCATAGTTGAATCAGGTAATTGCATCATATTGCAATAGATGGAGACACCAGCCAGTTGCATGCTTGTTTGTTTGCTCAAGAGGGAAAGAGCATGCAAGTGAGAGCAAAGTAGCAGATGTGCTGGGGTGTCTAAGTGAGTGCAAGTGAGAGCTTCAGCTCGGAAAATTTATTGGGTTGTACTGTAATATTGAGGAATTACAACAATGATATTAATGTGACTTGTAAAAAGTTATGAACACGAATCACATCCTCCATATGAGGAAACTTATTGAATTTGTAAGTTGACAAAACTGTAATGCAATTACAAGGGAGTCCATCCATGAAGAATTCATTCCATTTTGGAGCAATTTTTTCAGACTACTTCCATAACCGAAGTGAGGCACCACATACATCCCTTCAAATTTAATAACAAAGACATCATATATGTAACTATTATTACTTTAGATGATAATTAAAACAACAGAAGCAGATTCGTCTAACTCCTCTTTGCATCTAGTGATTTCCAGGAAAAGGAAAAATGAAATATATATGTATGAATATGTACAGGGTTTCCTATAATGCATGGACCACCATATGTAGTCCTACTTGAATGCCAGATGTTGTCCAGATGAGCCTTAAAATCGGCTGTCCCTGCTATTATTAATGCAGTGAAGTGATTAAAATTATTATTACACATTGTTTTTAATTCCTGCTTGAAAAGATGCTTCTCTTGATCATGTTCAGAGGAGAAAAGACATGATAAAGCATTTATAGCTGGCCAAAATTGTCGGTGTCTGATCTTATGACAGTCATGGGTTCAAAAGATGATCCAACTAAATTGTTACTGCGAAAAGCTTTTGTTACAACCCTGGTTCCGAAACAGCAGGATGAAAATACAAAAGTTGCAGAAACTGAAAGAGAAGCAACATTTCGTTTGCAGGACTAATGGCATTGTGACTCATTGCGGGCTAGTGGCTTTCTCAAAAAACACTTTAAAATATTCCGATTTCTCTGCAAATGGCAAGTGACTTATGAGCAGCATCAACAAAAAGCACCCATATGTCCTTTCTAATATCACTCACAAACTCTCACATCACCCAATCAATGTAGAAGGTCTGATGCCCTAATGTTGTGGGTCAATATAAATAAAGCCAAGTATCATATAGTGTATGGTCTGCCAAAGCTCTGCATAAAACACAGACTTTTTCTCTGAAAGGATTTTTCTTGTCAAACTGAAAGAAGAGCGATAAAACCTCATAAGAAGACTTATCTGCCTCCTTATCGAGTCTGACTTTGCATTACACCCAGAGCGCCCTTAAAATGAGCATTAGGTTTCTAATGAGACAGATTGATGAGCATTGTATGGTCAGTGGAAAGCCAAATTTCAATACATCCACTGTAAGAAATACCTGTATTTTGAACAGCAAGTAACCGTTAAATTTACAGGAAGCTACCGTAAACTGGCTATATGGTAACTTACCGTAAATGTTACAGTAAAATATTTTTACTGTATTTCTTTACGGTAACTTAGCGTAATACTTCTTTTTACAGTAACAATATGTTTACTGTAATTTAACTCTGATTATTACAGTAATTTACCGTGCCCTCGCAGATTTTACGGTAAAATATTTTTAATGTGAAGATGAAGACTTTTTATATTATGAGACAAGCCCATTGCTCGGCCAGTCGGAGGGGGCAGGTCAGGCATCCCCCCCCCATCATTGCCCAACTAAAATTCACAAAAAGGTCTCATCAGTAAATGTTCAGGGGAGCGGGGGGAGGGAAGGGTTAATGTGTCATCCCTTCCTCTTACCAGAACGTCTGAGTCCACCCCCCCCCCTGCACAATCTATCTAAAATAACCGTACAAGTATTATCTAAACCAACCATTCCTGTATATTGATCTTGACTTTGAATATGTAAATTATTAGTAAAAGTGGGGGGGGGGACAAGCCCCCATGTAAATGTTAAATAGGGGTAGGGGCTGGTCTCACTTCACATAAGAACTTTTAATAAAGCTCAAAGTGGGGGGTTACGCCCCCCCTCCTCATTAAAGTTAGGGCAGGGTTTATCAACCTATTTATGAAGCCAATAATTCCTGAACCATCATCCTCTGGTAATATAAGTTCAAGACTAATTCAAAGGGGGGGGAATGTGGTCACTCCCCCCCCCCACCGTGCTACAAGTTTATGCAGGGATTGGCCACAGTATCCCCTCCCAGCAAAATATATTTATTAAACCAACCATTCTCTTATACTGATCCTCACTTTGAACATACATATGTTATTAGTAAATGGGGCAAGCCCTCCTGTTAAGAAGTAAATAAGTAATTAAAAGTGGGAGGGCCTGCCCCCCCCCCATCAAAAAGTTTGAGCAGGTGTTTTGATCCCAGCCTCCCCCTCATTTATTCAACCCACCATCCTCACTTTGAATATGTACATTGATAATTAAATATTGGGAGGGGGGCAACCCCCCCCCCATCAAAAAGTTGGATCAGGGGTTGATCCTAGCCTGTCCACCCCCCATCACTTTTTAAACCAACGATTCCTCATTCATAATCCTTGATTTGAACATTTGAATTGATAATTAAAAGAGGGGTAGGTGGCAAGCCCCTCCATAAAAAGTTTTAGCAGGGGTTGATCCCACCCTTCCCCCTATCATTTTTTAATCCAAGTATTCCTCAATCATAATCCTCACTTTGAATATTTAAATTGATATTTGAAAGTGGAGTGGGGGGCAGCCCCCCTTATCAAAAAGTTTGAGCAGGGGTTGATCCTAGCCCCCCCCCCTAATCAATTTTTAAACCCACCATTCCTCAATCCCAATCCTCACTTTGAATATTTAAATTGATATTTAAAAGTGGAGAGGGGGGCAACCCCCCCCCATCAAAAAGTTTGAGCAGGGGTTGATCCTAGCCCCCCCCTATCATTTTTTAATCCAAGCACTCCTCATTCATAACCCTCACTTTGAATTGATACAAATTTAAAAGTGAAGAGGAGGGGAAACCCACTCATTTTTTAATCCAAGCATTCCTCAATCACAAAATCCTCACTTTGAATATTGTATGGTCAGTGGAAAGCCAAATTTCAGCACATGAATACAAACGAGACTGCAAGCAGTGAAAGACATCTTGTATTTCTTATCTGTATTTTCTCATGAGCTAAAGATATGCTATTATACAGCTGATTACAAAAGCTTTCTGGAATATAGTACAAAATCCAGGCCTTAGAAATTGAAGAATCTGGTATACAATTGTGGTGATAAATTAGTTATATATTTGAGCTCTCAAGCAAGATATTCAAGTTGCACTATGTAGTATATTAATTACTGAACACCATTTCTTACAAAAGCATCCAGCTTATTCTTTCTGTGATCATTAAATTGCCTTAATTACTGGTTTTTTGAGCCTGGAGTTGTGCATGTCTGATTTTAATGAATGCGTAATCAATCATACAGCCACCAAACACATTGAAGGAGTGTAAAAATAGATACCCTCTGGACTTCTCAACTTCATCATGTTCATGAAACCCCCAACCAATTACAATTGATAAATTCAATTCTCTTGATACATTTTTGTTTTAAAGTTTTATGTGATAAAAATTGGAATAAACCCAGAAGGCATGCATGGTTCATTAAGGACATGAAATACCTCTAAAAGAGATCATACACTCTAAAAAATTTCGGGACAAAATTGGTTTTTTAGATTCAAAATGGTTTTTTGAAAAACCAAATTTCAATGCAAAACCAACATAGATTTTTTAAAAAATCCATGTTGGTTTTTTGCATTGAAATTTGGTTTTTCAAAAAACCATTTTGAATCTAAAAACCAATTTTGTCTGAAATTTTTTAGAGTGTAACTGTAAGAACAACCTCTGACTGAACGAAATGTGATTATAAAGGAAGTAGATTTACTACATGCTGCATGAAATTCAAGATGAGAAAGCTACTGCAAGCACTGACAAAACTTCTTTTCATCCCATCTTAGTATTTATCTGTCAATCTATTTTTATCAATTGCTGTGTCACAGCCAATGCCAGCATTGCAACCAACAATTTTTCAATCCGATTTTCCATTGACAATCTTTTCTGAAGTTTCTCCGGCAACAACTTTGTTTTGTCTCAAATGACAATGTAAAAAGATAAGTACAGTATCATCGGCAGCATTTTTTCATCTTTCCCATTGCAACGTGTGTATTCTCTTATTATTCATTTATACAAAACGCTCAAAACTGTTGTCAGAGCATCGACAGGGCAAGTCCGTTTTAGCAATGATCGCAAATGGATCCATGAGTCACAAATGTAAAAAATAACATGAAATATACCTGCAAGGCAGAAAACTACTCTGCAAATATCATTTTTTCGGAGAAGGTACATTTTACATACAAGTTCAATAAAAAATCCTAATTGGACAAAGTTTTCTACCATTGTCTTACTATATGAAAACAACAGAACTTGCAGTATCACGTCCTAGTTACTTTTGAAAACATGCCAAGCCTCGCAATGAGAAAGTCCACCTATGCATCCTTCCTGTCTTGCTGAATATTTCTGCAACAGTGCAAAATTACTTGCTATTGTGGTTCTCTGGCCAACTTATTTGTATATTAATAGTCCATCCCCCAAGCCCCTCAGACAATGATTTCGTTGCACCCCCCGGTTTCGCCCGCTTTCTTTATACCAAATTGAAGCAAATTTTGTCTAGTTTTCATTTCTGATAATGTTTTTTACGAATTTCTGCCGCAACTGTGCGAAAAATGAGGGTTTTCAAAGGGTATGTGAATCAATTTTTGAGCAAAAATAAGGTAAAAAATAGCGAAGTAACAGATAAGAATCAACTATTTTATCATGCAATATTCATATAAATGTTGTTGCATACATATGAAATGTAGATGAGATACCTACCTGTAATTTTGAAATATTTATATGCAGCAAATGGGTATTTAAACACAATGGCAGCCATTTTTCAAGATGGCCACCCAAAATTGGTTGACGCTCAAATTTTTGACTCAAATTTCCTGTGGACAGACTATATTCGACTTCAAACATATGTTAATTGTGTCAATATTTCGATTGGGAGGGCCCAATTTCGTTTTCTAGAATGCTTTTCTAAAGTTAAAGTTCATTTTTTAAGGTGATGGCTTAATTTCCAAGATGGCGGCCAAACCGAGATTGTTGGCACTCAAAATCTGTTTTTTCCGAGATTTTGCCTTAAAAATATCATAAAAAGAGAGAGATCTTACTGCAAATACATAATTTGCCAAAGTATACAAATGGAACCCATAACAAAATTGTTTTGAAGATGGCTGCTGTATATCCAAGATGGCTGCCAAATTCCAAGATGGCTGCCAAGATACCAATGTGGTTGAAAAAGCTCCCCAAACTACGCCAATCTTTGCAATTTAGCCAGGAAAGATTGTTTTTGGGTGACATTTTAGTTGACAATCATGACACATAGAGTATAATTAGTCTTGCAAAAGTTTCAGAATTGACCAAGAAACCCTCTTTTGATTACATCTCTGGTTTTTATGGAGTTTGAATGATGAGTTCTGATCAAAAAATGTCTTCAAGGCAATCCTAAGCTCAGACGCCACTTTCTAATTTTTTTAACGGAACTGGCATAACTAGAGTTTGACAAAGATGGAATATTAGTTCTTTCAATGTATGAAAGGAAACTGCCTACTATTTAATGTAGCTATTCAAGTATTGTAAATCTGCCATCTGATCTAAGGTCAACATATTTGATTAATATCATCTAGTTTGATGTCTCTCATTTTACAAAAAATCTGTGACTTTGGTGTTTACAGGCAATTTCATTAGCACGTGATTCTTGTCATTCACACTTGACAGTGAGAAATCAATGCTAAACAGGGACTTACTACGTTTGATATACGAGATGTGTGACGTTCTACTGATTATAAACCAATCAGATTAACCACAAATGCTATGTTTTTTGTGGCCAAGAATCTCAGAATCGTGTACTAATGAAATCACCTGTAAAGGCTGATATATTGACATTATTGCGATAAAAGTTTCCATTATGTTATAAGGACATTTGGAAAGCATGAGACCAATATGAAAGGTCAGATGCACACAAAGCTGCATTAGAGGGATGAGAGATTCCTGATTTCTAAAAATCTTAAGACTGAATATGTCATAAATGTCAAAATCCTTGTCTGATGGTGAGTGTGTTTTACATCTCTGCGGCTGCGCCTCTGTGTCGTAGAAACACTTTTATCCCATTTTTCTTGCAATTTTCCTCCTTTACATACCCATTATACACTGGTCAGGGTCATTCCACAGTAACTGAGTCTACTCAAGCTGTTTTCAGCCAGGCTACAGTAGCCTGCTAAATCAGTTGCGAGCGTGAGCGAGCAGGCTACAACATTTCACTAGAGGTGCTGCCTATCAGGTCCTCGCTTACATGAAATTCTGAAGCAGCCAGCCCAGTTCTGCTGAGTTCTGCTGGGCGCGGACCTGACAGGCAGCAGCGCGGACTTTAGAGGCAGCAGTTCCACTGACCTAGAAGCCAATTCGATACCCAATTCGACTTGAATTTCATCAGTCTGCAGCTTCGCTCGCTCGTCTGCTTGTACAGCAGACTGACCTGTCAGTCAGGTTTTCAGCAAGATCATAATGTTAGGATTTTGTTTCTAATCATATGTCTTTCCCCTCTTTTAAAGAAGTTATTTTCATTGTTAAATGAAAATTATCAGCTACTGCTTATATTGTGCAGTGTGCACCCTTGACAATATCTGAATTATATCCAAAAATTCTTCAATTATCATACGTTTTTAACCATGTCAAATAAATGTAAATATTTGTGGTGAGTCTAAATCTCAGGACAACTACTCCACATACTTATATCCCAAGACCGATTGAATTTTTCCTCTCCTGTGTATACTGTGGAAGACCAAATGCCCTCGTCACCAGAAAAAATGTCACTGGTGTTACTCATTAAATAAAGCATGGCTGTAAAAGGATTGCTCCCTTCTGTCTTTGGTCTAATGTACCAGGGGGCTTCTTCTGATGGACAGGCATCCATGATAGATAGATAGATAGATATGGTAAGTGCAGCCCTCTAAGCCCAGTTCTGGGCGCTCACAAGGGTTGATTGATGAGATGAGATGAGAGAGCAGGAGTCCTCAACATGTTACACATTTACCCCCATGTGAGGGATCTTTTACTTGTCCAGCACAGACACTGATACAAGGGGCCGCCAATTTAACGTCTCATCCGAACGACATCCAGCTGGGACTTTGCTCATAAAGGTACACTGAAAATTTTGGGTTCCCCAACCGGGAGTCGAACCCATGCAGGCAAAGACCTTCAGCGGAGCAGGCGGGAACCTTTACCTCTACACCACCCAGCTGCATATTTTGGCATTTATATATGTTTTTAGCATGCAGTGTGGCTCTAGAGTGAGTTGAAATTAAGAGTATTCTTTTTCGGTGTCCCTGGTGTTACCCTCAAAAAATGGTCTAGAATTCTAGAATTTTCGAAAACTGCCTCAGTCATAGGATATGTCCTGCTTACAGAAATCAATCTTTGGCAACACCTTTTCAAATGATTTCATCACTCCAGGAGCAATTGGTATTTCAGTGCAAATCGTCACTGGTGTTACTGTCATTGGTGTTACTCAAAAATGGTTAACACTGATGTCCAATGGTAACACCAGTAGTAAATGGTGGCAAAAAATCCAATGAAATTTTCATTTTAATGGGAAATATTTCAAACAATTATTAATTTGGTCACTGGTTTTACTTTGAGTCAATTGTGTTTCTTAACTTTTACTATAACACCAGTGACAGTTGTGTCTTAGTTATTGTGGAATGACCCATCAAAAGAAAGCTTAAGATCTTCTCTTTCCAAATAATAATAAACAGACATCTCTAGACCACATAAAATTGTTAATTAGTATCTAGATTTCAGTCTGTATCACTGATTTATCTGTTGCCTACAGACGGTCTGGATATCCAATAAAATGAGCCCTTACAGACGTCTCAGAGGACCCTAATTTAGGGTCCCTAAACAGGCTACCTTCAGACCCTCTAAATGTCTGTAGAGGCTAAAAAATGAGCCCTGTTTATATATGAACTAGGGGAGTCTCCAGTGGAGTAGCACCTTGGAAGCAAACAATTCTCTGCTGGGGAACATTGGTATTGTAAGACGCGTGCTCCCGTGCACCCAATTTTTTTTTGCATGGCTACACCCCCCCCCCTCAACCATGGGGCTCTCAGTTCGGCCCTGACCCTGGGTGAGGAGTTCTCAAGAGCACAAAGCTTGCATACATAAACACACATACTGTTTTAGTGGGGGAGTCAAACAAATCTTTGATAAATGTTACTGCCCATATGGCTTCACTTTTCAAATATCCATGAGTCCATTTGGCAAAACATAAATCCTTTTGGTATAAGCCCGAATTAGCTATTATCACCAATTCTAACTATTTTGGATTTAGACTCCATCATTTAAAATGATAGATGTTATCATGGTGGGCAATAATAAGTGAAATGGACAGAAAATATTTTGTACCTTGCCATATTTTTATTATTGCTCTATATGTTTAGCACAGCAAATGATGATGAGTTAACCAGGCAACTTATATTTTGTGTCAAAATTGTATATTTTCACTCATTGACTATTAATGCTATTTGCAAATAAGCCCTAATATCTCCAGAAGACTATGATTGATTTGGGCATAGGCGTTTTGTTATTGCTGAATCATTCCATGTCTTTTGTGAACATTTGTGGACATTTGTGAGTGAGTAACAATATTTGGGCATGCAAAATCTCTACGCAGTTTTTTTACTTCATTAATGAGTAAAAGAAAGTTGCTGCAATTATTTTTTGCCGTCAATAAAAAAAATATATATATATATACATACTGCTTGGAGGTTGATATTAATATTGACAAACAAATTGGTAATTCTCTCTCTTACCAGAATGGAGTAGACACCTGTGGTGGCTCCACCAGGGACAAAATAGGGACAAAATTTCCACGGATGTTACAAACTTGATAGTTTCTCAGAGACATCATATATTAGGATGGAGGTCTGCAGCTAAAATGGTGATTTCATCAAGATTAGATCTGCCTCTGAATCCACAGCAGTTCCACTGTATAGCGCTATTCATACTTATTTAATGGATGTGTTGCTGATGGTTTTATGTCAAATGCCCTATTTACGAACAACTTTTAGTTCTTTCTTGAAGTTGACAGGCCTTATGAAGTTATGATGATTATTTTTTCTAAGGGGGAACAGGATTGCTGGGAACTAAGTGAACTTTCATTCGTGTTGGTCCTTTTCCAGGGTTTCCTGGTTTCATTACTTCTCAGAGATATTTCTGGAGGGGATGCATCCCCACCATTCTCCATCAAGTTATATCTAACTTTTGACATTTAATTTTCATGTTCCTTATTTGAGCTAAATGATCAGCCGAGGAAAGGGTTCGAAATTACAACTTCTCTTCTTCATAGTTACTTGTAATTTGAGGGTTTCGTTTTTTCCGTAACAAGGATTTGCGTTTTCTGCTGAAAGCTTGGTACTCCAACAGTTCCCACAAGATAATGGGGCTATACTGGGCAGGGCGTTCGTCTGAGTGGGAATATTCTCCACTATTTATTATTATTTGTTGGATTATAAACAAAGGAATTTCAAAGACAGCGGGCTGGTTGAGGTGGGACAGTGCGGTAATTTGCCAGTCTTGCAGCATGTAAAGGTAAAATTTTAAGATTAGCACTCTTCAAGCTTCTCTTGCTTCAGAAAAGTGCAGGTAAACGGCATTTTTATCAGCTATATTGTTGCAGAACCTATCTTAATGAATTCCACACACAAGAAAACAGGTGTTTTGTTCCAAAAATCACTATTCTAGTGCTATAAGAACCAGAAATAAGACCAAAAAGGCTATTGGCAGCCATATTGGAAATTTTCCAAAATGGCTGCCATAAACACAATTAAAGCCTGAACTTTTGTTTTTGTGAATAATTGGTTCAAAATTCTTGAAAAAATTTGCAAGTCAATTTAAAAGTCAAGCTTCTTAACAAAGTACACATATGAATCATTACAAATCAGAAAATGTGATAAAGTATGAAATTTTGTCATGCATTGTTTCAAACTCAATTTAGGGCTTATTTTCATACTTTTGGTAGTCAGGGTAACCATAATTTTTGCTGTAAATAACAATAAATGTAATAGACAGTTAAAATGATGACCAGTCTGGTTCATTCTGTCTCAGAATGGATCTTATTTGATGTTGGAGTAAGAAAAACGTGGCTCTCGTATTAACATTCTTCCATCTACTGGCTGCCATTTTGAATTTTGGCGGCCATCTGGATTTTTTAGGTCATCTTGGATTTTTATTATTTTCACTATTATTCCAGATGTCAATCAAACTGGGATGCCAAATTTTATAGCTGTAAAGTATGTCTATGTCATGTCACTAATCCATAAAAATAGCTTGTTAGGATCACTTTGGCAACAAATTTTCCAAAATGAAAAAAAACTTTCATTCACATTTTGCAAAATTTCACCAATTTTCGGCAGGATTTCATCTTAGACACTATCAAAAATGAAATATACACAAAATTTGCTACAAAATGGTGTAAAGAAAGTGGGCGAAACCGGGGGGTGCAACGAAAATGCATTTATAGGCCCTTTATGAGTCTTGGGGGATGGACTATAAGAGAAAATTATACGATTTGTGTTTGATAAGAAAAATGGCAGTTCTTTGTGTTTCTTATAAAATGAGCCTGAGTGTTTGGTAGGTGATAGACTTCAGCTCATGCATTCTTGTGCTCATAAGTCTTAACAAGACAGACTATGACCATGGTGATTAGGTGAGATGAACTGCTGGCACACAATAAGTCTTTTGTCTAACCATCTTAACACAAGTGGGATGCCCAGGGAAGGAAATGAACAACCGAGCATACTATCAGTGAACTGTACCTCAGGTGCATATGGCAATAATAATTATTTTGTAACACAAACTCCTATTACATCAATTTTTCTCCTCTGATGTACTCATCATGCACGGATTCACACAGCTTAGATTCAGCATTCAATTGAGTAGGATAGTATAGTTAACTTTTCATCAAAGCTTATGGACCTCTCTGCGATGAAAACTATTATTTTTATTTTTTATGGGGCGCATCTCGCTAGCAGCATATGCCTTGTCTCTCCGATGTCCTTCCTTATAACTGTAATATGATAATTGATGTATCATGAAGAAATAAAAGTCTTTTATCATGTTATCTTGAGTGTTCAAATAAACATGACATTATTTGTATTCCACACAGTTCTAGTTTGTTCAACTTAGAGAATGCTGAAGTGGTTTGTTCTTCCTTTCTTTGGAAACGTCCTAGGAACAAAAGTGACAGCTGACATTAAAAACAACTCCAAGAACTTGTTCCTTCAAACCCAGTTAAGTTGAGCGGTAATAGGTGGGAGGGAAGAGCAGCGGAAGGTCCGTACCCACTGGTCATCATGTTGTTGTTTACACCTTCGATACAGCCAGGTCACTGGCCAAGGTTGACTTAAAGATCAATGATTCCAGGTGCAATGAAGAATGTCAGACTTATTTTAATGAATTATTCAGTAATTTTTGTCTAGGGTATTTGTTGTTTGCAATGACCATTCTGAATTTCTGACCCAGACGATCCTGTAGTAAAACCTATGCCAAAGTGTGAAAATGTAAATCATTAAACATTTGCAATTTAGAAGTACAGCTGTATGTGAAGATAGCTGGTTAATCACTTGCCTGTCTCCAATTTACCCCAATAAAAGTTATTTTTTAACTCTTGAAATGTTTAGTCGGCAATTTTCAGCAATGCTCAGTATTACCATCATTTGTGTCTATTTGCATATGGAGAAGCAGCGAATCCAACTGGCTTGTAGAATTATACCACAATTCCAATTTACAAGCTCAGTAAGCCCTTCCAGTCCACCTTGATCTCTCTTAACACTATTAGAAAGTGTACGACCACAAGCAACCATAAAAACAGCCATACTCTGATTGCAGACTTTTTCTTTTTTCACAGTCATATTGTCCATACAATTACAAAAGTTTGGTGCTTTATGCCAGTTTTATGTCGTTTATGGTGCTTTGAAAATGACATCTAGGCAATTGACAAGCTTATCATATTATAGACTTTTACACAATTTCCTTCTTGGATACGATGAAGTTGGCTGGCATCCTGTTTCCGAAAGGAAGAAGTCACAAAATTAGAATTGTGAAACGTATCAAATGCAATACATGTAGACTGCAGTGATTACTTGATGACCCGGATTAAATCGAGTCAAAGCCTAAACAATCATTTGACTACTTACGTCCAATGTCGTCAATGGATTAATGGATGATTGGGGCTTTACGTCCTGTAATTATGCACTTGGTAGGTAAAATAGGACAGAGAAGGACATGGTGATGAAAAAAGGATGACCGAAGGCAGACAGAACTAGATTTTAAGGAAGGCACTGGGTATTAGGCACAACCCCCATTTACTTTTGAGTATTAAGGAACAAGCCATGCTGAAAGCGACAAACCTACTAGTATATAATTTATGTATGACTGCACATACGTCATTAACAAGATTGAAGAGTCACTATTAATACTTCTCAAAGACACAGGAAGACTGAGTCATACACATGAAAATAACTACATGTAACTTACTGAACATCAAAGTTGAACATTTTTCCTGTGTCTCATTATTTGACAACTTAATGGATATGTTTGAAACTTTTGTGGTATCAATTTTCCTTTGATGATTTAGTAAGATCAAGAAAGCTCGTATTTCAAATGTTCTATTATTCCAATTATTGTCTCCTTACATTCTTTGTGCCATCATTCCTACTTTGTGTCAACAAAAAAGGTGTTGTGACAATAACAACAGCACTCTAATACAAAATCCACATCTGAAGCAAACACAAAGTATTATAGCTCTTGCATGTCCTCTTAGAGATATCCTTCTGAGAAAACAGCATCTTTGATACAGATCTAACAAAAGCTCTTAAACCCCAGTTGTTATTAGCAAGAGGCAAGGTTCTTTGTTACATAGCCATCAAAAATATAAATTGACATTCTGTCTCTCATTTCAAAACAGAAAGAATAACTTAGCACTGCATTAAGAATAATGGGTACTTTAAAATTAATCCCTAAAATGCTGCATTGAATTGATAAGCAGCAGATTCTGAATAGAAAACTTCAAAACAGATTTTGTCTTTTTAATTTACATTCTGCAATAGTTTTGCTCTTTAACTAAGAGGCAAAATATCTATTTAAATCAATATCATGATATGGTATGAGACATTTCACAAAGTTCGTTGACTGAATTTTAAAAAATATTTATTCAGTTAGGATTTCATTACCAGTGCTTTATCAACCCAAACCCAAACAAACATTACTTGTTGATTGGAAATGCCTTTGAATCCAAGCCGATTTATAAGCCGATCACATGTAAGTTGGAAAAGTAAGATTGAGTAATTACAACAATGATATTAATGTGACTTGTAAAAAGTTATGAACACTAATCACATCCCCTCCATATGAGGAAACTAATAGAATTTGTAAGTTGAAAGAACTGTAATGCAATCACAAGGGAGTCATGCCATGAAGAATTCATTCCATTTTGGAGCAATTTTTTCAGACGACTTCCATAACCGAAGTGAGGCACCATATTATGCATCTCTTCAAATTAAGTAACAAAGACATCATCTATATGTAGCGCTATTATTACTCCAGCTAATAACAAAAACAACAGAAGCAAATTCTTGTGTCTCCTCTTTGCATCTTGTAATTTTCAGGAAAAAGCAAGATGAAATAAACCTACAGGGTTTCCTATTACACATGGACCACAATATATAGTCCCACTTGAATGCCAGATGTTGTCCAGATGAGTCCTCAAAACTGTCCCTGCTACTATTATTTAGTGCTGGGGTGAAGTGATCATACATTTCAGCAAGAAAAGATGCTTCTCTTAGTCCATGTTCAGAGGAGAAAAGACATGATAAAGCATTTATAGCTGGCCGGCCAAGTTGGCCAAAATTGTCTGTGTCGGATCTTATGAAAGTCATGGGTTCACAAGATGATCCAACTAAATTGTTACTGCGAAAAGCTTTTGTTACAACCCAGGTTCCGAAACAGCAGGATGAAAAAACAAAAGTTGCAGAAACTGAAAGAGAAGCAACATTTCGTTTGCAGGACTAATGGCATTGTGACTCATTGCGGGCTAGTGGCTTTCTCAAAAAACACTTTAAAATATTCCGATTTCTCTGCAAATGGCAAGTGACTTATGAGCAGCATCAACAAAAAGCACCCATATGTCCTTTCTAGTATCACTCACACACTCTCACATCACTCAATCAAATGTAGAAGGTCTGATGCCCTAATGTTGTGGGTCAATTTAAATAAAGCCAAGTATCATATAGTGTATGGTCTGCCAAATAAAAGCTCTGTATAAAACACAGACATTTTCTCTGAAAGGATTTTTCTTGTCAAACCGAAAGAAGAGCGATAAAACCTCATAAGAAGACTTATCTGCCTCCTTATCGAGTCTAATTTTGCATTACACCCAGAGCGCCCTTAAAATGAGCATTAGGTTTCTAAGGAGACAGATTGATGAGCATTGTATGGTCAGTGGAAAGCCAAATTTCAACACATGAATACAAACGAGACTGCAAGCAGTGAAACACATCTTGTATTTCTTATCTGTAATTTCTCATGAGCTAAAGATATACTATTATACAGCTAATTTCAAAAGCTTTCTGGAATATAGTACAAAATCCAGGCCTTAGAAATTGAAGAATCTGGTATACAATTGTGGTGATAAATTAGTTATATTTTAGCTCTCAAGCAAGATATTCAAGTTGCACTATGTAGTATATTAATTACTGAAAACCATTTCTTACAAAAGCATCCAGCTTATTCTTTCTGTGATCATTAAATTGCCTTAATTACTGGTTTTTTGAGCCTGGAGTTGTGCATGTCTGATTTTAATGAACGCGTAATCAATCATACAGCCACCAAACACATTGAAGGAGTGTAAAAATAGATACCCTCTGGACTTCTCAACTTCATCATGTTCATGAAACCCCCAACCAATTACAATTGATAAATTCAATTCTCTTGATACATTTTTGTTTTAAAGTTTTATGTGATAAAAATTGGAATAAACCCAGAAGGCATGCATGGTTCATTAAGGACATGAAATACCTCTAAAAGAGATCATACACTCTAAAAAATTTCGGGACAAAATTGGTTTTTTAGATTCAAAATGGTTTTTTGAAAAACCTAATTTCAATGCAAAACCAACATGGATTTTTAAAAAAATCCATGTTGGTTTTTTGCATTGAAATTTGGTTTTTCAAAAAACCATTTTGAATCTAAAAAACCAATTTTGTCTGAAATTTTTTAGAGTGTAACTGTAAGAACAACCTCTGACTGAACGAAATGTGATTATAAAGGAAGTAGATTTACTACATGCTGCATGAAATTCAAGATGAGAAAGCTACTGCAAGCACAGACAAACTTTTCATCCCATCTTAGTATTTATCCATCAATCTATTTTCATCTATTGCTTTGTCACAGCCAATGCCAGCATTTCGACCAACAATTTTTCAATCCGAATCTCCATTGACAATCTTTTCTGAAGTTCCTCCGGCAACAACTTTGTTTTGTCTCAAATGGCAGCTCAAAAAGACAAGTACAGCGTCATGGGCAGGATTCTTTAATCTTTCCTATTGCAGCAGGTGTACTCTCACAACATTCATTTACACAAGTCACTCAAAACTACTGTAGGAGTATCCATAAGTCCGTTTTAGCAATGTCGACATAGGGATCCATGGGTCACAGTTGCCACAGAGTTGAACAAAATAATATTTAATACCTGCAAGGCATAAAACCACTCTGCAAATTTTTTTTTTTTGGAGAAGAACCTTTTACATGTAAGCTCAATAATAAATCCTAATTGTACAAAGTTTTCTACCATTCTCTTACTATACGACAACCAGGGGACTTGCAGTATCATATCCTAGTTACTTTTGAAAACATGACAAACCTCGCAATGAGAAAGTCCACCCTATACATCTTTCGTATCTTGCTGAATATTTCTGTAACAATGCAAAATTACCAGCAATTGTGGTAATTTGGCCAGCTTATTTATGCAATAAGAGAAAATGATATGATTTGTGTTTAATAAGAAAAATAGCCATTCTTTGTGTTTCTTATAAAATGAACCTGAGTGTTTGTTTGGTGATAGACTTCAGCTCAGGCATTCTTGTGCTCATAAACAAGACAGACTAGGACCATGGTGATTAGGTGAGATGAACTGCTGGCACACAATAAGTCTTTTGTCTAACCATCTTAACACACTCGAGATGCAGGAAAGGAAATGAACCACATATTAACAACGGAGCATACTACCACTGAACTGTGCCTCAGGTGCATAATAATTGTTTTGTAACACAAACTCCAACTTCATCATATTTTTGCCTCTCATGCACTCATAATAAACTAGTTGCCACAGATGCACACAGCTTAGATTCAGCTTTCAATTTAGAAGGATACTATAATTACTTTTCATCTAAAGCGTATGGACCTCTCTGTGATGACAACTGGTCTTTTTGTTTTTTTAGGGGGCATCTCGCCAGCAGCAAAAGTCTTGTCTTAGAAATGTACTCCCGTATAACTGTTATATGATAACTGATGTTTCATGAAGAAATAAAAGTCTTTAATCTTGAGTGTTCAAGTAATCAAGACATCATGCTTTGTATTCCAATCAGTTCTACTTTGTTCCACCCTGAGAATGTTGAAGTGATTTGTTCTTTCTTTCTCTGGAAAAGTCCTGGAATAAGAAGTGACAGCTGACGATAAAAACAACTGCAAGAACTTGTTCCTTCAAACCCAATTAAGTAGAGCAGTAATAGGTGAGAGGGAAGGGCAATGGGAGGTCCCACTGGTCATCATGTGGTTTACATCTTCCATACAGCCAGGTCATTGACCAAGGTAGACTTAAAGATTCCAGGTGTAATGAAGAATGTCTTGACTTATTTTCTTGAATTGTTCAGTGATTTTTGTCAAGGGTCATAGTTGTTTCCAATGACCATTCTGAATTTCTGACCCACACGATCCAGGAGTAAAACCCATGCCAAAGTGTGAAAATGTGAATCGATAAACATTTGCATTCAAGAAGTATGTGAGGACAACTGGTTAATCACTTGCCTGCCCTCAATTTATCCCAATAAAATTCATATATAAACTTTGAAATGTTTAGTCAGCAATGATCAAATGAAATTGGCAGTGTTACCAGAAGACCACCATTTGTGTCTATTTGCATATGGAGAAGCAGTGTTCACATCCAACAGGCTAGTAGAATTATACCACAATTCCACTTTACAAGTTCAGTAAGCCCTTCCAGTCAAGCTTGATCTCTCTTATTACTATTAGCAAGTATACGACAACAAGCAACCATATAAGCAGCCAAACAGCGACTGCAGTTTTCTTTTTTCGCAGTCATATTGCCCATACAATTACAAAAGTTTGGTGCCTCATGCCACTTTTATGTCATTTATGATGCTGTGAAAATTACACTGAGGTAATTGACCAGCTAATCAATTTAAGGAAATTCACACAATTTCCTTTTTGGATGCAATAAAGTTTTGAATGTTTCATATGGCACATTAATCAGACAAAATCAGAAATGTGAAATGTATCAAATGCAATACACTGACAATATGGGTATGAACTGGACTAAATGAAGACTAAGGTCAAGCTGTTCGGTGACTAAATATTTAAATATTGAAGGATGATCGAAACATAGGCAGCCATAGGCGTAAGAGCATTAGAGTAGGTTGATTTCCGAACTTCACCATTGGACAAATTGGGATAGTGACATTTTCACATTAGAAGGCTATATCCAACATTTCAGGCCTCTAACTGGAAAAGTTTTTTGTGGAAATGACATTGAATTTCTGACGTTTTAAAAATTTTTCTATTGTTTTGCAAACTCGTGGTTACGTATTACTTTGTCATTTCTCATCATACAGAAATACAACTTGCATATTTGAGAAGGTCACAAAAAGACGTACAGTTTGAATACCAACATGACCAGTTTCAGATAATTCATCTGCACTTTTCATAAAGTTTCACGATTAGGAGAAAGAAAGTCATATCTGATGATGCAAACCAGCAATGAACAGGTGATTATTGAAAAAAAAAGCCTTTAACTAGTCTTGTATTCGATACTATGCCATTTTACTGGATAACACTTTGACAAAGCATTGGAGTTCTCACAATGAGCCATATTGGAAGTATGGGAGAAGTAACAGTTTCATTAGGTAAACCGTTTCAAGTGTATTTTGTGATGTCTCACTATGCCCCGCTTCAAACTGTCTCACTGTGCCCCACGCAGCTCTGTTTATAAAATTTTTGAATCCTGTGGACTAGATGCCTGCATTGTGGTTCGTTATCTCACTAAACTAAGACAAACAACCAAGGTTTGAATCCCTGGCAGTTGATTTGCATTATACCATTTTTCTTGGGAATTATAACAAAAAGTCATTTAGTAAAATTATTTACTTTTACCGGCTTAAAACCAAAATATTGGAATTCCGTTCTCGATATGCTGCGTAGGTATTCAGGATATAGGACAGTCTCTCACTTACTTAATTATTGTACAATACAAAAAAGGGTTGATCTGCAAACAGTACCAGGTAGATGCTACACTGTAAATTCTGAAATTCTGAGTTAGCTCAAATGATTGAGTAAGACGGTTGCACAATTTGTTTGAGCCATGATAGCTTGTTGTTTTGAGTTATGATAATCTTTATGTTGTTTTAACTTGCAAACAACAACCTATCTTGGCTCAAAGGAATTGTGCAACCATCTCACTCAATCAATTAAGCTAACTCAAAATTCAAAATTTACAGTGTACGGGCTTTGTCTCACTGTGCCTGCCGTCTCACTATGCCCCGCTCTCCCCTACACCAGTACACCTATAATGTCATACTTTGATTTGCATGTCAAGCAAAAAAAATAAAAGTTGCCACATTCTGAATTTACTTAACCTTCAAATTTGGCCTAGACCATTGATGTTGGTATTCAAAATGAAAGTCTTATTGAGCCCTGTCCAACTATACCAGTGTCATTGTCTTATCTCTTAAATTATTATTCAATACAGCGAAGAGAGACCTGAAATTTTGGATTTGGCCTTTTGACATGAACATGTCACTATCCCAATTTGTCCAAAAGTAAAATTCAAAGATTTTTGCGAAATCAACCTACTCTAAATTGAGCATGCAAAAGTAGGTTTGAACATGACTTGCTGCAACGGACAAGCCACATTGTACACTAGTACAGATACGTATGACTGTATGTGTCATTTGCATGATTGAATATCAATCTTGTGTCCTCTCAAAGACACAGGCTTACATATAAATAAATAAATATAACTACAAAATACAGTACTACGAAGTTGACAATATTAACTCAGTCCAACAGAAAGACAACTTAATTGATATGTTGAGCATTTTGTTGTGTCAATTCTCCTTTGATGATTTTGTAACGTCAAAAAAGTTAAAAATTTAAAATTTTTACTTTTGCAATTATTATCCCCCTATACTACATTACTTATTTACCTAGTGCCATCATTCTGACTTTGTGACAAACAACAAGGTGTTGTGACAATAACAACGACACCCGTATGCAACATCCACATCTGAAGCAAACACAAAGAATATAGTTCTTACATGTCATCTCAGAAATATCCTTCTAAGAAAACACCATCTTTGATATAGATTTAACAAAAAGCTCTTCCAGCTCAGTTTATTATTAGCAAGAGGCACAGTTCTTTTGTCACAGTTCTTTTGTCACATAGCCATCAAAAGATTAATTTGACATTATGTTCCTTTCATTTCAAAACAGAAAGAGAACCTTCTGTCGTATTAAAAATAATGGGTACTTTAAAACGAGTGCCTAAAATTCTGCTTGAATTGACAAGCAACAGATTCTGAAGTGACAACTTGAAAACTAAGTTGCCACACATTCAAAGGTTGGACTTTATGTTCTAATTTACCTTAATAGTTATGGTAATCAAATAAGAAGCAGAATATTGGAATCCAATAAATATTACAGTATGGCACGAGTGATGAGATATCTCACAAAGTTCTTAGACTGAATTTCAGTAAATCGTGATGACTCAGACATTCATAACCAGTGCTGTATCAACCAAATCCAAAATAATTACTACAGTTTGTCACGTCAAGCATTGAGACAGAAATATGGCATTGTTTGTACAGTCCATAAAAATCAGCGCAATGAGATTGTGGATCTGCTGATAGAAACTTGAGTAGAACTAAGTCTGGGGTGGCGCTGTGGTGCACTGTTGTGACGTCATTGCCCATTGTGTGTCAGATTGTCGGCATCACAAATTTCAACATTTTGCGAAATTGGACTGCCATTTTCATAAATTGGCAAATATTAGAAAAGGGCACTAAAACGTCACAAAAATGAGATATTCAGATTACAACAGAGCTAAGCTATACATAGGCATGTTTATTTCTCCTGTGGGGCTTGTGTGCTGAGATATCTGACCAAGCGTCTGTCCTTTGCTTGACGTGACAAACTGTAGCTACTGATTAGAAATACTTTTGAATCAGAGCTGATTATGCAAGTCAGAGAAGTAATATCATCAAAGTTCAGTCATGATATTGTCGTACATGTAACTTGAAAAAGTTATGAACTTTATTAAATCACGTCTTCCGTATGAGGAAAATAATTCAATTTATAAACTGACAGAACAGTAATGGATTTTTTTGCGGTAATTACTAAGCATCATGCCATGAAGAATTCATTCCATTTGTCAGAAATTTTGTCTGATGACTTTCATATATGCATGAGCATCATATGCATCAGATTATCATGGCCGAAATTTTGTAACAAAGAATTTATCTGTTTGAAACATTACACCAGCTGCTAATGAAAACCATAGTAATACATTCTTCTAACTCCTTTTTGCATCTAATATTTTTGGAAGAGCAATAACGGTGACATTGGGCGTCTTTTAACGGATGGACACTTAAATGCTAGACATTGCATTTTTCAAATTTGCAGCCCTGGCAATTAGCGCCTCCGTTGTGTGTTGTGGCATATAATATTCACAGCTGAATGACCAAGTTGGTTTAAGGTGGCTCGCTACTCATGTGAAATGGTTGTTAACGCACATTCACGCGCAGCCAGGCAGGCCCTATCTATCGTAATGTCACCATTGCAGCTGAGCTCTGTTGTCACTGCTTCATCATCTTTTTCAATTTTGAGAATTTCATGCAACTGCCGCTTCGTTTTCGATTTGTGCCACTTCTATTAGGGTTAGAGACTTCTCGTTTGAAGCATTAGAAGCGCTATGAAGAGGGCTACGTACAGCCGGAGTTTCAGACTGATACTCAGAATAGTAAAGTTTTACAGGCGATTTACGGCAAGCATGTCTAATTTCGCAAAAATGACTCTATTATATAAATACAATTTTATATAAATTTTCAGGCCCGTTGGAAGCATTGTCAGTATCATTATATTGTTCCTCACTTAAATTGGAGACAGATGACAATGAGATAGAAAATTCTATCGCTTTTTTTTTTTTTAGCGCTATGATTCATAAAAAGATAAACATTTTCAAAATCAAAACTTTTGATTCGAACCCCTAGAAAAATTTCTTAAAACCAAATATATCTCTCTGAAATTTTCTTGGGCTTTTCCATAAAACTGTCATCTTTAATTCCATTCTTCATTTGATACCCTGCCCCCGCAGGTCTCGGGCCTCCTCGTGGCGGTGGGTGGTAACACTAAGGTGAAGACCTCTATCCTTAGTGGCCAACATGAGACAGTGCGCATGCACGGTGTGTCCTTTACCTTACAGGGGAATATCAATGAATATGTCATTTACCATGATTCCAAACCGGATCGTACGTCAACCGGGTTACCAAGGTGCGCGTCCCTCAGCGGGAAACCAGGCTGAGATCGAAAAATTTGCGACTGGACTACCAAGATTCCCACGGATAAGTACATCCTCGGATGACTTGAATGACCCTGACCGCCCCTCACACATGTCAAAAGATGAAAATTGTCTTGTGATAAACGGACTTGAGAAATCGCTAGTGGACCTATCAGCAATCGCTGTGTACGAAATTGTTGCAGACATTTGTGACAACACCGTAGCAGATAAAATACAGCGTCAATTCAATGGAACATTTCTCATTCACCCAAAGAATGACACACAAAAAGAGAAACTGACACTTGTCAAAGAAATAGCGCATACACAAGTCTCCATTGAGCCTTTCCAAAAACCAGGCAAAGGCATTATCTTCTCGAAAGAGAGCAAGACATGCTCAGACTCTCAACTTTCGAAGTGGTTCCACAAACATGGCATTACCCAATTCAAACGTTTGTCCCAACGAAATGGCTATGAATCCATAAAACTGACATTCAAAAACAACAATGTACCCAAGAAAGTACCTGTAGCTTTTGAAAAGTGCAGAGTTTGCCCACTCTTTCCCCGACCAAAACGCTGTTTCAATTGCCAATTGTATGGACATATCAGCACAACATGTAGATGGTTCACAATTTGCGCCAATTGTGGTGATCGAGATCACACTCACACGAGAGACAAACCATGCTTCAGGTCCCCGCATTGTGTCAATTGCCGAGGGGACCACCCTGCGTTTAGCCACAACTGTGAAGTCTTCAAGAGAGAAACAGAAATTGTACAATTTCAGATTGACACAGGATGTTCGTTTCCTGAAGCCAAGCGCATAGTTCAACAGGACATGGACAAAACTGACCAAGACGCAGATTACCCAAGACCAGTTTTACATTCGTCACCACGGAGAAGGATTCAACTTTTTGAGAACCTTTTCAAGGATATGTTTGGGACAATGCCTTCACCAGACCGACCAAAGACGGGAGAAACTGTGAAATATCCTGACTCTGACTTATGCATACCACCCAGTAAAAAGATTCAACAAAGTCAACCATCCTCTCCTTGTGCTCCACGGACAAAACTGTCACTCCAACAACCAAAGAAGAAAGAAACGGCTTCTGAGTACAAGAAACCATCCAAAATAACAAATCGAGACAGCTCAACAGACCAACCATTTCCTTGCACAGACAAGAGAAACATGACAAGCAACAAAAAAACACCTGTCACATCTCACAGACTTAACAAATCAAGAACCTTGACACAAACCAAGTATGTCTCTAAATAGCCCACTCAGGTGCTGATGAGACGTAAAAAACCAACTCACTCACTCACTCACTCATTTGATACCCTAGGATGAATAGCCACTGAATGGCAGGGAAAACTTCAAAGTAAAAAAATTAAGAAAAAAATTGAGTTTTTCAGGTTTGCATGGATTGACTTTCGTTAATACAACCTCAAATATTTTGAAAGAAAGGCTGGTAGCGACCACTTTTGTTGGTATATCCTTGCTATAAACTATATTCTGGATCATTTTAAACTATTTTTAAGAAATCCTATCTTGGAAAGTTCACGAGTATCGAGCGACCTTAAATAAAAAGCTACTAAGGAAAGAGTCAAACATTCTGTTACCCACATAAAACTCAAAATAAAATTTAAAAAAAAAATTACAATTAATTTTAAAGTAACCAAATAAAACACTTCGAAATATGCTTTTGCTGAAAAGTAAAAAGTTGAAGAAAAATTATGCCATACTTGTATTAATGTCCTGAATTACATTGAGTATAGGGCCAAAAAGATGCAGATTGGATAATTGAAAAGAGACTGAGCTAAGCAGCTAAACTTTGCTGCATGAGGCACTAATTACAAATTTGTGCACTAGAAATCCTGTTTGAGCATATTCCTTGCCTTCAGATGGGCTACTTACAAGGATCGACAAAATGACCAATTACCAGTAAATTATACTCTTTGTGATCTTTGCTTCCAGAGTGCTGAGTTGTTCTTAGGATAAATTTAGGAGTCGGCTACTTATGGATTGCGTGTTTGTCCAACTGTTACGACAGGACTTGCATACAGTCTCACAGTTATTTACAGGTGAAGGTCTTGTTCTTTATTGTTTGCATTATTCTTCATCTCCCTCGTATGATTTATAATGGTTCTTGACATATCATAAATGCTGATTTGCTGATTGCTCTCAAAATATCATATTCAAGCTTTTGATATATATACATGAAAAATAAAAGCATGAGAAAGATATCTGTCACATGTGTCACACGTGCAGCGGAATGCATTTCCTTAGGGAACTGTCACAGACTTCAAAATATTTATAAAACTCATAAAGTTTGGCAAAAAATGTCTTTCAACAGTCTTCCTTTGTAGCACTACTTCATCATCATATATCAAACAACCATTCTAATGCAGACAGTCACTTTAATCCAAGTTTTGAGAAAAATTCCTTAAGGCCTTATACGAATTCATCTGAGCAAGCTTATTATGCCACTCCTATCTTTGATGTCATGCAAAAGCATAATTTCACAATATGTCAGGAGCCTTGTATATTTCAATAAAATTTGATAATGCCTGTAAAGAATTAAAAGCCTCCCATGAATGCACAACAAAACTTGAATCATCATGTTTACAACTCAGAGTGAGTGTGTTTAGGTTTAACGCCTCTGCAGCACGTTGAGGTGATTCGTGTTTCCGTTTGTGTACAGATATTTCAATCTGACACTGACAAATTAATTAAACCACATCATGATCGAATGAAGGCATTGTCATGGTATTGTGCTTAATAAGAAGCATTGAGGCATCAGACCATGAGTCCATGATTATAGCCTTACTGGGTTTTAAACCAAATGGGGATTGGATGGGGAGCACCAGTGAATGATGTTATGAGGGCATAATGAGGCACTTATCTGAGAATGATGGTTTTTGAAAAACTTCAAGAAAACAATGCTAAATTATCAGGCACATAAATTGTATGTAAATCAGTAATTTTCAAGCTTTGGCAGTGTATATATATTTACTATCAAACAAATATAAAAGTAGGTATGCAAGCAATATAAGGCCAGACATAACTGATTTTTAGCTTCTCAATACTTCTCGAGGCACATTTTCTAGGGTTGGTCAGTAGGATGAATAAAAAAACTTGTTATCTAAATTTTTCAACGCGGGCTACATAGAAATTTGATAAAAATTTTGGGTAAGTTAAAATAAAATCTGTTTGTTCGGTCAATCCAAGATACTAAAAATTAAGTATATCTGGCCTATATCACTGAGCCAGTGATATTCTTTGAAAATAAACCAAAGGCCAAAAATGACAAATTTTGAATACTTCCAAATAATTCACAGCATAGTCAGCATAGTATCAGAACAAAGCAGTGAGAGCCAACAAACATAGATGACATAGTGAAGCTGTATACAGTATCTCCAATGATTAGGTCATACATCTTCTCAAGGGGAAAAAAAAACAAGAATAAAAATCACAATCCCTCATTGTTCATCACCGGATACAAGGAAGCGGCAAATATGAGCTTCGTCACAGGATCACAAGTTGACATTGATTTAGAATGCAATCTTCTTGCTGCAATGTAGTAAACTAGTAATGCCCATTGAGGCACATGTTTAGGGGGATGAAGACCCCCCCCCCCAACAAACGATAATGGCAGATGCAGATGTGGAATGTTTCTGGTACGCCTAATGTGAGCAATGTGCACATTGATGAAAAAGGCGGATTGGTTTTGTCGTAATTGTTGACCTTTTAGCTGTCGTAGTGAACCTTGCATGGCTGAGGGTTGAAGAGTCATGAAATATTACTTATAGACATAGCCATTTAGGGGGAATTTTTAGGGGGAATGGAGCGCCCCTCCCGACCCCCGTTTATATGTGAAAATGAAGAGGTATATTGCCAGTGATGGCAGTGGAAATATGGACAGGGAAATGATGAAAATCTTTAAAATGAGGGTTAGATGACGAAGATACGATGAGTAGAAGTGGGTCAGCCAGTGTGCAGACATGGAAAGCAGGTGACACTGGAGTGTGTAGATGGTTTTGGCGGGATGAGAGACTGTGGCGCCAGCCTCTGGCGTGAGCAGTCAGTGAACTACAATGGAGATTCATGCGCCCCTGGTGGAGAAAAACAGGAGAGGCAGGAAACGTAAATAAGGGAGCTGTTTCACTGTTATTTGCTGTTATCAGAAGGACAGGATAGATGAATAAGGATAGGTGGACAGTTTAGGTGAGTGGCATTGCTCGGGGAGGAGTTTTTAGCTGTTGCAGGTGTGAGCATATCACCCATGATTTTTGCATCTTATACCCGGCAGGGATGGTGCCACAAGAATAACGGACTTCAATAGAAATAGATGTCTGTACTCAATCATACATATATATGATGGTATGGGGCTGTTCAGATATATAGTATTGTCCACCCACGAGCTCTGTCAGTGTCAGTTATGGCAGGATTCGACATAATCAGATTGAAAGATATATTTTCGATTCCCGATTGCCTGCCTTCAATTTACCCCCATAAAAGTCATATATAAACTTTGAAATGTTCAGTCAGCAATGATCAAATGATATTGGCAGTATTACCAGAAGATCATCATTTTCGTCTATTTGCATATGGAGAAGCACCACATCCAACAGGCTTGTAGAATTATACCACAATTCCACTTTACTACCTCAGTAAGCTCTTCCAGTCCACCTTGATCTCTCTTAACACTATTAGAAAGTATACGACCACAAGCAACCATAAAGCAACCATAAAAGCAGCCATACTGTGATTGCAGTTTTCTCTTTTCACAGTCACATTGCCCACACAATTACAAAAGTTCCGTGTTTCATGCCAGTTTTATGTCTCTTATGATTCTGCGAAAATTACACTGAGGCATTTGGCCAGCATATCAATTCAAAGAATTTCGCATAATTTCCTTTTTGGATACGATAAACTTTTGCATGTTTCATATTGCACATTAATCAGACAAAATCAATGTGAAATGTATCAAACGCAATAACTGTCAATTTGGGTACGACCTGGAATAAATGAAGTCTAAGGTCAAGCTATTAGGTGAATAAATATTTAAATATTGAAGGATGATTGAAACAGGCGGCCAGAGGCACATGCGCAAGCGAAAGTAGGTTTGAACTAGACTTGCTGTAAAGGACAAGCCGCAACACCCTCACACAACATCGTCCCCACTTGAAGCAAACACATAATATGTTTTTCTTACATATTCGCAATATCCTTCTGAGAAAACAAAACACCATCTTTGATACGCATCTAACATACAGTACAACCCAAAATAAAGTAAGATAATTTTCTGTCAGAAGTCCTCTTTTTACCTATTTTGCCCTCTTTTCTCCTCTCCACCCCAAATCTCCTTACAACTCCCTTTGACTCCTTACAACAACCTTAGCCCACATTAATAACTCTATTTAGACAGCTACCAATGTAACTGCAATTAGTAAAGGTGCAAAATATCAAGTAAATTTAACACAATGGGGATGAGTGAGTTTAAATTGGTGTTGTTTAAATATGATTTTAATGCAATTTTAAAAGGTAGTTTCAAGTAGGTAAAAGAAGGAAGTGATTCAGAGGTAGTCAAAAGGTGTGAAAGGGTAAAGTAGTGGCTGATTCTTCCTTCCTGCTGGGGTAATCGTACTTTATTTTGGGTTGTACTGTACGCATCTGACAAAAGGCTCTTAAACCTCCGTTATTATTAGCAAGAGGCATGGTTCTTTTGTCACATAGCCATTAAAAGAGTAAGGCTTATGTTATGTATATTTGTTCTGGCAGCCCATTGGCTGAGAGGCTGTGATGTCAAACTTGTATAAACATGGGTTTTCCCAGACCCAATTTTAACTCTGACACTGAGTTGAAACTGTGATGCTCAGTTTGGTGGATTCGGATTGGCTAGAAGCTGGGGAATCTGACCCAGTCTCAAAATGACATCACAGCTTGTAGTTAATTTACATATGTTACAGTGCTAGAATAGAGTCATCTCTGACATCACAGTTCAACAGCATAGAAAAAAAACTTGTGATTCCACGTAAGTATGACAAGGACTGTAAAATCAATTAATAAAGTAACCAAATAAACTACATGTACTTCGAAATATGTTTTTCCTTAAAAGTAAAAAGTTGCAGAGAAATGATACCATACATGTATTAACATTACATTGAGTAGGGCCAAAAAGATGCAGTTGGATAATTGGAAAGGTCGAGACTGAGCTAAATTTGCTGCATGAGGCGCTAATTACAAATTTGCACACCAAAAATCCCATGTGAGCAATTCCTTGCCTTCAGATGGGCTACCTACAAGGACAAAATGACCAATTACCAGTAAATTATATTCTTTGTGATCTTTGCTTCCACAGTGCTGAGTTGTTCTCAGGACAAATTCAGGAGTTGGCTACTTGTGGATTGCGTGTTTATGCAGCTGTTACAGGTGATTTCATTACCATGTGATTCTTATCATTCACACTTGGCCGTGAGGAAACAATTAAGATAAATGCTAAACCAGCTCATACAGCTGTACCACGTTTGATAAATCAAATGTGTGACGTTCTGTTGTTTCTAAACCAATCAGATTAACTAAAAATGGCATGTATTTGGTGGGTCTAGAACCTAAGAATCACGTACTAATGAAATCACCTTTAAGACAGGACTTGCAAACAGTCTCACAGTTATTTACAGGTGAAGGTCTAGTTCTTTATTGTTTGCATTGTTCTTCATCTCCCTTGTATGATTTGCAATGGTACTTGACCAGCCATAAATGCTGATTTGCTAATTCAAGTGATTCCCTCAAAATATCATATTCTAGTGTTTGATAAGTAAAAAAAATAAAAACATGAGAAAGATATCCGTCACACATGTCACACATGTTGGGGTATTTCTTTGGCGAACTGTCACAGACTTCAAAATATTTATAAAACTCCTAGAGTTCAGCAAAAAATGTCTTTCAACAGTCTTCCTTTGTAGCACTACTTCATCATCATCTATCAAAAAACCATTCTAATGCAGACAGTCACTTTAATCCAAGTTTTGAGAAAAACTCCTGAAGGCCTTATACGAATTCATCTGAGCAAGCTTATTATGCCACTCCTATCTTTGATGTCATGCAAAAGCATAATTTCACAATATGTCAGGAGCCTTGTATATTTCAATAAAATTTGATAATGCCTGTAAAGAATTAAAAGCCTCCCATGAATGCACAACAAAACTTGAATCATCATGTTTACAACTCAGAGTGAGTGTGTTTAGGTTTAACGCCTCTGCAGCACGTTGAGGTGATTCGTGTTTCCGTTTGTGTACAGATATTTCAATCTGACACTGACAAATTAATTAAACCACATCATGATCGAATGAAGGCATTGTCATGGTATTGTGCTTAATAAGAAGCATTGAGGCATCAGACCATGAGTCCATGATTATAGCCTTACTGGGTTTTAAACCAAATGGGGATTGGATGGGGAGCACCAGTGAATGATGTTATGAGGGCATAATGAGGCACTTATCTGAGAATGATGGTTTTTGAAAAACTTCAAGAAAACAATGCTAAATTATCAGGCACATAAATTGTATGTAAATCAGTAATTTTCAAGCTTTGGCAGTGTATATATATTTACTATCAAACAAATATAAAAGTAGGTATGCAAGCAATATAAGGCCAGACATAACTGATTTTTAGCTTCTCAATACTTCTCGAGGCACATTTTCTAGGGTTGGTCAGTAGGATGAATAAAAAAACTTGTTATCTAAATTTTTCAACGCGGGCTACATAGAAATTTGATAAAAATTTTGGGTAAGTTAAAATAAAATCTGTTTGTTCGGTCAATCCAAGATACTAAAAATTAAGTATATCTGGCCTATATCACTGAGCCAGTGATATTCTTTGAAAATAAACCAAAGGCCAAAAATGACAAATTTTGAATACTTCCAAATAATTCACAGCATAGTCAGCATAGTATCAGAACAAAGCAGTGAGAGCCAACAAACATAGATGACATAGTGAAGCTGTATACAGTATCTCCAATGATTAGGTCATACATCTTCTCAAGGGGAAAAAAAAACAAGAATAAAAATCACAATCCCTCATTGTTCATCACCGGATACAAGGAAGCGGCAAATATGAGCTTCGTCACAGGATCACAAGTTGACATTGATTTAGAATGCAATCTTCTTGCTGCAATGTAGTAAACTAGTAATGCCCATTGAGGCACATGTTTAGGGGGATGAAGACCCCCCCCCCCCAACAAACGATAATGGCAGATGCAGATGTGGAATGTTTCTGGTACGCCTAATGTGAGCAATGTGCACATTGATGAAAAAGGCGGATTGGTTTTGTCGTAATTGTTGACCTTTTAGCTGTCGTAGTGAACCTTGCATGGCTGAGGGTTGAAGAGTCATGAAATATTACTTATAGACATAGCCATTTAGGGGGAATTTTTAGGGGGAATGGAGCGCCCCTCCCGACCCCCGTTTATATGTGAAAATGAAGAGGTATATTGCCAGTGATGGCAGTGGAAATATGGACAGGGAAATGATGAAAATCTTTAAAATGAGGGTTAGATGACGAAGATACGATGAGTAGAAGTGGGTCAGCCAGTGTGCAGACATGGAAAGCAGGTGACACTGGAGTGTGTAGATGGTTTTGGCGGGATGAGAGACTGTGGCGCCAGCCTCTGGCGTGAGCAGTCAGTGAACTACAATGGAGATTCATGCGCCCCTGGTGGAGAAAAACAGGAGAGGCAGGAAACGTAAATAAGGGAGCTGTTTCACTGTTATTTGCTGTTATCAGAAGGACAGGATAGATGAATAAGGATAGGTGGACAGTTTAGGTGAGTGGCATTGCTCGGGGAGGAGTTTTTAGCTGTTGCAGGTGTGAGCATATCACCCATGATTTTTGCATCTTATACCCGGCAGGGATGGTGCCACAAGAATAACGGACTTCAATAGAAATAGATGTCTGTACTCAATCATACATATATATGATGGTATGGGGCTGTTCAGATATATAGTATTGTCCACCCACGAGCTCTGTCAGTGTCAGTTATGGCAGGATTCGACATAATCAGATTGAAAGATATATTTTCGATTCCCGATTGCCTGCCTTCAATTTACCCCCATAAAAGTCATATATAAACTTTGAAATGTTCAGTCAGCAATGATCAAATGATATTGGCAGTATTACCAGAAGATCATCATTTTCGTCTATTTGCATATGGAGAAGCACCACATCCAACAGGCTTGTAGAATTATACCACAATTCCACTTTACTACCTCAGTAAGCTCTTCCAGTCCACCTTGATCTCTCTTAACACTATTAGAAAGTATACGACCACAAGCAACCATAAAGCAACCATAAAAGCAGCCATACTGTGATTGCAGTTTTCTCTTTTCACAGTCACATTGCCCACACAATTACAAAAGTTCCGTGTTTCATGCCAGTTTTATGTCTCTTATGATTCTGCGAAAATTACACTGAGGCATTTGGCCAGCATATCAATTCAAAGAATTTCGCATAATTTCCTTTTTGGATACGATAAACTTTTGCATGTTTCATATGGCACATTAATCAGACAAAATCAATGTGAAATGTATCAAACGCAATAACTGTCAATTTGGGTACGACCTGGAATAAATGAAGTCTAAGGTCAAGCTATTAGGTGAATAAATATTTAAATATTGAAGGATGATTGAAACAGGCGGCCAGAGGCACATGCGCAAGCGAAAGTAGGTTTGAACTAGACTTGCTGTAAAGGACAAGCCGCAACACCCTCACACAACATCGTCCCCACTTGAAGCAAACACATAATATGTTTTTCTTACATATTCGCAATATCCTTCTGAGAAAACAAAACACCATCTTTGATACGCATCTAACATACGCATCTGACAAAAGGCTCTTAAACCTCCGTTATTATTAGCAAGAGGCATGGTTCTTTTGTCACATAGCCATTAAAAGAGTAAGGCTTATGTTATGTATATTTGTTCTGGCAGCCCATTGGCTGAGAGGCTGTGATGTCAAACTTGTATAAACATGGGTTTTCCCAGACCCAATTTTAACTCTGACACTGAGTTGAAACTGTGATGCTCAGTTTGGTGGATTCGGATTGGCTAGAAGCTGGGGAATCTGACCCAGTCTCAAAATGACATCACAGCTTGTAGTTAATTTACATATGTTACAGTGCTAGAATAGAGTCATCTCTGACATCACAGTTCAACAGCATAGAAAAAAAACTTGTGATTCCACGTAAGTATGACAAGGACTGTAAAATCAATTAATAAAGTAACCAAATAAACTACATGTACTTCGAAATATGTTTTTCCTTAAAAGTAAAAAGTTGCAGAGAAATGATACCATACATGTATTAACATTACATTGAGTAGGGCCAAAAAGATGCAGTTGGATAATTGGAAAGGTCGAGACTGAGCTAAATTTGCTGCATGAGGCGCTAATTACAAATTTGCACACCAAAAATCCCATGTGAGCAATTCCTTGCCTTCAGATGGGCTACCTACAAGGACAAAATGACCAATTACCAGTAAATTATACTCTTTGTGATCTTTGCTTCCACAGTGCTGAGTTGTTCTCAGGACAAATTCAGGAGTTGGCTACTTGTGGATTGCGTGTTTATGCAGCTGTTACAGGTGATTTCATTACCATGTGATTCTTATCATTCACACTTGGCCGTGAGGAAACAATTAAGATAAATGCTAAACCAGCTCATACAGCTGTACCACGTTTGATAAATCAAATGTGTGATGTTCTGTTGTTTCTAAACCAATCAGATTAACTAAAAATGGCATGTATTTGGTGGGTCTAGAACCTAAGAATCACGTACTAATGAAATCACCTTTAAGACAGGACTTGCAAACAGTCTCACAGTTATTTACAGGTGAAGGTCTAGTTCTTTATTGTTTGCATTGTTCTTCATCTCCCTTGTATGATTTGCAATGGTACTTGACCAGCCATAAATGCTGATTTGCTAATTCAAGTGATTCCCTCAAAATATCATATTCTAGTGTTTGATAAGTAAAAAAAATAAAAACATGAGAAAGATATCCGTCACACATGTCACACATGTTGGGGTATTTCTTTGGCGAACTGTCACAGACTTCAAAATATTTATAAAACTCCTAGAGTTCAGCAAAAAATGTCTTTCAACAGTCTTCCTTTGTAGCACTACTTCATCATCATCTATCAAAAAACCATTCTAATGCAGACAGTCACTTTAATCCAAGTTTTGAGAAAAACTCCTGAAGGCCTTATACGAATTCATCTGAGCAAGCTTATTATGCCACTTCACTCTTTGATGTCATGCAAAAGCATAATTTCACAATATGTCAGGAGCCTTGTATATTTCAATGGAATTTGATAATGCCTGTAAAGAATTAAAAGCCTCCCATGAATGCACAACAAAACTTGAATCATCATGTTTACAACTCAGAATGAGTGTGTTTGGGTTTAACGCCTCTGCAGCACACAAGTCATATGAAGAGAAGACATTATGCATTTGTTTGGAAAAGAAGAATAAAGAAATCATTTACATGTTCATTCTGCAAATGAATTAAATTGTGTACGCATGTCAACTGAATGGAATTGAATGAAGATGTGTAAAAAGATTATGTTCATCGCAATGGATGCAGGGAAAAATAAAAAAAGGTAACGAAACTTCCGAACTAAATTTGAGGTGATTCGTGTTTCCGTTTGTGCACAGATATTTCAATCTGACACTGTCAAATTAATTAAATCACATCATGATCGAATGAAGGCATTGTCATGGTATTGTGCTTAATAAGAAGCATCCGACCATGAGTCCATGATAGCCTTACTGGTTTTAAACCAAATGGGGATTGGATGGGGAACACCAGTGAGTGATGTTATGAGGGCATAATGAGGCACTTATCTGAGAATGATGGTTTTTGAGAAACTTCAAGCCAACCATGCTAAATTATCAGGCACATAAATTGCATGTAAATCAGTAATTTTCAATCTTTGGCAGTGTATATATTTACTATCAAACAAATATAAATGTAGGTATGCAAACAATATAAGACCAGAAATAACTGATCTTTAGCTTCTCAATACTTCTCAAGGCACATTTTCTAGGGTTGGTCAGTAGGATAAATAACAAAACTTGTTATCTAAATTTTTCATCGCGGGCTACATATGAATTTGATGAAACTTTTGGGTAAGTTAATAAAATCTATTGTTCGTTCAATCCAAGATACTAAAAATTAAGTATATCTGGCCTATATCACTGAACCAGTGACACTCCTTGAAAATAAACAAAGGGCCAAAAATGACAAATCGTGAATACATCCAAATAATTCATAGCTTAGTATCAGAACAAAGTAGTGAGAGCCCATAAACATGGATGACACAGTGAAGCTTTATGCAGTATCTTCATTCTTCAATGATTAGGTCATACATCTTCTCACGCGGAAAAAAACCCAAAAAAAACAAGAACAAAAATCACAATCCCTCATTGTTCATCATCGGATACAAGGAAGCTGCAAATATGAGCTTCATCACAAGATCACAAGTTGACATTGATTTAGAATGCAATCTTCTGGCTGCAATGTCATGAATGGCGCCACAGGAATAACGGACTTCAAGAGAAATAGATGTCTGTACTCAATCATACATATGTGTAGATATGGGACTGTGCAGATTTATAGTATTGTCAATCTGCTCACAGACTCTAAACGAACAACACAGCTGGAGAGTCTACCAGAAATCGGATGACCTCTAGCTGACACATTTATCAATATTCAAGAAGGTCAGGGCATGTCCAGGTAGAGGGACCTCATCACTTGTGCTCATACGCACAGCTGAGCTGCCAGCAAAACATAAACAAATTGTAATCAACAAGGTTAAACGATCATTGAGTGCAAATGCACTGCCAATGAGCACAATAAAATTCTGAAGATTTCAAATGCTTTAACAGCTTTTTCCAGCATGATTTAAATGATAGTTTATGTTTTTCTCCAAAGAAACTGACTAAAACAACAAACAGACAACAATTAAACACTAAAGTATTCATTCAATTGCTTTGAGAGATCTGAAACAGTTAATTATGTATGTCACACCAAAGAAGAGTTAATCTTTTTGTTACAACTTCACAAATAATGTATGTTGTGGTCACTGGTCAGCGCAAGCTTAACAAGCTCATACCGAGAAGTGAGGGAGCTCGTGCGTGGCTGTCTGGCTGGGTGCCAAACAGGGACTACTCAAAATTCACTGGGCAGGAAAAATTATGACTCCGCTAAAAAAAAGTTCCACAACAAGTACCACTTTGCAGCAATAATAAAGTGGCCGATTAAAAGTTATTTAATATTCAATTCTAGACCTGATTCAACAGACCAAGTCGTTACTGCACTTCACTTAAAGAAAGAGGTCGTTACTGCATCTGAAATCAGGCAGAGTTCACTGCCGGTGGCAGCTCACTGCTGCTGTCTCTTATGCATGATGTAAAATATGAACTCTTGTGTGCAGAGTATAGTATTGTCCTCCCACAAGCTCAGTCAGTGTCTGTTATGGCAGGATTCAACATAATCGTATCGATAGATATATTTTTGCTTCCCGACCCAACAACATCTTGCAACAGAATAGGTAAGAGCTATGATTAGTAAGATCAGCCAGGTGCTCTACCAGGTTCGCAAATGATTAACAGTCATTTCAATGATTGATAGCCGTTCAAGTTATCCAGAGGAACACCCATGAATAACTTCAGACTAAACCAAGACCTGAGCCTTGCACTATCGTCCCAAGGGTTATTGCATTCCCTAAGGGACTGGAAAATCCATTTATGTTGAAGTGAAGGCTGCCAAACAGAAGCTTATTCTGAAATGAAGTGAATGCATCTTGTCATTGAATACTTTGAGAAATTATGCTTTCAAGGACCGGGGTGGGAAAACCAGATAGAAGAAAAAAGAATGCTGAGAGAAAGTGTACATAACAAAAAAGGAAAAGAAAGAATAAGCCCTTCGAGAAAATCAAACAATTCTGAATCTTAATAAAGAACGAATCTAGTTTTAAAGAAATGGAAAATATTGGGTACTATCAAAAAGGGCTTAGCAAAGTTAATTTGATGGACCATAGCTGTAGCCTAGTTGTTATATTTTACTTTGATCATAATACAAAATTCAATAATAATTTGTTTTCTGCATATTAATATAACCCAATTTGTTTGATTCACAGTCTACAGTTCTGCCCAAAAGTTTACATACCCCGATGTAAAATTACCAATTTCTCTATTTCCAGGGAAATTTTAACAACAATAGGCAAATTATAACGTGAAATACAATGCACTGCATGCGGCTGCACACTTCTGAACCATTGAAAATTCAATAGCAATGAGATTCTATGATATTATTGGTCAATTGCATTTTATGAAATTTTCAAAAGTTTACATACCCTTTTGTAATATCATATATTTTCCCCCTTGGGATCATGAACAGATTGCAGTATTTTACCACATTATTTCAAAAGTCCCTAGAGGACATCTGCAGTGATTTTAATCCATTCTGCTTCACAGAATTTCTGTAACTCCACATCCATTGTTGGTCTCCGCCGGGGCTCAGCCAGTCTCAGATCGTACCATAATTTAGCAATAACATCCCAGTCTGGAAGGTGTCAAACCACTCGAGAACCTTTTCCCAACTCTCCTGGAAATATTTTTGGGCAGAATTAGTGGAAGGTTTTGGATTGTTGTCCTGTAGCAGCGACTTGTTTCATCCAGTTCCTAACTTTCACAGTGTATCATGTTGGTTCTCTTCCAAAATTTTATGGAAATCAGTGATACTAAACACTTCTTTAGTCTTGACAATGTCTCTGGTGATATTCGAACTGAAACAGCTGCAAAGCATTGAAGGTGCACCACCCTGGTTCAATTTAGCAATGGTCTTCTTTTTATCGTAAATCTGAATAAACTCCTTGCAAACACAGTGCAGAGGATTTTAATGATAGAACACCTCAGCTAAGTCTCATCTATCCAAAAACATTTTGGCGGATGGATTGGGACTTACCAAACTACTTTTGGTGTACTGCAACCAAGTTTGTCCCAAAATCACCCCCGCCCTGTTGGAGGCATGTCTATCAGGTATGCAAGCAAAATAGTACCATTCACAAAGTGAACCAAGGTGGTGCATTTTTGATACATAGTGGCTATTTTAGTGCAAACAGCACTGGAATATTGTTCAAGACTATTGAAAGTTGTAATGCCACTGATTTCCATAAAATATTGGAAGAGAACCGACATGATTCATTGTGAAAGTTAGGAATGGAGTGAAACAAGTCGCTGCTACAGGACAACAATCCAAAACTTTCCACTAATTCTGCCCAAAAATACTTCCAGGAGAGTTGGGAAAAGGTCCTCGAGTGGTTTGACACCTTCCAGACTGGGATGTTATTGATAAATTACGGTACGATCTGAGACTGGCCGAGCCCCGACGGAGACCGCAATTGATGTGGAGTTACAGAAATTCTGTGAAGCAGAATTGATTAAAATCACTGCAGATGACCTCTGAGGACTTTTGAAATAATGTAGTAAAATCCTGCAATCTGTTCATGATCCCAAGGCGGAAAATATATGATATTACAAAAGGGTATGTAAACTTTTTAAAATGTCATAAAATGCAATTGACCGATAATATCGTAGAATCTCATTGCTATTGAATTTTCAATGGTTCAGAAGTGTGCAGCCGCATGCAGTGCATTGTATTTTATGTATAATTTGCTTATTGTTGTTAAAATTGCCCAGGCAATGGATAAATTGGTCATTTTGAGTCAGGGTATGTAAACTTTCGGGCAGAACTGTACTATGCAAAGTTGTTCTATCCAGACTAGAGTAGGCATTCCACACAACAGTGATAAACCAAAGCAGCTATAGCCACAGCAATGAGGATTTTTTTAAGCTTGACAAAACCCGATATTGGATATTACCAAACTGGCAATTTGCAATATCCAAAACAAGAAATGATGCAAAATTTTATTTGTGGTTCTGACATTTATCAATAAGTAAATATTTTAATCATTAAGTATTATTTTTAGACGTGTAGACCCATAGTTAATTTGACACAGTAATCATGATTGTAATAGTGTTCCAAAATGACTGTGTGCTTTTTTCAAACCAGCTTCAAAAGTGAATGTATATAGATATGATTTTTTTTAAATAGTTGTTCTGAATTATTACGCCAATTATAAAACTGTAAATCTGTGATCCAACTGTTAATAGCATCAAGTAATTCGGCAATTCACAAGTCTATACAAATTATGATGATGTTGAAACTTATTGGTAGTTTATTGACACCTCCATAAAAATAACTTATGAACATAGAAATCTCACGATAAATTTAAGGTATTGTCAGAATCCAAAATAGCCGTTCTGGTGTGTCGCTCTTTTGACTGCACACGTTTCGAGACATCAACACTCATTCCATGTACCTTCCTCGGTAACCAAAGAACAAACATTCTTCGACATTATTGTCGAAACAATTTCTCATTTTGCAAAATGTTATTTCCCACTGTGGTATAGGTGAGGTCTTAGAAATGAAGAAGAAGTTTAACCTTTGCACACTCATTTGTTTGATTTGTCGATGTTTGTGACAATGTGACATGCATGTTCAATTGTTCACTTGTAAAGGTTTTCGACATTTAGTTTCATCTTCACAAGTTTTGCAAGATAGATAGGTTGTTTTGGCTCTTCATATGACCAAGGAAAATGAATTCAACAGACTTCGATAGGTTCGGACACTGAGTCTGACAGCCATTCTCTAACACATCTAAAAAATTGAATCTTGCAGCAAACATTCATATACATTTTTAGGCTGATTTCTTAATGAGACCGTTTATCTTCGTGCTGTATTTATAGCTTTTATTCTTGGAAATATTTCTGCTTTACTCAACAATATAATTCCGTTTCATGCTGCCAAAATTCCATAAATGGCGGTATAAATTTTATCATTCAGCAATATTATGGTGTAATGCCAGTTCATAGACAATGAACATTTTTGTTTGAGTCATGCATGTTGTTACAACAAATCTTGACAATGTATCTGGAGGAAGGCCATGCAATAATTTCTACTATCCAATTGATGTGCTTCCAGGTTGTCATGGTTGTTTTATTTTTAAAAACATCCATTTTATCAGTTCCAAACATTCTGCGCCAGTTTTCAGGTATCCTTTAATCTTAACATCCTTTAATAATGATCTATGCTTTCTCTCCATGCCACTTAACCTAGTTCAGCATATCAAAATGTTTTTGTCACACATGCTCATAGATTCTAAGTGTTTTTCTCTAGAGAAGGCAAGCACATGAAACGTTTCAAACTCTCTGCACCAAAAATCTATCTCGACACTTTATCAAAAGTGCTTCAAAGTTTCTGAGCTCAAAATTCTGTTTATACACAAAATCAGAAATGCAACATGTTAAAGGCATGCATATCATACTCAACTCACACACTCAAAAGAAATGAAAATATGCATGACTCCATCATTATATTACCGTTTTGCATGCAAAATAGAGTAGGGCAGGGCATGCAGCCCCCCTTAACTTCGAGGTGCGATTTGACCTACTTTTTATGGTAGATTATTTGAATGAGTATTGCGTCATGAAGGGATCACTTGACTCTACTTATAACTAGCAAAACAAATGTCTACCAATTTTAATAAATGGGTTGCAGCCATTTTTGTGAAAAAAAAAAAATTAAATAGACTTCTTACCCCACCCAACGGGCAATAAGCCCCCCTATTATAATCCTGTTGCAATTTTTTTTTGCAAGCGCATTCAGCTTGAAAGTTATTTCTTGGGGTTCTTCTATCTTTTAAAGGCATTCTATTTACTTTTTCTTTCTGAATTTCAGATTTTTCTGTTCATACATTTATTTTTTAATATTTTTTGCCCGTTTCAATTTCGGCCAATTTTTTTAAAATTTTAATTAGGTATTCTATCACTATTTAAGGTAAAGCACACATTATTAAATGGTTCCTGAAGCAGCTTTGAGGCCCCAGTGAAGGAGGCCTCATGCCCCGTGCCATGTAGGCCCTCTCGCCCAAAACCCACATAATTTAATTTGACCTCTATATTTCGAACTAAAATGAAAAAAAACATGATTCAAATCATATTTACGTGACGGTTATAAAGTGAAGCAATGCAGATATCCATGATACTTTAAAATTTCCAAAGTTATTTCTGGCAACCCCTTTCAAATCCTTTTAATACGAAAACGCACCAAAAATGTAAGTTTAGATATAATCCTGGGGGGCCTCTCACCTAACCCGGGCTTCCTGCCCTGACCTACTCTACTTTAGGCTTACCCAACTACCCAGCTATTCCGATTTCGTTAAAGCCAGGAAGAATTTGAAAAAGTGTCAATTTTTGTGCGGTGATAAGAAATCAATATCTCTAGTGAGTTTGTATTTTCAGAGAAATCCTTATATTCTAATAGAAATTCCTGCCCCTTTTCATGATATGAGGGTATAAAAGTACATTGTGACTTGTTATTTATTAGTTTGATCACTTTTTGGTCATTTTTGAAGTCCAGTTCACTGCTATTGAGCCAGCATAAAAATCTGTACCAGTCATGCGTGCATGTGTTACATTTATTTCAGGGTTTTTCAGAGCATCACAGAAGTCAGAAAATCATTGCAAACCTAAGCATATTTTATACCACAGTAAACCCTGATTTATGAGCATTTAGACAATAGCACTTTCCACATTGTATGATTTTACTGGTTCGAGTTCTGATGGTTTGAAACTTATAACCCCTCTCCAACTTGACTGTTTTTTTGCAGGTGTTACGAAAGTTTCAGGGTAAACTAGACAAGCCGTACAGCAAGTGGTTTACCTGCACACAAATTCTGAGATATGCAATTAAAAGAAGAACTCATGAGCATTTATTTGATCTATGTTTGAAGTTCCTAGCTTCAATATTAACAGTTTCAGACTAAATTTCATAAAATGTGTTGATTTTTTTCTGCAAGAGGGACAGGTTAACGTTGCTTCGCATTAAAGGCTCTACAAAAGGCATGATGATACTTATATAGATGATGTAAGCTTTCACAGCTTTACAAGGAATTGGGTATTACAACAGAGAAAACCAGAACAAGATATCTTTTGTCATTGGCATGCAATCTCACTTTTAAGAGGTTTTTTTTCAAATCTGATGCATCGGGGGACACAAAAAAAGCACCTGTTTTCTCAAAGTTTTTAGTAGCTAACAGCCTTATTCTGCAAGGAAGATCAATTTTTTTTAGGTCGATATGAAACAATAGAAGCTTAGCGTTCCAGTGATGCATTATAAGTGATAGTACATACAAGATATTTACATTTTATCATCACATAAATGTAAAATTTCTCAAATTGTACGACGTCACGACACACGACCCATTGCTTACTGACTTTTCAATGTCGACATTACTGAAAACATCAACTGAAGCTGTTGAATGAATATTACAAAACTGAGATGTAGAACTGGAGGAACATTGCTGCAAAATCTGATTTTAGCAGGTCATTACAAAAGCCTAAACCAGATCATAATGACTGCAATTACATTAATCAATCTATAATCCACTAATTATATCAGTGCATTCCAATCAAATCAATTCCTTTTTATTTTGTTAAAGCAATTAAGAAAATTAGCTGAGAGCTATTTTCACCAAAGTGCTTTTGTTACATGAAACTCGCACCGTATACAATATCTGCTTTTCTGAGTTACAGTTATGAGTAACTAATTGGTAGTGGGTGGCATCAACAAGACTGAACATAATGGAACAATCATATGTTCAAAATTCTGTAGCTGAAATCGTGCATGTACCAAGCTAATTGAAGCAGTGAAGGGAGGCGGTAATTTGATGACTCTTCTGAACCACATTCGACATTCATGTCTGGATATTGCAGATGAAATTGTAGTGGTATTCTTCTTTTTGTATTAATGTAGCATGAAAACTGACAACTTAATTTTCTTCCTGGCATGTTAAAATTTAAAATACACATTATGTATACATATATTTCAACCAGCAGCATTACTTCCAAACATAACATTAAAGTTCTCCTTGGGTGGGACTGGCGCCCCACATTTGGGAAATCTTAGGCTGATCAAGCTCACTCTTTTTTGCAGTTGAGGTTGGTATATGAGAGTTTGTGTGTAAAATTGCAGCTCAATACATTAATATTTAGAGGTGGCACATTTCACTTGAGGTTTATCATGAAAATCCCAGTTGACGAACCCTGAAAAACACATGATTTTCCAAAAATGAGACTTAGAATCAATTTTTTTTTACTATGTAAAAACCCTGGGGGAAGGTTTTGGCAGAGCAGCTCAAATCTGGCATAATTTTGCATTTTCCACTTTCCATCTCTTCACAGTGTAATGCGCAATACGACGAAATGACTCAAAAACGCCTAAATATCAAGATTTTAGCTCCTTACAGTGGCCTTACAATATATGTTATATCAAAATGGTAGCTAGTTCTCAACAGCCAAATCAGTCCAAAAAAAGTGATCAAGCATATCAATTATCTAAATTTGTATTATTAAAAAAAAATGTATCAATTAAATTTGGGTGCGCCAACATAAAATACAAGTTTGTAATACAGTAGACATAAGCACCAATTAAGGTTTGTTAGCTTAATAATTTATAATAATAATAAAACAGTTGCAGAAGTAGTTGCACTCTTACATGGCAAAGAAATACACTGTTTTACACACTCGTTTGATCATTTATTTTTTGGGAAACTAGAATTTAGTATCAGTGAAAAAGGGTACGCAATAGTAATTCCAACATCCGGTTCCAACAAAGAAACACAACTTACTTATAAATGTTTATTAAACAAGAAATAATGCCAATTTGGTCTGGGTTTATGTGATTGCTAATCTGGTAAACATAAGAGGGCTTTTGTGCTAATGTTATAAAACTCCAGTCCACATCCTAGTCCAGAAATTTTGTAAGTATTATGAAAAAAAAAATTCCTGCTTTCAGGAAAAGTCATTCAACACATTCAGATGTTATCCTATATTTCAAGGATAGTTGGACTGTGAGGCCTATATGCCACATTTCTGAAATTAGCAGAAATTTCTGTTACAGACCCAACTATCAGACCTTTTGGTAAATAAAACCCTGCAGGCTCCCTGATTATTATTAAGGTGACTCAAGCATGGTGGTTTGATCGTACAGATTTTTCTAAAAATTTGCACAGGTACTCTATGGGACCCATATATTTCAAAAATGAAAAACAAAAAATTTCACCGACTCGTTTGGTTGCCATGGTGATGGCATGTTTTGCCCGATGACTGCTTAAAAGTCATAAATTGAGTTTTTGGTTATGTACCACAGAATAAAGCATTACATGCATTTGTTACAAAAAAACGTCAGAAATGTCTTCCCAAGGATTTACACCAAAACATTTGCCATAAATTTGAAGAAATAGGTTAAAATACTTTTTTCTGTAAGAGCTCAAAAGGCACCAACACACTAATTAATTGCAGATTTTGCATGCTTCAATTTTGGCAGTAATCAAATTTAGGAAAACGATCATACAGATTTTTTTAAAAATTTGCATATATCATAAACAAGTTATTGTCAAACAAATGGCAAAAAATAACAAAAATTCACCAAGTCATTTATTTACTGCAGTACCATGACTGTGCCAATGTCAATTTAAATAAATAAAGACAATTTTTGACACAGTGGACTGAAATTAACTGAGAAAATTTTATGGGTAAAGCTGAGAAGCTGAAACTTTAAACTAGCATAGAATAGATGTTACTGCATTCAATAAAAAAAATTATTATGCTTCTAGCTGAATTAGATCTAATTTAAATAGAAAATTACTGGCTGCCATGCTGTTTAAAAAAAAAGAGACCAGAAAATAGTAACGTCACAACTGTTTCAGTGCCTGCAGCAGTTGTGACACTATATTGCTAGGCAACACGGCTGCTCAGAAGTATGTGCAGTGTACCACGCTTGAGTCACCTTAAGCCATTACATTCTTTGTTGTCATGCAAATGAGTATTATCACCTGGTTGGCTGTGAATATCACTGTTTACAGTCAAAATATCAGGGCCTATGATATTGTAAAAAATACCACCCTTCAAGGATGATATTTTTTAACAATGGTTATGACATCACCAGCATTTCAGCTGCCTGATGATGTCATAAACCAGACAAGGGCCAGAATAATGGGATTGTGACGTCATGTCCATTGTTGCTCCATGGTGACGTCACATTTTTGTAATGGCAGAAAATAGTTCCTCTTTATAACTGAAAATTTGAGGTAAAACCAGGTGATAAAAACAAAACAACCACGCGTCAGGGCACTTCGTACAATATCACGAGCTGTTGTGTGAATTAATATCACTCTCGCCCTGCGGGCTCGAGTGATATTAATTCACACAACAGCTCGTGATATTGTTACTCAGTGACCCTGACTTGGGTTGTTTTGTTATAATATCATGCAACGTATCAGGAGCCACGTACATTTCATTATAATTACATAGTGCCTCTAAAGAATTTAAAGCATGTTATGGCTGCATAACAAAATATCATGTTTACAGTTCAGAGTAGAAAATAGATCATTATACATTCAGTAAAAACAAAGAATAGAGGGATCATTCACATATTGGTTGTTGAATTGTTGATGGTCTGTTCACAAACCAGAGTAATGAAATAACATCAGAACAAAGTGCAGTAAAATCAACTAAATTTTCTGAGAAAATGATCACACTCCGTACTGCATCCAACTGCATTTCCACCTGTATCTGGGGAGGCTGAGCCATGTATATAAAATGTATATATATTGAAGCACTGCCCTCCCTATAGGATTATGTAGCATTAATTTGTTGCTGACAGGATTCCACAACATTTTATTGATAGACTTATATCCAGTCCCCAGGTTCCAGAAGCTCATGAGATGTGATTGATGAGATTGAAAGAGAGAGCGGGTCGCTCACCATGTTTCACATAATTATACTCACGCATGTAAAGCATCATTGACTTGCTGGGTGCAGACACAGATACCATATCATGAATTCACTGCCAGTTTAAAATCTCATCTGAGGATGCCCGGCATGGATATTTTAACCCGCAATGTCCGCAAAAAAATATTTTCGTACCCCAACCGACATCTTCAGCAGAATAGGCAGAGCTATTATGCTTGGATAACCCAGGTGCTCTCCGTGGCCCACAATTCGTTAACACTCATTTTAATGATTGATACAGTATGGCTGTTCAAGCTTTCATAGGGCAGCTAGCAGATGCACAAATCCCTTTGGAATAAACTAAAATCTGAGCCTCATACTATCACCCGTTGCTTTCCGTTAAGGACAGGGAATACATTTCCGTTGAAGTGACAGCTGCCAAATTGGAGGTGATTCTGTAATGAAGTGTTTCTATCCTGCCATTGAATCCCATGAGAATTGATTCTGTAATGAAGTGTTTCTATCCTGCCATTGAATCCCATGAGAATTGATTCTGTAATGAAGTGGTTCTATCCTGCCATTGAATCCCATGAGAATTGATTCTGTAATGAAGTGTTTCTATCCTGCCATTGAATCCCACGAGAATTGATTCTGTAATGAAGTGTTTCTATCCTGCCATTGAATCCCATGAGAATTGATTCTGTAATGAAGTGGTTCTATCCTGCCATTGAATCCCATGAGAATTGATTCTGTAATGAAGTGTTTCTATCCTGCCATTGAATCCCATGAGAATTGATTCTGTAATGAAGTGTTTCTATCCTGCCATTGAATCCCATGAGAATTGATTCTGTAATGAAGTGTTTCTATCCTGCCATTGAATCCCACGAGAATTGATTCTGCAATGAAGTGGTTCTATCCTGCCATTGAATCCCAGGAGACTTGATTCTGTAATGAAGTGGTTCTAATCTGCCATTGAATCCCATGAGAATTGATTCTGTAATGAAGTGGTTCTATCCTGCCATTGAATCCCATGAGAATTGATTCTGTAATGAAGTGGTTCTAATCTGCCATTGAATCCCATGAGAATTGATTCTGTAATGAAGTGGTTCTATCCTGCCATTGAATCCCATGAGAATTGATTCTGCAATGAAGTGGTTCTATCCTGCCATTGAATCCCAGGAGACTTGATTCTGTAATGAAGTGGTTCTAATCTGCCATTGAATCCCATGAGAATTGATTCTGTAATGAAGTGGTTCTATCCTGCCATTGAATCCCATGAGAATTGATTCTGTAATGAAGTGGTTCTAATCTGCCATTGAATCCCATGAGAATTGATTCTGTAATGAAGTGTTTCTATCCTGCCATTGAATCCCATGAGAATTGATTCTGTAATGAAGTGGTTCTATCCTGCCATTGAATCCCATGAGAATTGATTCTGTAATGAAGTGTTTCTATCCTGCCATTGAATCCCATGAGAATTGATTCTGTAATGAAGTGTTTCTATCCTGCCATTGAATCCCATGAGAATTGATTCTGTAATGAAGTGTTTCTATCCTGCCATTGAATCCCACGAGAATTGATTCTGCAATGAAGTGGTTCTATCCTGCCATTGAATCCCAGGAGACTTGATTCTGTAATGAAGTGGTTCTAATCTGCCATTGAATCCCATGAGAATTGATTCTGTAATGAAGTGGTTCTATCCTGCCATTGAATCCCATGAGAATTGATTCTGTAATGAAGTGGTTCTAATCTGCCATTGAATCCCATGAGAATTGATTCTGTAATGAAGTGTTTCTATCCTGCCATTGAATCCCATGAGAATTGATTCTGTAATGAAGTGGTTCTATCCTGCCATTGAATCCCATGAGAATTGATTCTGTAATGAAGTGTTTCTATCCTGCCATTGAATCCCATGAGAATTGATTCTGTAATGAAGTGTTTCTATCCTGCCATTGAATCCCATGAGAATTGATTCTGTAATGAAGTGTTTCTATCCTGCCATTGAATCCCACGAGAATTGATTCTGCAATGAAGTGGTTCTATCCTGCCATTGAATCCCAGGAGACTTGATTCTGTAATGAAGTGGTTCTAATCTGCCATTGAATCCCATGAGAATTGATTCTGTAATGAAGTGGTTCTATCCTGCCATTGAATCCCATGAGAATTGATTCTGTAATGAAGTGGTTCTAATCTGCCATTGAATCCCATGAGAATTGATTCTGCAATGAAGTGGTTCTATCCTGCCATTGAATCCCAGGAGACTTGATTCTGTAATGAAGTGGTTCTAATCTGCCATTGAATCCCATGAGAATTGATTCTGTAATGAAGTGGTTCTATCCTGCCATTGAATCCCATGAGAATTGATTCTGTAATGAAGTGGTTCTAATCTGCCATTGAATCCCATGAGAATTGATTCTGCAATGAAGTGGTTCTATCCTGCCATTGAATCCCAGGAGACTTGATTCTGTAATGAAGTGGTTCTAATCTGCCATTGAATCCCATGAGAATTGATTCTGTAATGAAGTGGTTCTATCCTGCCATTGAATCCCACCAGAATTGATTCTTTCCTTGATTCAAGGACAGCGGGAGATAAGGTGTATGTGAAAAAGAAAGTGTTACAGTAACAAAAAACATCTACATTAAAAAAGGGGAAAATATGCTCTTCACGAATATCAAGCAATTCTGATCCTAAATTAAGACTAAAGAAGAAAAATATTGGGTTATTAAACTAATAATTATGAACTAAGATGATTCAACAATTTACTCTGTCACAACAAAAGCTGTAGCTTTGGTGTCATACTTTAGTATGGTCATACATCATAGTCGTAGTGCAAAATTCAATAATGAATGTGCTTTCTTCTTTGTATTAACTATAACCAAATTCCTTCGATTCACAGAATGCCATAGGAACCTGTACTGTCACAAACGGAGTATAGCTAATCTTATATCTATACTCATAAAGGCATACTTCTATCATGAAATATAACGCACTCTCACTGATCCAGGGATGGACCACGCAATCATTTCATTTCTATTATCCAATTAATACACCTTGAGATTGTCCCTGGTGCATTAATTTTAAGCATTTTTCCTGTTCCTAGCTTTCTTCATTTGATTTCTAATATCATTTAATCTTAATATCCTTCAATAATGATCTATGCTTTCTCTCTATGCCACTTAACCTATTTTTAAAAGCTTGTCAAAACGTTTTTGTCACACATTCAAAGTTTTTCTGTACAAAGAAGGCAAGACATGAAACACTTCAAGTTTTTTGCTAAAAAATCTGTCTGGAAACTGCATCATAAGAACTTCAACTTTCTGCACTGAATATTTCACTTGTATGCGAAAACAGCAATTCAGCACTATAAAGGCATGCAGATTATGCTCAAGCCATACATTCTAAAGAAATGAAAAATATGCAAGACTCACATGACTCTATGATTATCAGATTATATCGCCATTATTTATCATATAAATTGGCTCCCCCCACAACCCAACCTATGTGATTTCATAAAGCCTGGAGGAAGAAAGCCATTTGTAAACTTTATTCCAATTAAAATCCATCAAAAAATTCATCATGGGCTCTTAGTATTGTGATGTTGCCCAAAAGTAAAAAGCCACATTTGCATAATCATAATACAGTTCACAAGATTTTAACTCTTTCAGAAACAAGAAAGTTGCTGTTAGTGTATCTAAGTAATTAAAAGCCACATTTTTGTGGAATCTGTTTACATGAAAAACATGAATTGTGAGACATTGAATAGTGAATGAAATCTCAAAGAATAACGTGAATGAATGGCTCAAATAATAATTAATGGCTATATAGGTTAATTACTTAGCTAGAGATTCAAATAGATCTCGAAATATTCCAAGAATCCTGATAACTGGTGAACTTTTTCTTGCCCCAAGTCTAAGATAGCCGCTGACTTGTTTCCAGGACTTCAAGGCTGAGCGTATTGATGAGAATTAAAGCTTTCACAGATTCGAGAAAAGTAAGAGTAAAGTAATTATTAATGAGATGAGTAACGAAATTGGATGGAAAATCATATTTTAAAAAAAGGGAAATTGTCCTACAAGGTAACTGAGAAATTTCACAATTAAACAAGGCATAATTGCAAGAGATAAAAATATCACCTTAATTGAAGAACTGTCTGCTCTTCAATGTAGCCTGAAGAATTGAGATAGCCCAAAAAATGCAAATAGTTGCCCCACAGTACACATGTAACATGAATAGGGAAAGTGATTAAAGTTTTTCTGAACCGTTTACAAATTTCGCTGATCGCTGTCCTTGTGTTCATGATTATTCTTGGCTTTCCAACTGTTCCAATTCTACACCATAATTAAAAGGAGGGAGCTTTCCAAAGTTACACCATGGCCCTACTATTTTAAAATACTATTGTAGTAACATTATTTTGTCAAGATTGTCATCAAGATATTGTATTCAAGTAGTAAGAGGTTTAAGTTTACTCTAGAACCAAGTGCTAAAGTGCTAATTAGAATGGCTGTAACAAAGATTAGAGGCCTCAACTACAGTACTACAATCCAAAATAATGTAAGAACATTTTCTGTCAGAAGTCCTCTGTTTGCCTATTTTGCCCTCCTTACTCCTCTTCACCCAAAATCTCCCTTTGACTACTCACCACAACCTTAACCCATATTAAGAAATCTATTAAGCTGGTAATGTAATTGCAATTAGCAAAAGGGCACAATGTTAAAGAAATCAAACACAATGTGGGTGATTGAATTTAACTTGGTGTGGCCTTAATGTGAATGTAAAGTAATTTTAAAAGATAGTTTAAAGTAAGCAAAGGTAGGAAGTGATTTAGAGGGAGCCCAGAGGTGTGAAAATAGTGGCTGATTCTTCCTTCCTGCTGGGGTAATCATACTTCATTTGAGTTGTACTGTACAGGTATTTAATTTGCATACATTTAATTTGTCTATTAGTGTTCACAAACTGAAGGCAAGGAATCACTTCAATGCAATCTGAAATGGATAGGTCTGTGTAGCTGTGTTGACTAAATTGACATTGTTAACTGACTTATCAATGTGACATTACCACTAAAAATATAAATTGACGTTGTCAAATGAATGTAACAAATCTGAAATGCAGAACTGCTGCAAAATGGTTCATTCATATCAAATCCATTTCATTTTTCGGTTAAAACAATCGAACATATTAGCTGAGAGCTATTTTGACCAAAATCACTGTTGTTGTGTGGAACTCGCACCACACACAATATCCGCTTTTCTGAGTAAAAAAATTATGAGTTAACTAATTGGCAGAGGGAGGCATCCCCAAAAGTGCTTGTTCTGTGGTTGAAATCATGCAAGTGCCAATACAAGCACAGGTGCTAATAGAGGCTGTGGAAAGAGGTGATTACTGGTAGACTCTTCTGAACCACGTCAGACATTAAAGCTGGGATATATTGCTCATGAAGATGTTGTTGTATTCTCTATACTTTTATAATTTTTGCATGTGTAAGAACTGAGGTGTTCATTTTCTGCCTGGCCTATTAAAATTTAAAAAAAAACAAGAAAAGAATGGCTAATTAACCCACACCATTGCTTGCAAATTAAGCATTAAAGTTTATCTTATCCAGACATAGTTTATGCAACCAGTAAATATGCTTCGCTACTGCAACATGCAGTGTTGCTTTGAAATTCATAGTGTATGCTGCAGTTTGCTGATAACATGAATTCATTGAAGCTGAACCCTCAGGGAAGCATTGGTGAATATGTAAGCTGAACGGAAAAAATACCAAAAAAGGATGGTAGAGTCTAGTTCACTGTGCTCTTTATAAGTGGCACTGTACCAGTATTTACTCATTTAGATAATGAAATATACGACTATAGCAAAGGTATTGCTAGAATGCAAATGCTTATAATAAAAAATGTGTAGTTTCTTTGATACCATTAAACGCTCCTGAAGAGCAGCAAAGACTTGGTTTCGAGAAAAAACTCACAATTCAATGCTAGTACTAGCCACTGTGCGCACTTCAAGAAATACACAAACACTGCATGAATCTGTCAACTGCAATGTTTGGTATAGCAGCAGTAGCTCTCATGTCATGCTTTTTTGGTAATGAGATTAACCCAAAATTTGCTTAGTTGGAACCAAAATCATGGTCACAAGGCCCATTTTATATTGCTCAGCCCGGGTCCAAGACTTGATAAATATATATACGGCCATTATGGTAAATTAATATTACTGGTGGTTGTGTTGTCTCGGCTCATACAACTGAAAATTACAATTTTGGAGCCTGAAATACATAATCATAGTAGCATCAGTTGCAATGAACATTTTTTTCTGGAAAGAAATATTATTTGAAAACAAAGATCGGGATCACTGTGAAATAATTAGTTTAATATGTTGAGAAAAATAATCCCCCCCCCCTCTAAAACAAAAGTTAAAATTTAAATTTGTGTGTCATATTCCTGAAGACAACTTTGACTGGTCAATGACCTCTTAGCACTGAAGTTCTAAACAACAAGATGAAGACCAATGAAGCCTTTTTCTGCAATCAGTTCACCTATTACTGCAGCACTGAATTGGGTGTCTGGGCTTGATGGAACAAGTTCTTGCAGATGTTTTTGCCATCAGCTGTCACTTTTTATTCAAGGACAATTAGAAAGAGAGAAGGAGCAAACCAGAACTGAGCAGAATACAAAGTGAGGCTGGTTCAACGTAAATTCTGACTTTGTCTGCTTTCCTCGATTCAAGGACAGGGGGAGATAAAGTAGATGAAAATGAAGAGTAGAAAGTGCAACAAAAACTTTTACATTCGCAAAATAAAATCAAGAAATTCCGTATCTCGATAATAAAAAATTACTCATAACTATTAACTGAGTTGGCCCAGCAACCTTATACAATAGCTGCAGCTTAGCTGTCATACTTTACTTTGTGAAAAATTCAATAATAATTATTGATTTGCTTTTTTCGCACAAAACTACAACCAAATTTGTTTGATTAATCGTCTACTACAGATAGATAGATAGATAGATATGGTAAGTGCAGCCCTCTAAGCCCAGTTCTGGGCGCTCACGAGGGTTGATTGATGAGATGAGAGAGATAGCAGGAGTCCTCAACATGTTACACATTTACCCCATGTGAGGGATCTTTTACTTGCCCAGCACAGACACTGATACAAGGGGCCGCCAATTTAACGTCTCATCCGAACGACATCCAGCTGGGATTTTGCTCATAAAGGTACACTGAAAATTTCGGGTTCCCCAACCGGGAGTCGAACCCATGCAGGCAAAGACCTTCAGCGGAGCAGGCGGGAACCTTAACCACTACACCACCCAGCTGCACAAAGCTGCTCTGTCCTTAGTAGACTTAATCGTGCACCTACTTATCTCATGAAAATCTTATGCATCAAATTCGCCAGCACTAAGCATAAACATGATATTTCGAGGCATCAACACTCATTCCGAACACCTTCTCTATAATATCCAAATAACCAACTTTCTAAACATTCTTGTTGAAATAAATTTCTCATTGTGCAAAAAGTTTCCCACTGTGTCGTGGGTGCAGCCTTAGAAATGAACAACAGACTCATGTGTTTCATATGTCAATCTTTCCGACATATATGTTCATTTGTAAAGAGTTTCTACATTTTATTTCATCTCCACAAGTTTTGCAAGACAAATATGTTGTCTCGGTTCTTCATATGACCAAGGAAAATGAATTAAATTTACTCTGTTCTGATAGTCATTCGTTTAAAAAAAACATTTTTGTTTGAGTCATCAATGTTGTATCATCGTTATGGCTTGTAGCATGGTATTGTGTACAGTGGCTTTTTTTTCAGACTGGAAAGCTTGTTATTATGACATGATATGTCATTTGGACATGGCATGTATCTGATTGACTAGAGGATACGATGTATAATTTTTTCATGAGAGCTCAGATTTTAAGCAAAGGTACATTTTTGCAACCTTTTGATCTCGGATGACCTAATTGATTTGCATGTTGGTCAAATAACATGCATAAAACTCCTAATTCCAGACTCCTGCAGCAGATATTTGTTGGAATTAGACCACTGGTTCGGGAGATATTGCAATTATTTTAGTTTCGCCCACCCTTGAAACTGTTTATTTCAAATACCTGCCATATTTTTTTATGTCCCACTGCTGACACATACATAAACTCCACATTTTTAGACATAAAATTGACTTTCAAACTTGTTATCTATTATCTTTTCCCTAAATGACTCAACAAGTCCAATGGGTTGGCAGCTAAGGTGTTTGTTGTTTGATGAGGTGTTCAGATTTTAGGCAGTGGTCATTTTTGTGACCTTTTGACCTCTGATGACCTAATTAATTCGCATATTGGTCATATAATGACCTATATTTATAGAATCCACAATTCCGAAGATTTTATGAGGAAATATGTTGGGATAGCACAATTGGTTCAGGAGATATAGTGATTTTTGTTTCCCCCGCCCTTAAAACGGTCATTTTCAAATATCTGACATATTTTATCTTGTGCCAATTCTGATACATACATAAATTCTGCATTTTTAAACATAAAATTTACTTTGACACTGTTTATCTATAATCTGACCCCTAAATGACTTAACAAGTCCCATTGGTTTGGCAGCTCAGGAGTTTGTTTTTGGATGAGGGTTCAGATTTTAAGCAACAGTCAATTTTCGTGACCTGTTGACCTCTGATGACCTAATTGATTTGCATATTGGTCCTATAATGACCTATATGTGGAGAACTTACAAGTCCGAACATTTTGAGGGGTAATTTGAGGAGATAGGTCCATTGGTTCAGAAGATACAGCAATTTTAGTTTCCTCCACCCTCAAAACGGTCATTTTCAAATATGTACCATATTTCTTTGTGCGCCACTGCTGACACATGCATGAATTATCCATTTATTAGCATAAAATGGACTTTCATACTTGTTATCTATAATATGAGACCTCCATAACCTACCAAGTCTCATTGGGTTGGCAGCTCTGGTGTTCATTAGGAAAATGGTTCAGATTTTAAGCAATAGTCAATTTCTGTGACCTTTTGACCTCTGATGACCTACTTAATTTGCATATTGGTCATATATTGACCTATATTTGTAAAACTGAAAATTCCAGACATTTTGAGGGGTAATTTGTTGAAATTGGTCCACTGAATCGGGAGATATAGCAATTTTAGTTTTCCCCACCCCATAATTCATGTGCTCAAATCCGACAGATTCCCATATTTAAGGGCTGATTACTACCACTAAGCTGCCGCGCCAATCTTGGGCCCCAACTTTTTTATAGTCTATAGGCATATGTCTTTCAGAAAAACACTGTTAGATTTTGCCACCCCATGTACCAATCTGTGAAAATATGGGGTCTGGCTCATGGACTATTACTTTCATCCAAAGATAACACTAAAATTGACTTTGGCTTGGTTTTTGTTGAGCATAGTCAACGCTGTAATGGCTATGGTTACCATTTTTTCCAAAGGTGGTCAACACTATATCATGAATGTTTCCTGGTGGTTTGGTGGCTTTAATACTTATACTTTTTGTGGCACAAGTGTTTTGACCAACTGTGGAGAATTCAATTTTTGCAGGGCGAAGCTTGAGGTGCAGCTCCTCACTGCCTGCAGTTAGAAATGTAAAACCCCCGCAATATGTACTCCAGTATGTGTATTATAAGTGTTCCAAAAATTAACTTCCTGGATTAAGTGGAAGTAGTTATTTTTTGAAGAAATAAACAGTATTCCAGTTCTGTCACGATTCACCCCAGTGTACCGATTCACCCCATATTATGGAACAACGAAAGCCCATTAAGCTCCATCCTTCTGGATTTAGTTTCCCTAATATATTAGCTATCAAAATATAAGAAGTAATTAATTGTGCTACAACTTTCATTTTTCATCATGGGTGGCCAAAATGTGCACACAATAGTGTGCTACAAGCCTTATAATACTATGTCATGGATCTGGATAATTATATTATCCAATTTTATATACATTTAGATTATCATTGGTGTTTTATTTTTAAACATACTTTTTACCAGATCCTGCAGTTCTGTCCTAGTTTCCTGAAATCCTTTAATCTTAATGTACTGGAATAATGATCTATGGGCCCTAGGGGGGGGACTTAATCCTACTTTTATATTTATACCGGCTCAAAATGTGCCATTAGGTGAGATATGAACATAAAAAAAAATTTTGAAAATCGGAGCACTGCTACCCCCCTTGACATAGGCCTTGAAGTTTTCAGGATATATTACGTTTCCGCAAAGTCGCGGTTTGCGATATCTTCTGCCCTATCACAGATAGAAGAATGGGGATAACATATTTGGATTCTATGGAAAATTTCCTTCAAAATGAATACCAGGAAGCTATATATGCGATAATCTAAACGTGATGCCATTCTGATCAATTTTTAATGACAAACGCTTCTGGGATTCATATTTCAAAAGCAAGCGTGACCTTTTTTATATTTTTTTTTTTTCAGGATGGACTCTTGGTCTTAAATAAATTGATTTTACATATTCTGACCTCAATAAACTTGAGACCTAATATGAATAGCAATAATAATTTACTTGGTGTTCCTTTTTGACTGTGAATGTTATGGTTGGCGTGCCATAAAGCCTTTGTATGGCACTGAACAAAAGATGAACAAAGAATGACATCAACTGTTAATAAGTGGTTGAAGGGTCCTGACTTATTTATCTAAAGCCTGGCCCTTCTGGCTCACAAGAAAATTGGTCTAAGATTCCCAAGTACACAACACTTTGATAAATCAATGATGTTCTGCAAATCGTTAAAATACTATTACATGTATCATTAGTTGTAGTTTGTATGTAATCATCATGTAATTTCATCAGAGTCTGGAGGAAAAATAGCCCTTTGAAAACAGCCTTTTTCCAGTACAAATCATCAAAAAGTTCATTATGCATGGGCTGGGCTCTTAGTACTGTAATGTTGGCCAAAATAAAAAGCCACATTTGCGTAATCATTCTTGATATAGTAAACAAGATTTTGAAACTTTCAGCAGAAAAAGATTGGTAGATTTGGCAGCCATCTTAGCGCCTCAAAATTCAGTTCTTGGCGCTCAGGATTGTTGATTGATGAGATGGGAGAGAGAGAGCAGGAAACCTCCAACTCCACGACTCGACTCCCGACTCCGACTCCAAAGCCTTGCTTGTTATCAAGACAAAAAAATAGATAGAAGTTATTGAATGAATATACGCCGATCTTAGCTACGGAAATGAAGGAAGTCTGATCATAAGCTGTTTGTTTGTTTGTTTGTTTGTGTTTTTCGCCTCAGCAGCACCTTAGCGGGCTATATCGAGGCAGGCGATCGCCGTATGATGATGAGATGAGAAGATTGTGAGTCTGGTCCATAGTCTGATCATAAGAGGTGTTTACAAAGGCCTAAACCAAATCATACTGACTGCAATTGCATTCATCAATCCACAATCTATTATTCATAGTGGTACGTTCAAATCAAATCAATGTCAATTTGGTCTAAACAATCGACAAAATTAGCTCAGAGCTGTTTTCACCAAAATCACTGTTGTTGTGTAGAACTGGCACCACACACAATATCCGCTTTTCTGAGTAAAAATTATGATTTAACTAATTGGCAGAGGGAGGCATCCACAAAAGTGAACAGTATTGAGATGGCTTGTTCTGTGGTTGAAATCATGCAAGTGCCAATACAAGCACAGGTGCCAATAGAGGCCGTGGAAAGAGGTGATTACTGGGTGACTCTTCTGAACCATATCAGACATTCAAGCTTGGATAATTATATTGCTCATGAAGTTGTTGTTGTATTCTCTATATTTTTTATAATTTTTGCATGTGTAAGAACTGAGGTGTTCATTTTCTGCCTGGCCTATTAAAATGAAAAAAAAACAACAGAAACAAATGACTAATTAACCTACAGCATTGCTTACAAATTAAGCATTCAAGTTATCCATATGCAGACATAGTTTATGCAACCAGTAAATATATGCTTCACTACTGCAACATGCAGCGATGCTGCAATTCATAGTGTATGCTGCAGTTTGCTGATAATATGAATTTATGGAAGCTGAACCCTCAGGGAAGCCATGGTGAATATGTAAGCCGAATGGAAAAAATACCAAAAAAGGATGGTAGAGTCAAGTTCACTATGCTCTTTATAAGTGGCACTGTACCAGTATTTACTAAATTAGATAATGAAATATACGACTATTGCAAAGGTATTGCAAGAATTGAAATGCTTATAATATACATGTAGTTTCTTTGATATCATTAAACACTCCTGAATAATAGCAAAGACTTGGTTTCGAGAAAAAACTCACAATTCAATGCTAGTACTGGCCACTGTGTGCACTTCAAGAGCAACACAAACACTGCATGAATCTGTCACCTTCAATGTTCGGTATAGCAGCGATGGCTCTCATCATGCCTATTTGGAAATGAGATTAACCCAAAAATTGTTCAGTTGTACACAAAATCATGGTCACAAGGCCCATTTTATGTTCCTCAGCACGGGTCCCAAACTTGATAAATATATATACGGCCATGATGGTAAATTAATATTACTGGTGTTTGTGTTGTCTCGGCTCATACAACTGAAAATTACAATTTTGGTGCCTGAAATGCATAATCATAGTAGCAACACTTGCAAAGAATATTTGTTCCCCCCTCCTCCAAAACAAATGTTAAAATTCAAATTTGCGTGTCATATTCCTGAAGACAACTTTGATTGGTCAATGACCTTTTAGCACTGAAGTTCTAAACAACAAGATGTAGACCAATGAAGCGTTTTTCTGCAACCCATTCACCTATTACTGCTGTACTGAATTGGGTGTCTGGACTTGATGGAACATGTTCTTGTAGATGTTTTGGCTATCAGCTGTCACTTTTTATTCTAGGACAATTCCAAAGAAAGAAAGAGCAAGCCAGAACTGAGCGGAATAGAAAGTGTGTCTGGTTAAATGTCAATTCTGAATTTGTCTGCTTTCCTTGATTCAAGGACAGGGGAGATAAAGTAGATGAAAAAGAAGAGTAGAAAGTGCAACAAAATCTTTTAAATTCACAAAATAAAATCAAGCAATTCCGTATTTTGATAATAAAAAATTACTCATAACTATTCACTGAGTTGGCCCAGCAACCTTATACAAATATAGCTGCAGCTTAGCTGTCATACTTTAGTTTGGGAAAAATTCAACAATAATTATTGATTTGCTTTTTTCGCACATAATTACAACCAATTTTTTTTGATTAACCGTCTACTACACAAAGCTGCTCTGTCCTTAGTAGACTTGATCGTGCACCTACTTATCTCATGAAAATCTTATGCATCAAATTCGCTAGCACTAATGCATAAACATGATATTTTGAGGCATCAACACTCATTCCGAACACCTTCTCTATAGTATCCAAATAACCAACTTTCTAAACATTCTTGTTGAAATAAATTTCTCATTGTGCAAAATGTTTCCCACTGCGTCGTGGGTGCAGCCTAAGAAATGAACAACAGATTTAACCTCTGCAGACTCATGTGTTTCATATGTCAATCTTTCTGACATACATGTTCATTTGTAAAGAGTTTCTACATTTAGTTTCATCTCCTCAAGTTTTGCAAGACAAATATGTTGTCTTGGTTCTTCATAAGACCAAGGAAAATTAACCAAATGTACTTTTGAATTCTGTAGACTCTGATAGTCATTCTTTAAAAAAAGCACATCATTAAAAAAAATGGAATCCTGCAGCATATAAACATATTAGCTTTTTTTTAACAGAGACTTTTTACCTTGGTGCTGTAATTAACACTTTCAATCTTGGAAATCTTCATCGTTACTAACAATATAATTTTTTTTCCTGCTGGCAAAATATAATAAATTGCAGTAGCCTATAAATTTCATCATTCAGCACTATTAGGGCTCATAGATAATAAACATTTTTGTTTGAGTGATCAATGTTGTATAACAGCCTATCGTGATATGTCATGGATCTGGAGAAAGGTCATGCAATAGTTATATTATCAAATTTTATATACTTTTAGATTATCATTGGTATTTTATATCTAAACATACTTTTTACCAGATGAGTACTGTCCTAGTTTTCTGACATCCTTTAATCTTTGTGTACTGGAATAATGATCTATGCTTCCTCTCGATGCCAATTAACCGACTTTAACTTGTCAAAAAAGTTTTTATCGCACATGCTCATAGATTCTAGGTATTTTTCCCTGGAAAAGGCAAGAACATGAAATACTTCAAACATTCTGCACTAAAAATTCTGTCTTTACATGAAGTAGGCTAAGCAATGCAAGATGACAAATGAATGCAGATTATTCCCAACCCATACGTTCTAAAGAAATGAAAAATATGCATGACTCTCATGACTTCATCATTATATCACCATTTATCATGCAAAAAGCATTGCGCTTTCAAAACAACCAAGCTTATGTGATTTCACCAAAGCCTGGAGGAAAAATGGCCTTTGAAAACAGCCTCTACCCTGAAGCAAATCCATCACAAAGTTCATTATGGACTCTGAGTATAGTTATGTTGGCCAAAAGCAATAAGCTACATTTGCATATAATCATTCTTAATATAGTTAGCACGACTTCGAAACTTTCAATGGAAAAATATATACATAGATAGATTTGGCAGCAGGTCTCTCATCTTGGATGAGATAACTGGTTTAATATAGACCTCGATCTCTTGGCTTCTCTTGGCAGAACAAATAAAGCCGAATCGAGAAAATCATATTACTGTTAATGTATGAATAGACAGAGAGATATCACATGTGCAGCCCTCTAAGGCCAGTTCTTGGTGCTCGGAGGGTTGATTGGTGAGGTGGATGGTGTGAGTTACACGCTCACCCTATTACTATGGACCGTTCTGTCATCAGCAATAACCAATGCAAAAGAAAACTGGCACCAAAATTTAACTTGAGTTGTTCTTTACTGCAATTTCAATAAGTATGAGTTTCTACCACTTAGTTGAAAAACGTAGCTGACATAGCAAATGTACATCCAGTGATTGGTTGAGGCACTGAATTACATGGCATAAAACTCATTTGAATAGCATAAAACGTATTAAAATTGCAATAGCTCACTGAAGCAGAAAAACGCATATTTCATTGCATTCTACGTTCAACTAACAGATTTGAAGGACATTTTGCTGTTCAGGTTCCAATCAGAAAATCTGAAAATACTCTGTAGACAGTGAGAAACATAGCCAGAGAAACTCATACTAATTGAATCTGCAGTAAACTACCTTATGTATGTAATCAATTCGCCTCATTCAGAATTGTCAAGCTGGTCAGGAGTATCCAAATAACTGTGCAAATTTTGGTTTGAGCAAGTGAAATTTTGCAGGGGCTGTCCGAGACTGAGAATACATGTAGCAAGTATTCTAGGTTTTGTTTCACATTAATTTAACTAGTTGGCAACTGTCATTATACTTGGCTTGATATCTAATCACTCAAAAGTTTATTTTGTATGGTTCTGTTTGGCATCCTGGAGATATTCACTGTTCAGCAGTGGCGTCACCAGAAATTTAAGTTTGGGGGGCTGAGTCCCAGTGTTTACAAGCGTTGTCAGAGGCCCGAAGAGTCGAAGCGCGCGTGCGCCCGAGAATCTAAAGAATTTTGATGTTTGTAGATGCATGCGCACATAATGAATAGATAAACTGCAAATTAATGACACATGGTGAACAACACATATTTTGTACAACTGGTGTCTTTTCATGTGTTCTGGTTATTCAATCACTATCACTAGGGGGAACGGGGGCACATTGGGACGCTTTTAACGTCTACTAATTTTGCTCAATGCTGAAAGCACTGAAGAACTCAGAAGTTTGCATGAATATCACCAATACTATTGAGCTTAACTGCAAGGCGTAATAAACCAGACTGCACGTACCCTTTTGCAGCCAGAGAGTCGTAAAAATGACTGTCCCAATGTGCCCCGGCTAAAACAGCCGGGCCCCATTGGGACATCAATTAAAAAATCATTTTAACACTCCACGTGCAATAGATATCACATATAAGTAGTGCATAAGATAATATACAGTGCATTAACACCTTGTAGTGCCAATAGTTCATAACTTTAAACAGTTTTAAACATTTAACATAAACTGTCCTGGGTGCGGACATCTATATAAGTAACACACAGTGCTTTGCGACAAATTTGTTCACAGAGCATGGTAATCCACTATGCCTCTGTTCCCTGTGGCCTGAATACCTGTTGTGTGTTGTCCAAGGTCATTCAGTTGCCTTGGACACTTAAATTCTGCCATATTAAGTGCGACCCAATGTGCCCCAAATTCTCTGTCCCAATGAGCCCCGATATGACTTTTACATCAAAATGCTAATTTCTCGGACAGCAGTGAGTGTGTTTATCATGATAGCAATTCATAACTGTTCATTACGATATATAAAATTCATACAAGCACTGAGAAAGCCTCATTGTTCATGGTTTGTCCACAGAATGGTTCGAATTGAACCCGTCCATATTTACTTTAGTAGTAGGAAAACAAACTTTTGCAAGCCATATTTCTGCATGTGGCTGTAATTTGTCTATAAAACCATGGAAACATCAGGATGTGAAATTACAAGATATGATGGCACTACCATATCATATACCTTGCCAGGATTCAAGAAAACCCCACCGTCCCACAGTACCCCGCGTCGCATTGTGCCCCCGTTCCCCCTACATATATCATGCAAGGAAAATTTCTTTTTTTTTTGCCCAAGATTTTGGGGGGGGGCTGAATGCTCCATTTGGGGGTGCTCAGCCGTCCCCCCTAGCCCCCCCCCCCTTAGTGACGCCACTGCTATTCAGACAGTATAAATTTCATGCCACACCCTGCACTTAGCTAGAGCTTCAAGTTATCTTAGAATATTCTGTGAATCTTGTCTGACCCTGGTGACTGACAATTAGTGTGTGGCCTTAATTCTCAAATAGCCGCTGATCTGTTTCCAGGACATCAAGGCCGAGCGTATTGATGAGAGTTAAAGCTTTCAAAGATTTAATTTAAAGAAGAGTATAAAGTAACCATTGATGAGATTAGGAAAAAAATTGGATGAAAAAGCACACTTGAAAAAAAAAGAATAAAAATGTTTTTTCAAGTTAACCGCGCAATTTCAAAAAATATCATCTTGAATAAAGAACTGTCTCAGTCTGAGACCAGACAGCTTGAACAAAAAGTACATTAGACGGTGGAGTTAATATACGAGGTACAGTCTGTAACTGTCTGCTGTTCATGGTTACCTGACAATTTTGTCAAAACAATAGACAAAATTAGCTGAAAGCTATTTTCACCAGAATTACTGCTGTTGTGTGGAATTTGCACCATATACAATATCCGCTTTTCTATGAAATAATAATGAGTGAACTATTTGGCATAGGGAGGAATCCACAATAATGAACATTATTGAATAAAGTTACATGTAGGCGTATTCTGTGGTTGAAAGCACAGATGCTAATAAAAGACGTGGAACATTCAAGCTGGAACTATGCTAATGAGCTTGTTGTTTTCTCCATATTTCAATAAGTATTGCATGAGCACTGAGGTGAACTTTCTGCATAGAAAATTGAGAGCAAAAAAGTAATTAACCAGCAGCATTAGTTACAAAATTAAGCATTCAATTCTCCATTCATATACTGACATATGCAAAGAATAAATAGGTGACATTATTGCAGCAGCGTAACTGTGCAATTTATAGTGTAGGCTGCAGTTTTCTGATAACATGAATTTATGGAAGATGAACCCTCATCGGAGCAATGGCAATATTCAAGCTAGATATGGAAAATGGGGGAAAATTATGATAAATATAAAAAGGAAAGGTAAGGCGAAGTTCACTATGCTCCTTATAAGTGCTACTGTTCCAGTGGGTAGATGATAAAATATACATGTATTGCAATAGACCCTATTTCATTCGCCCTGCTTGCTGTATATCATTACCATATGATATAGTATAAATTTATATATTTCTAATGTACAAATTCATTATTTATGTTTTACTGTACATTATCTATTTGCTGAATGTCTGATTGTTGTTTCAACACATTGTCATTGGTTTGATGTGATTCTCAGTTTCAATTATGTTAGCTGAATAAAGACTTGCCAAAGCTCAACAGTGTTTGTTGTTCTTTGTTTGATGTTTGGTGTGGTTACAGGAAATATCTTGCCCAGATTTGCCATTCTCATGTGATTCCCTGAACTGAGCAGATGTTCAGAAATGCTAGTCATATTAGGTTACCAGACAGTTGATAACATCTTGATGGAATAAGTCTTTGGGAATTTCATATTTGGAACTTACACTTTTAAGTGAAGGTGAGCAATTTCATATTCTCATGTATATAGCACATTCGATTCATTCATTCATTCTTGACTTTTATTGATCATGCTAGATGTTGTACATAGATCATGCATTTAGGGATATTTAGTTAAAGGGATTATTAATGCTTATTTCTAGGATTGGAGTGCCTGTTCATCAGGAGGGATATTTACTTGTATATGTATGGAATAACCCCAACTAGGGTATGTGGATTACATGAATAATGTTCACTTGTGTTATTTGTACATACTATGATTAATATGATTATTTATTGTATCTTATATATATATGTTATTCGTATTTACAGGGTTGCCTGTTGGAGAGTTTATGGAAATAAACTTGTATATTGAAAATCGAACCGAACACTTCGTTGTGTGTTTTGGGCGGGATCAAATGGCGCAGTCGACAGGATTGATTCCCTACGTTCTACGGAGAAGTCCCTGTGAAATCCGCGCGGTGGTGAAAGTGTGCCCACAATCGATCGCAAGTGTGGCATGAAGATTTCGTGAAGATCTACAGTACAGGAGTATTGTGAGTGTCAAAGACTTTATTTTTTTGTCAGTCAGACAAATGTTTAAAAGCCTGAGACCGACAGGGGCATTGTGGACCAAGGAATCAGCTCCTATGAACAGACTCCAGATTGATTTGTAAAATTCACTCAGATAATGACATTTTGATGTGCAGTATAATCTACAGATATAATATTGAATAGTACTGCTTGAGTGATTTTCAAATTTTGATGAAACAAAGACTCTTTTCCTGCTTCTGATAACTGTGAAATCTGTAATCTCAGGTGTGAACTTTTTGGCAGCTTGTTGTTGACAAGTTGGATTTTCTAGAGATTGTTGTGCAAAATTTCACAGTTTACATGTTTGAGTTGTACCTTGTTTATGTTACTCAAATTGATATGTTTGTTGTAACCTGTTGACCATTTTTCAAGTATTGTGTTGGTGTGTGTATTGACCAGTCAATAGGTCAGCACTAGTAGGTCATTGTCCTTCAGTCATCAGCTGTGTTTACATTGGACAATTGAGTGTTTAAATTGAGATTGATTAATGATTCTTTAAATTGAATTTAATGATATATCAATAGTATATTACTGGGTATTACCATAGTAAACAGTGGTTAAACATTACCATTTTATTAAGAGGTCAATTTAATTTTTTGGTACTATAGTTAGCCACTTTGATTATTTTCTCAAAATTTAAAATTTAATGTTTACTTTTACACTTCAGGTTTGTACAAAAGTGTGAGTACTTAGAATATAAGTGACTTAGTTTGTGGTAAACTTAATTCAAACTCACATTTGGTCATTATCATTTGGGTTATTCAAACTTTGTTATAATTTAGTTATAACTTAACATAATTTTAAGTTAGTTTAAGTTAATATAATTTCTTACTTAGGATATTTTGTGTGGTTTATCACACTTCAACATTTTGTATAACTTAACAAATTTAACTTACTACTTAAGTTGATTATTTCTTAAGTTGTTTATTTCTTGAATTGTTTAGTTCTTAAGTTGTTTAATTAGTTAATTAGTTTAACACTTACAGTTAAGATAACTATTAACACTAGTTAATTTATTCAATTATTTATACAAAACCGATTCATAATAGTTTAGCTATAATTGATTGAACTGATACTCCAATCCATTTATTCCAAATTTTCTTAGACTTAATTAACTTCAACTTATCAAATCCCATTTTCACATGAATTCAACACTTCTCAAATTTATCCTCCTCAATCATTGTACTCACTCAGCGTGATCAATCATCATACTTTGCCTACTTCGCATTATCACACATCACATCATCATCCATTGTTCACAGCTCACTTTTGTCCCAAGATGGATCCTGAAGAGTATGTTAAAACTTTGAATGAAGAAGACAAGAAAAAGTTACTTAGTCTTCTGACGGGTGTTAAACCAAAGGAGAATCCAGGGAACGGTTCAGCTCGGGAACTTGGTGGTGGTTCAGATAGTTCACTTGATAGTAAAGGTGCCGTTGGTGGTCAAGGCCAAGATGGATTAGGTGGTGGTTCACATGAGAACAAAGGGCAACTGGGTGCTTACAAAATTAAGATGCCTAAATTGTCAACATTTTCAGGTTGTAAGACTTCCAAGAATGAGCCTTCTTTTAGTGTTTGGAAGTTTGAAGTGGAGAATCTTAGACAAAATTTTGGAGAGCAGGATGTTAAGTCTGCTATTTTTCAGTCCGTTAGTGGTAACGCAGCTGAAACTTTGGTGAGGTTGGGTCAAAATGTTACGGTTCAAAGAATTTTGGAGAAGTTTCAAAACGTATTTGGTCCAGTTGTAAGTGATGAAAAGAAACTTACTGATTTCTTTAATAGTGAACAGAAACCAAATGAGACGGTAGCCGACTGGGCATGTCGACTAGAAGAATTGATGCATCGGTGCAATTTATCAGGTTTACCAGATACTCAGACTCTTCTCAAATCGCGCTTCTTTTCCGGTTTATATTCCGAAGATATAAGCCATGCTGTTCAACATGAATACAAGACTGTCAACTTCGATCAACTTTTGGTGTTGACTCGGGAAGCTGAAGATCGAGTGGCAACTAAGAAGTCTAAAGCGATTTCCAAGGCACAGCTTGTAGCTCCAAATGAACAACTTGAAGACATCAAGAAATCTTTGAAGACTTTGAATTCAAAAGCTGACGATTGGGAGCGGAGACTTGCACGCATTGAGCAGAATTCAAAGACGAAGCAACAAGGAAAACCGAAAGAAGATAAGTATACTTCTTCTAGCAATTCACGTAATGACTTTATGTGTTATTTCTGTAAGGAATCTGGTCACATAAAGAGAAATTGTACCAAATATTTAAACTCCAAACAGTCTGCTGTGAAGGGCAACAAGTAGACTCTGTGACCAAAGCCCCACTGACCTTAGTTGGTCCAGTTAATGAGACTGTTGTAAAAATTAATAACATTCCTTCTCTAGCTCTACTTGATACGGGGTCACAAATTAGTTGTGTCTCACAATCATTTTATGATAAACATTTATCTCACATTGATATTCAATCTCTCGATTCTCTTTTACAAATAGAGGGGGTGGGAGGCAATCTTTTGCCTTACACAGGTTTTATTGAGGTGGAAGTTACTTTTCCAGCCAGAGTGCTTGTAAATGAAAAGACCTTAGCTTGTTTATTGTTGGTCACTGCCGATACTCGGTATAATTCTAAGTGTCCAATTTTACTTGGTACTAACGTTATTTCTTCTTGTTTGCAGTTTCATGATGACTTTAAAGGAGAAAGTCAGTTGCCCATGGCATGGAAGGTGGCATTCCAGTGCATCTGTATGGATTCTGTGAGTTCAGAAAATGTGTTTCAAGTGAAGACGGAGACACAGGTGAAGATTGAAGCCAACTCCAGTCTTCTGATAGATTGTTCGTCTAATGACAAGATGGAATGGAAGACTCCGTACATGATGGTTGATGGAGATGAGTTGACATCTTTACCTGGAGGATTGTTTGTCACACCATTAATGGTGCCTCGTCAGACATCTGAGAAGAAGTTCCCGGTACTGGTGACTAATTTCTCTCAGAAGGCAGTCATCATCCCTTCCAAGGCCACTGTGGGTAATGCAGTTCCTGTGACAGTTGCAGCACTGCAAGTTGAGAAAGAGATAATTCCTTCTGAGGAAATTATGAAGACTTTCAAGTTAGATGGTTTGACGGAATCCCAGAAGCAACGAGTGTACCAGTGTTTGGAGAAACACAAAGCAGCATTCTCTTGGGGAGACTGGGACTTAGGCCATTTTAAGGGGTACAAGCATAGGATTCACCTGACAGATGAAGTTCCTTTCCGTGAGAGATACCGGAGAATACCCCCGGCCATGGTTGATGAGGTCAGGACACACCTAAAACAGATGTTAGATGCCGGCGTCATCCAGGAAAGTCAGAGTCCATTTTCATCAGCTGCTGTCTTTGTGAGGAAGTCAGACAATTCACTACGCTTCTGCATTGATTTCCGCAAATTGAATCTCCGAACTGTGAAAGATGCACATTATCTTCCAAGAATAGATGAGACATTTGACAGATTGGCAGGATCTTCATGGTTCTCGACACTTGATTTAAAAGCTGGATACTGGCAGGTGGACATGGAGCCAGAAGACAGAAAATACACTGCCTTCACAGCTGGTTGTCTAGGATTCTATGAATGGGTTAGACTTCCTATGGGACTATCCAATTCTGCTGCCACATTTCAGAGAGTGATGGAGACTGTGATGGGGTCATCAAATCTTGAATGTTGTCTTTTATACTTGGATGATTTGATCGTTTTCAGTTCGGACTTTGAACAACATCTACACAGATTAGACTTGGTGCTGTCTAAGTTGGAGCTTGCTGGATTGAAGCTGAAACCCAGTAAATGTTGTTTATTCCAGAGAGAGACAAAATATCTGGGTCACATTTTGTCTGAAGATGGAGTGAGGACAGACGATGCAAAGATCGAGAAGATCTTAAATTGGCCGGTTCCAACAGATAAGAAGCAGTTGTATCGATTTCTTGGCTTCACAGGATATTATCGGCGATTCGTCAAAGATTACTCTAAGCTTGCTCATCCGCTACAGAAGTTGCTGAGTGGAGAAAAGAAGAAGAAATCTGCCAAGAAGAAACCTCCAGAGTTACCCTTTGTTTGGGGAGATGAGCAAGAAGAAGCTTTCAAGAAATTGATCGCTGCTTTGACAAATGCTCCAGTTTTGGCATTTGCGGATTTTAATCAACCATTTATCCTCAACACTGACGCTAGTTTCCAAGGACTAGGTGCAGTCCTCAGTCAAGAGCAGAATGGCATGGTGAGACCAGTAGCGTTCGCCAGCAGGAGTTTGTCCCCGTCGGAGAAGAACTACCCCGTCCATAAGTTGGAATTTTTAGCCATGAAGTGGGCGATTACGGATAAATTCCATGACTACCTCTACTGCTCTACGTTTGAAGTTCTGACGGACAACAATCCTTTGACGTATGTGCTCTCTTCAGCAAAACTAGATGCCACAGGACTCAGATGGGTGTCAGAATTGTCCCTCTACAACTTCAGCATCAAATACAAGGCCGGACGTCTTAATCAAGCTGCGGATGCATTATCTCGACGTGAAGGATGGAACGAGATGTCTGATGCTTCAGTTAAAGCCATCTGTAATTGTGCTAATGTTGAAGAATATGTGTCATGTTTGTCTTTGTCTACTTCTTCCCTTCCAGACAACGAAGTCATCCTTGATAGTCAGTTGGAAGATACCATGACCTGGAATGATTGGACTGAGCTACGATAATGTAGAGCCAGGATCCAGGGATTCAACTTGTTCGACAGGCAATCGAGAACAAAGTTGAGTTGGTCCCTGATTCCAGTGAGGTTAAGAGTTTGTGGAGGCAACGGAAACAACTCTTTCTACAAGATGGTATTTTGTTCAGGAAGAGACAAGATGGACAACATGAAGTGAGACAATTGGTTTTACCAAAGGAATGTCAGGCGGACGCCATGAAGTTGTTGCATGATGACATGGGTCATCTAGGCCGGGATAAAGTCTTGGACTTGGCAAGGTCAAGATTTTTCTGGGTTGACATTGAAGAGTACATCAAAGCATGTGACAGATGCATTCGTCGCAAGACTCCTACTAACCAGTGTGCCGGTTTGGAACATCTGAAGTCAGAGAGACCTATGGAGCTGGTTTGCATGGACTTCTTGTGTCTGGAGCCATCTTCAGGTGGATTTGGGAATATCCTGGTGTTGACGGATTATTTCACCAAGTATGCGATGGGCGTAGCTACGAAGAACCAGACGGCAAAGACAACAGCCAGAGCATTGATAGACTTATTTATCAATTGTTATGGTCTTCCAGAGCGACTCCACAGCGATCAAGGAGCTAACTTTGCTAGCAAAGTCATCAAGCACATGTGCGACCTCTTGAACATCAAAAGATCACGAACAACTCCTTATCACCCACAATCTAATGGTCAGTGCGAAAAGATGAATTCAGTTTTGTTGAATTTGTTGGGAACTCTTCAGGAAGACAAGAAGAAACATTGGAAGGATTTTCTTCAGCCTTTGATACATGTATATAATTGCACGAGGCACGAGTCAACCGGATTTTCACCGTTTGAGCTGATGTTTGGCAGGTCACCAAGGTTGCCAATAGATCTCAAGTTTGGATTGAAGGAGGTTGAGGAAGGAAAGCCGTACCATGAATACATTCAAGATCTGAAGAGCAAGATGAGCGAAGCATATCGCATAGCTCGGAACAACATGGACAAAGCTCAAGGAAAATCTAAGAAGAGGTACGACAAGAAGATCAAGGGGATAGGATTAGAAGAAGGTGATCTGGTGTTGGTCAAGAAAGTCACATTTGATGTCGGGAAACAACACAAGTTGGTAGACAAGTGGGAAGATGCTCCATACAAAGTTCTGAAGAAGATGGATGATATGCCAGTGTATGATGTAAGACTACAGAGTGGAAAAGGCAGAGTAAGAAGATTACATCGGAACATGTTGTTACCGATTGGTCGAAAGAGAGAAGAAGCCGAGATTGAAGAGAGCGAGAGTGAATCATCAAGTGATTCGAGCGAAGAAGAAATTGTGAGACAAGAAGTGGTTGAAGAACGAACAGCTGGAACAGCAGGAACTGAAAGAGTTAGACCAGAGACACAGTCAGAGAAGGAGGAAACTTCAGAATCTGAGAAAGAAGTGGAAGCAGAAGTTGTAACAGAGGAAAGATCTCAAGCTGTTGCAAGAGAGGAACAAGAGGAAGATGAGTCAGAAGAAGAAACAGTTTTACCAAGGAGATCTACTAGGATCAGGAGACCGCCTGAAAAGTTTAGATCAGGTGATTATGTCACAAATTTTGTTGGCATACAGGACAAAGTAGGTTTGGTTAATAGGTTATTAGAATTTCTAGAGAAGTAAATGGTATGGAAACCATTTTTTCTTGCTAGGGGGTATATGATATAGTATAAATTTATATATTTCTAATGTACAAATTCATTATTTATGTTTTACTGTACATTATCTATTTGCTGAATGTTTGATTGTTGTTTCAACACATTGTCATTGGTTTGATGTGATTCTCAGTTTCAATTATGTTAGCTGAATAAAGACTTGCCAAAGCTCAACAGTGTTTGTTGTTCTTTGTTTGATGTTTGGTGTGGTTACAAGAAATATCTTGCCCAGATTTGCCATTCTCATGTGATTCCCTGAACTGAGCAGATGTTCAGAAATGCTAGTCATATTAGGTTACCAGACAGTTGATAACATCTTGATGGAATAAGTCTTTGGGAATTTCATATTTGGAACTTACACTTTTAAGTGAAGGTGAGCAATTTCATATTCTCATGTATATAGCACATTCGATTCATTCATTCATTCTTGACTTTTATTGATCATGCTAGATGTTGTACATAGATCATGCATTTAGGGATATTTAGTTAAAGGGATTATTAATGCTTATTTCTAGGATTGGAGTGCCTGTTCATCAGGAGGGATATTTACTTGTATATGTATGGAATAACCCCAACTAGGGTATGTGGATTACATGAATAATGTTCACTTGTGTTATTTGTACATACTATGATTAATATGATTATTTATTGTATCTTATATATATATGTTATTCGTATTTACAGGGTTGCCTGTTGGATAGTTTATGGAAATAAACTTGTATATTGAAAATCGAACCGAACACTTCGTTGTGTGTTTTGGGCGGGATCACATATATTATTCAATAAATACAATCATCTTTCGCCAGATTACGTTCAGTTGGCTCTGACCTTAGAGATGTGGACATGTAAGTACATTGTAGGCTAGACTCTGTTGAAATAGGGATATTTTATATGACACACACGTAGGCTATAATGAAAATGCTAACTTTTTTCAATTCGACCTCTCTTCCAAACTTGTCACTTAAATCATAACTGTTAATTTCTATAGATTATTTACAGTATTTTATTCAAAATTGTTTTAAAATATAGCAATGACCTTTGAGCGATAAGGCAGGATTTGGATATTTAATTTTCAATATTATAGTTATCCAAAGTTACTTACTTTAAAAGTGAGCTGGGAAATTAGAGCATAGAAAGGTGGGCTGTACAGGATGAGTTTCATTGTGCCTTATTCCTGAAAACAACCTTGATCGGTCAATGACCTGGTAGAACCGAAGTTCTAGACAACAAGATGTAGACCAATGATGCCTTTTTCTGCAAACCGTCCACCTATTACTGTGGTACCTAATTGGGCTTGATGGAACAAGTTCTTGCAGATGTTTCTGCTATCAGCCGTCACTTTTTATTCCAGGACAATTCCAAAAAAAAAAGGAGCAAGCCAGAACTGAGCGGAATAGAAAATGTGTCTGGTTTACGTAAATTCTGACTATGTCTGAGAAAGCCTGATGGTGAGTTTCAGTCTTCCTAATTGAACGGGTGACCATCTGACGTCTGATTATATTATCATAACATTCCCATTTCAGACTTACTTGACCTATGACCCTGTTTCATCTTTGCCTGATATTACTTTGTCAAAACATTTTCTCTGCTGAATGTGTTTGATAACTAATTTTGGACTTCGTTTTGATGTAGCTTTTTATACAATTGCAGACGACTACAAAAGAAGCTTTCAGTCATATTGTTCAGTTGTTGTTTTGATAATAAAACCTCAGTTGTTATCCTCTGCAAGACATGTTGTTTTTAAGACAGGTCTTTCATTAGTACTCGGAAAGTTAACTGAAAGGCACAAAGCTTTCTCATAGCAACAGAATGATGAAATTTTGCGCAGTATGAAAATTCTATATCTATACATGTATATTGTATAAGTCTACATTAAGTAATATTGGCATGGAGGTATATTGTGTATGTATCCATTGTTCATCTGGGTGTGCTGAGGATAGTTGTTAGCAGATAGTATATGAGTGAATGTAGGAAGAGTGTCCTTGAACGAAGTTTAGGGTTAAAAAAAATGTACAAAGAATCTGTCAACGCAGCATTGTAGTATGTGGTCTCAGCTTCGATTTGATGTAAAGATCAAAAAATTCTGTTGGGAAAATTTTGAGAAAATTGAAATTTAAAATTTTTGGTTTTTCACACCCTTGTTGCATGCAAAATGTCTGTTATAGATATATCAAATGGCAGTTCAGTGATACTGAAACATCATAATTTATTTAATTATACATTACGTTACTCAATCAGATAAAAAAATCAAAGAAAAGCCTTTTATTTTTAATTTTCACATCGTTTCCAATACTTAGGGGTGTTGCAAACTCACCAAATATTATAATGTGTTTAAATCATATATAAACCTGACTATTTCCGCTTTATTATTTCTTGAACTAAGGAAAAGCGGCAAATGAACCACCAGAGTGTCCGAAAATGTCTTGTTAACTTCATTAGTGATTTAAAGTGAGATTTTTAGCATTTCACCAGTTGATGTTTTTCAAAAGAAGTTCACAAAACATCTGTAAAGTTATCAGACAATAAACTGCAGATCCCTGTATTGATACCTACTGCTGGGATCTGACAAATTTTGTATCTTCACCACATCTTTCATGTAAGCTGTATTTGATATTTAAGGAAATTATATATTCTGATAAAATTATTTTCTAAAATCAATACCAAAAACTATGTGAGTGGGCTAATGAACATAAGATGGTCAATTCCTAGTTTATTACAGTGTCTTCATCCATATTGAAATATAGGGGGCAATTTGCGGTCTTCTGATGGATTTTAAGTGCTTTGTTTACCTGTTTTTGCAATTTGTTACGATTATTTCTTAGAATTTAGTAGTTGCAGACTTCCACGATTCAGTTGTTTAGTAGTATCATGCATTGGTGCAATCAATGTATTATTAAACTATTAGTCAACAGATTCTACTCTATAGTCACATGGTTAATAGCGGTTATCTGTGAACTTTCAATACAAAATGAACAGTTATCAGCATTTAAACAAGTTAACTTCACACCAGAGGCTCTGAAACAAGTAATTATTGGCGAAATTACTTATTTTTCTTTCATGGTCATAATGAAAACACTCAAAAATGCATCTTATACGTATTTTCTTGCCAATTCATTGCATCAATGCATGATACTACTAATGATGGAGGGCGCTGCCAGACTGTCAACACGCTTGTGAAGAGCTCTGAGACATTATAGGCTTTATCTGGAGTTTAATACATGTCTTGTAGCTTATTCTTGGTGTATTTTGTCGGAAGCAAACTCTGTTAACTCTGTGGCAACTTTTGTGGCCACTCAATTCGTTTTTGGATCATATTTTACTTGTCTTTGACAAGCCACTTTCAGACTCATTGGAACTAGGGGAATCCCCATTTTCAAAAGCACACCTGCTACAGCTGACCTACTTTCACCACTGCAAGCAACACTTGCCACTCCACAGCCTACAAGTAATTGTCTCATATCTGCACAGAGGACGAAGGATTTTCTACTTTAAAGGATTCAAGTTTATTTTTTTTCCAACTCTTTCATAGCAGCATTAAATACATTATAAAAGCTAGATTGTTTCAATTGTAATTCCATATTGAAATTATCTGCCTAGCCTATATATTTCACCTGTCAATTTTTCAAAACATCTGATTGTTCTATTTTTAGACTCACCTTACTCTGACAGACCTCAGAGCCTCACGATCTCCATCAAGAAATACAGAGTGTGCAGCAGCATACCCTCAGCATTACCTAGCTGGATCAACGATCACTGACTTGATTACCTATACCTGCCTTTAACCCTTGCCTCTCATAGACCTGAGAGACTCTCAATCTTAACTCTTGTCTCTGACAGACCTCAGAGCCTCACTACTCTAACCTCTTGCCTCTCACAGACCTGAGAGACTCTCAATCTTAACTCTTGTCTCTGACAGACCTCAGAGCCTCACTACTCTAACCTCTTGCCTCTCACAGACCTGAGAGACTCTCAATCTTACCTCTTGTCTCTGACAGACCTCAGAGCCTCACTACTCTAACCTCTTGCCTCTCACAGACCTGAGAGACTCTCAATCTTACCTCTTGTCTCTGACAGACCTCAGAGCCTCACTACTCTAACCTCTTGCCTCTCATAGACCTGAGAGACTCTCAATCTTAACTCTTGTCTCTGACAGACCTCAGAGCCTCACTACTCTAACCTCTTGCCTCTCACAGACCTGAGAGACTCTCAATCTTACCTCTTGTCTCTGACAGACCTCAGAGCCTCACTACTCTAACCTCCTGCCTCTCACAGACCTGAGAGACTCTCTATCTTACCTCTTGTCTCTGACAGACATCAGAGCCTCACTACTCTAACCTCTTGCCTCTCACAGACCTGAGAGACTCAATCTTAACTCTTGTCTCTGACAGACCTCAGAGCCTCACTACTCTAACCTCTTGCCTCTCACAGACCTGAGAGACTCTCAATCTTACCTCTTGTCTCTGACAGACCTCAGAGCCTCACTACTCTAACCTCCTGCCTCTCACAGACCTGAGAGACTCTCTATCTTACCTCTTGTCTCTGACAGACCTCAGAGCCTCACTACTCTAACCTCTTGCCTCTCACAGACCTGAGAGACTCAATCTTACCTCTTGTCTCTGACAGACCTCAGAGCCTCAATCTTACCTCTTGTCTCTGACAGACCTCAGAGCCTCACTACTCTAACCTCCTGCCTCTCACAGACCTGAGAGACTCTCAATCTTACCTCTTGTCTCTGACAGACCTCAGAGCCTCACTACTCTAACTTCTTGCCTCTCACAGACCTGAGAGACTCAATCTTACCTCTTGTCTCTGACAGACCTCAGAGCCTCATCACTCTTACCCCTTGCCTCTCACAGACCTGAGAGACTCTCACCCTAACCTCTTGTCTCTGATAGGCCTAACGGCTTAATTCTCTACCACTTTTTAAGATGTTCAAGTCTGCACAGCTATACTCTGATGTCCTGCGTATCGGTATAAATCATTTCAATCGAATGGATTCATACAAACCAGGTTCTAGACCACATGTCCAACAGAGGTCAAACGACTCAGACTCTCTTAAATTACAGAACAGATTTGATCCTTTGGTGCACTTAGACGAACCTAAAGAACACTGTTTCCACACAAATAAACCAACCGACAATGCCAAAAACAATATTCTAAAAGCTTGTGTCTGGAATGCGCAAAGTTTGAGACAAAAAACAGAACTGGTGAAGAATTTTGGAGATGAATTTGATCTTGACTTGTTTCTTTTCACAGAAACTTGGTTAAAGGCAGACGATATCGTGGAAATAGGCAACTTAGAAAGAAATGGCGAGTACGTTTATATGGGCACACCTCGAGAAGGCAGACCTGGGGGTGGTGTTGGTTGCATTCTAAGGTCAGGTTTAAAAGCGAAAAAAATCAACAGTACGAAAACCAAAACTTTTGAGCATATGGAAATTCAAATAAATTTGAATGGCAAAACTATCACAATTCTTCTCGTGTACAGGCCTGAACCCTCAAACAAAAACAAATACAGGTTGGCAGAGTTTTTCGAGGAATTTACACAATTCTTAGCTCAGTATCAAACATATCACAATGAAGTTGTGATCACTGGAGATTTTAATTTTCACATAAATAAATCTGATGATGCTAGAGTCAAACAGTTTAATAGCATCCTTGAAATGTATGATCTTGAACAGCATGTATCTTCACCTACCCACAAAGAGGGAAACACATTGGACCTCGTCATAACACGCAAGAATTCTACTCTGAGAAACTGCGCCGTCAGTGACTTGCTCTCTGACCATAACTGTGTCCTTTTCAATATGGCTATTGGCAAAGTAAAAAGTCCCCAAACGAAAATTGCTTTCAGAAAACTTCGCAACCTCAATTTGAATCTATTTAAAAAAGACATCGACAAACACATGTCCCAAAAAGTGCAACAAGAAAAATCATCCGAGTACCTGTCAAAACTGGTCTTGCTTTACAATTCATCAACCAAGGTACTTGACAAACATGCACCTCTGATAACAAAGCAGGTTACACTACGCAAACAGACTTCATTTATCAATGCCGACATCAAAAATCTAAAAACTGCTAAAAGAAAAGCAGAGCGAACTTGGAGAAGAACTGGACTTGAGAGAGACTGGCAAGAGTTTCAGCAGAAACGAAATGCGTTAAATGACCAGCTCAATCAGCTAAAATCTGATGATCTGAGAGCAAAGATTGAGAGTACTAAAGGAAATTCAAAGGCCATGTTCAAGGTACTTAATTCTAACTTGAACAGGAAACAAGAATTGCCGCTGCCAAATCATGAAAACAGCAAAGACCTGGCAAATGACTTCAACACATTCTTTGATGAAAAAATCAAGAAAATAAGGACACAACTTGACTCCGGCGGCAACAACACTGCAATTGTTGAAAATTTTAGAGGCAACAAACTATCTCAGTTCAAAACCCTATCAGAATCAGCAATTAAGAAACTGATCGGAAATATGCCTGTCAAACACTGTCAACTAGACCCCATCCCTACTTGGTTACTGCTGGAGTGCATTGATGAATTTCTTCCATTGATAACTGAAATAGTCAACACATCACTATCTCTAGGGGAGATGCCCCTTGATCTGAAGCATGCACTGGTTAAGCCACTTTTAAAAAAAGGAGGACTTGATCTTATCAAGAAGAACTACCGACCAGTATCAAACTTGTCCTTCCTCGGAAAAATAATTGAAAGTGCAGTTATCAAACAGTACATGGACCACCTTGTTCAAAACAAACTTGATGATGACAAGCAATCAGCATATAAGCAATTTCATAGTACAGAAACTCTTCTAACAAAGATCCACAACGACATTATGTTAAACATGAGCAAGGGTGAAATTACAATGCTTGTGCTGCTAGATTTGTCAGCTGCTTTCGACACAATTGATCACGATATTCTACTGGCGAGACTGGAAAACAGATATGGGGTGTGCAACTCAGCTCTCAACTGGTTTCAGTCATACATTTCAGAAAGGTCACAATCTGTCTTGATAAATGACCATACATCAGATAAGCTTCATCTCAAATTTGGTGTCCCTCAGGGATCAAAGCTTGGTCCAATCTTATTTAATTCTTATATTGCTCCGCTAAGTGAAGTTGCTTCTCGAAACCAAATTGAGGATCAGAAATATGCTGACGATGAGCAACTTATTATATCATTTAAGCCAAACATCACAGATCAAGAAATAGCAACTGAGAAAATAGAGAAATGCATTAAGGAAATTAGAAAATTTCTCCATGAAAACAAACTGTGCAACAATGGTGACAAAACAGAACTTCTCTTGATTGGCACACCACACCAACTGAATAAACTCCAAGTTTCATCAATCAAAGTTGATAATGTTTCAATCAAAACGGCAGAGAATGTCAGAAATTTAGGTGTGACAATGGACAAAAACATGACAATGGAGAAGCAAGTTAACAAAATGTGCCGAAATGCCTACTTTAATCTGCGAAATATTTCTAAACTTCAAAAGTCTATGAACAAAGACATAGTCAAAACTGCAGTAAATGCTTTGGTCACACCCCACCTGGACTATGGAAATGCCCTTTTGCATGGCATATCTCAGCATTTAGTAAACAAACTTCAGGTGGCCCAAAACTCAGCGGTTCGTCTCATAGAGAGATTGAAACGGCATGACCATGTTGGACCACACAGAAAGCAACTTCATTGGCTGCCTATTCCTGCCAGAATACAATTTAAATTGATGACCACAACCTGGAAGGCATTAAACAGCCAGGCACCACTGTACATTCAGCAACTCATCCAACTGAAACCCAACCAAGACCATAACCTAAGGAGCAACAGCAAACTTTTGTTGACAGAACCAGCTTCAAACAGCCAAAATAAATTCGGAGACAGAGCTTTCTCTTTTGCAGCACCAAAAATCTGGAACAAGTTGCCAGGAAATGTTCAGGCTGCAAAGACTCTGGATTCCTTCAAAAGAAAACTAAAAACCCACTTGTTTAAGACATTCTATCAATAACGGCCAACTCACACAAGCGCTTTTGAGCAGTTTACTGGAAAAGGCGCTATATAAATTACTATTATTATTATTATATTATTATTAGTGATGTAAAATCTACGGAGAAAGAACTAATTTGAGAGTTATGCACAATTGAGAAAATCTATGATATACCTTCAGAAATAAAGTTCCTGAACAAATATATCATATTTAAGGAATAGACAATTGAAACAATTATATTTCTTCTGATTGGGATGAGAGGTTTTGATATTAATATGGAGAGATGCACTCTGAAAGTGTTGCGACATATGTCTCGGGATATGGGTATAAAAATGCTATAAAATATCTAAATATGTCTTATTATTGAATATAATGCTGCAGTGTTTGGCTACTTTACTTATGCACTCAATGAATTTGTAACACTATGCAGGTTCAGTTGATTAAAAATGTGCTCTGAGAATGCAGGATGTAGTCTAGCAAGTTTGTAACACCTTCTCAATATATTCCTTTAAAATTCACTTGATCATAATTCTGAATTTGTTAAACTGTTGATATAAGCACCAGGGTGGTCAAAGAAAGCATTTCTACATTCAACGCATTCCAATAGATCGTTTTCAAAATTCTATTTTGGATATTTTGCATGCAACAAGGGTGTGAAAAACCAAAAATTTTAAATTTCAATTTTCTCAAAATTTTCCCAACAGCTTTTTTTGATCTTTACATCAAATCGAAGCTGAGACCACATACTATAATTCTGCGTTGACAGATTCTTTGTACATTTTTTTTAACCCTAGACTTCGTTCAAGGACACTGTGAAAGAATGCAGTGGGAAAAAAAGAAAAAAAATAGGAAAAACAATATTACCACAGGGGTTCTGTAATTTTCTTTTGAGCAGCTCATCAGTGTACAAAATTACTGGCCTAGGGAACCAAAACTTCGGAAAGAAAAGTCCTTACAGAGCTGCAGGATAAATCTTTATTAGTTGCGCTGCTTTGTATAATAGATCTGTAAATGCCAGGGAGCTGCTAAAATCAGAGAAAATTGCATACCTGCAGCTCCTTGAGGGTAATTACCATCATTGACTGCTATTTGTGACTGTCCTGCAACCTACGTGTTTTCCAATGAGGTAGACAAAACCGGATTGAATCTGGCTTGTGAATCTTGCTATCAATTCCTGCAGCATTTGAGTGACCTTTCAGTAACCTCGGAGTATTGGGGTCATAGATCAAGGTGACAGGTCACTGGAAGCTTGCTGGATAAAACTGTAAATTACCAGAATCTCTCATAGATAATCCATCCAAGAGTGTTGTTTTTTTACTCGGCACTTACATCATCTGGGCAGGATGTTGGATAGCCATCAGTGAATGTTGCAAAGAAGGTTCACTGAATTTTTAGGCCCGGAAACCAAGGAGAAATTTGATGCAAGTGGTAAAATGCAAAAAGACCCCTTACAGACTTTTCGGCACCCTTCAGAACCTTCACAGAACTGCAATTCCTGGTAAAAATTTGAGGCCTAGTTTGCCTGTTTGAATAACTTGTGCATATAACATCATTCTGAGGCTCTACGACGTACAAAAAATTATTCAAGACAAACCTTCAGTGTTGGAAAAACAGTCGCTTCCATTGTTTACAATGGCTATTTCAGCCAAGGCCAGATATATAATTGTGTAAGTCAATTTGACTTAAAGGACTGAGTGTGGACTGGTAAAAACAAAACCAAGCATTCCACTGCCCTTCTAGCCACCAATCAGTCAGTTACCTATCACTCATGTGCTATAAAGTTCGGCATGATACAACACTTCTGCAAGACATGCCAATTGTAATCACGTTGTTAAGTTACATTTTGCCACATGCAAATTTTCCTTGATTTCCTGGCTCAAGAGTATAGAAGAAGGTTCTTTGTAACATTTTTTGTGACATTTATCAAGTTCGTCATACTAGAGTTTATCCATATCGAGATACAGAACAAATTGTGTGCTCTCCCGAAGGGTGCCATCAGTTTTGCAAGCCATTGTATACGTGTTTGGAATGAAGCTTTTAACCATTACCCAAAGCAGCCCATCAATCCATATATTACTCTCTCCTTAGAAACCTAATGCTCCTTTAACAGCTGCTCTGGGTGCCATGCCAAGTCAGACTCAATAAGTTGGCAGATAAGTCTTCTTGAGGGTTTTAGCCGGCTGTTTTTGTTTGGCTTCCTTGACTTTAAAGTTACTTTTACAGAAATTGGTCGTGTTGCAGAGCTTTGACAGATTGTTCACTGCAGCGTGAAATGGGAGATTTGTTTGAAGTCATTTAAAATTATTAAAACATAGTTAGAGCCACTATGCAGAACATGGCAGGTATGTGATGTTTTAATTATTAATTCATTCGGCTCTGCTTAGGCACCTCCAGTGTTCAATAAGGTATATTCTTATTTTTCACATTCAGCAAGGTGAATACATTATTTTCTGGTTCAGTATTCAGGATCTTAACTTTGTCTTGAAAAGAGTCAAGAGAAACAATCAGTATGATAGCATCTGCAAAGCATTTTGGTAACTGTTGCAATCGATGTTACCAATTGGTCCAATCCACATATTGTATGTTCCTAATGAATGTTGATTGAACATGCAGAACGCTTTAGGATAATATTTTTTTAAAGTGAAAGTTCCTACAACTAAACAACATCAGTTTTCCTTCAAAGGGTCAGACTCATAAATTCTTCATTATCAGAGCAAATTTGGTTTCGGGAGGGATGATCTATATATAACAATAGAATATACACTGGTTGAATTGAAAATGAATTGAATTAAAACCTCATTTCACAGCCTATGCCAATTCAATTTAATCCAATATATTGCATTTTCTTAACATGGTCAATTCAATTCACTAAATTATCTTTAGAATTTATTCGACATTCAGTTCATTTCATGAATTGAATTGTGCCCATCACTGGTAATCACATTTGAATGTCTTGAGTTTTATTTGTGAAAATATTTCATTGCCTATGCATTGCAGTTCAAATATCATTGGAATAGTGAATTATATATTTGCATGTGTACATCTGCTCCCAGTTTTTGTGATTTAAGGCAAAATATGAAACATTTTTTCTGTGCGTCATCACCGTTTTGAAGCTTCACTTCTGTTGTTGGTTTATTCAATATGGTGCTTTTAGGCATAAAAATCTTAAGTCGCAATAAATCATGAAAGAGCCTATTATTCTCTTTATGCAGAAAGTTTCTTTTCTTTCCCCTGAAATGTCTGAAAGAGAATGCCAATCATTTCATCTGATGACTACGTAACAAAAAAACCACGCCTCATGTTAATAATAACTGGGGCGGAAGAGCTTGTTGTTGGATGCCATCAAAGATGGAATTTTCTCAGAAGGATCTTGTGAATCCAAAATGCACTAACTGAATAAGGTCGGTCTTTTTTGCTTCAGATGTTGATGTTTTAGTTTGGTTTCTCGTGCTGACAACTTTTTTGTTGTCATAAACACATATGATGTTGTGAAGCCTCATACACCGTTTGCAAAAAGTTATGTTAGGGAAAATTACTTTTAAAAAAAACAACAACAAAAACTACATATATCCATTTGGTAGTACATTGGTACCACGGTCATACACTGTATGCAAAAAGTTATGTTAGATGAAAATTATTTTTTAAAAACAGCAACAAAAACTACATACATCCATTTGGTAGTACATTGGTACCACGGTTGGAACAGCAAAATATGAAACATATTTTCTACGCGTCATCACGGTTTTGAAGCTTCGCTTCTGTTGTTGGTTTATTCAATACGATGCTTTGAGGCATAATCATAAGTCGTAAAAACATCACGAAAGAGCCCATTATTCCCTTTGCTGCAGAAAGTTTCTTTTCTTTCTCTGAAATGAGTGAAAAAGAACGCCAATCATTTCGTCTGATGACTACGTAACAAAAGAACCACGCCTCATGTTGATAATAACTGGGGCGGAAGAGCTTGTTGTTGGATGCCATCAAAGATGGCATTTTCTCAGAAGGATCTTGCTAATATAAAATGCACGGACTAAATATAGTCGGTCTTTCTTGCTTCAGATGTTGGTGTTATAAGTTTGGTTTCTCGTGATAATGTCTTTTTTGTTGTCATAAATATATATGATGTTGTGAAGCCTCATACACTACACGCATGCAAAAAGTTATGTAGGGGAAAGCTTTTTTTTATTTAATAACAACAAAAACTAAATGTATTGATTTGGTAGTAAATTGGTATCATGATTGGTGCAGCTTGGTTTTCGGTATGTGCGGATGCTTCGGGTGTCGGATGTGAGAAAGTGTCTCCAAATTTCACATGGAATGACCCAATTAATTAAATCAAATCACGATCAAATGATTGCATTATCATGGTGTGAGAACTTATGAGAAGCATTGGAGCGATAGACCATGAGTCCATGATGGCCTTATTAAGATTGAAACCATCAGGGGATTTAACGGGTTGTGACAAAGCAGAGCATTATGAGACATTCCCATACCAACCTATCTATAATTGAGTATAACATCCCTTTCTCTTGACAACTCCACACTTCATACAAGTGAAATCCAAGTGAAATCCAGGATTTTGCTCTTGAATTTCCACTGAAAATATTTGGATGAACCTTCCAACACCTCTAGCAGAATAGGCAAGAGCTTTAACAGTAGGACCTCCCTGGTGCGGCATTTAGACACACAAATGATTAACTGTCATTCCAATGATTAATGGCTTTTCATACTTTTTCAAGGGCAACACATTCATAAGTCTGCCTTGGGATTACACCAAGACCTTGCACTATTACCTAGGGGCTGCCACATTCCCTGAAGCTCTGCAAATCCATTTCTGCAGACTTGAAGCCTGCCAAACATGAGAATATCTGTTAATGAAGTGATAAAACCTTGTCATTGAGCATCCATGAAAATTGGTTTCTTCCCTGGTCCGAAGACCGAATGAGACAGGACAGACGAAGCAGAAAGTGTCACAGGTAGAAAATCAACCAGCAAAAACATTGACTCTGATCAGGTAAACAAAAGACTCTTTTGGAGGTGACAGTCTTATAAATAATTTCTGGCGGGGTTTTTTCACAACGCCAACCCGCCCCCCTTGATTATTAAATGGCTGCACCCTTAAGGAAATCAATCAATCTTACACTGAGTTAAGATAAATGTAGACCAGACGGTCCAGACCACATATTACAAAAATTAATTCATAAATTCTTTACAAATAAACACTTAAGTCACAACATTAACAGGTCCAACACATGAGTCTGCAGAGGTTAATTATGTTGCTGCTTTTCAAGACCACTCCCATGTAGCACTGTTGGTAACGACAATAAATGACATTCTGCAAAACGAGACATTTGGCATCTATATATGAGAATTGTTTATGAGGTTTGTTGTGGTAAAGTTGTTTATCTCAAAAGACATACAAAATTTCATAACAAAACCTCGTCTTTCTCGTCCTTATACATTGTATAAACAAGATCTATTAACAACCACATAATAAGATTTGACACATCTGACATGTTCACCGTGATACAAACATAAAAGAAGTTACTTACACAGACAATTACAGCCTATTATACATTATCCTTTAGTCATGAAAATTGAAATAAGAGAGGACTAGTTCTCCTTGAAAAATGCACAGTAACTCATGATAGCCCTTGCATGATATATCATCTCCTCTACCTTCAACATGGGAAACATAGAGGCTGTTTGATTAGCCATCAGCTATCACTTTTTATTCAAGGACAATTCCAAAGAAAGAAGGAGCAAACCAGAACTGAGCAGAATACAAAGTGAGTCTGGTTGAACGTAAATTCTGAATTTGTCTGATTTCCTTGATTCAAGGACAGGGGGAGATAAAGCAGATGAAAAAGAAGAGAAGAGAGTTCAACAAAAACTTACATTGACAAAATAAAATCAAGCAATTCTGGACTTTAATAAATGAAAATTACTCAGTCACTATTCACTGAGTTGGCCCAGCAACTTATTTTATCGTGACAATAGCTGCAGCTTAGTTTTCATATTTTACTTTGTGCAAAATTCAACAATATCATTATTACCCAATTTGTTTGATTTAGAGTCTACTACACAAAGCTGCTCTGTTCTTAGTAGACTTCATCTTTCCACATAGGCATACTTATCTCATGAAATCTTGTCCATCAAATTCCCTTGACATACTAAAAAAAGGTTATTTGATCAAAATAATTGGCCGTTATTGCAAGATTTGCAAATACCGATGATTTTGAGGTCTGCTGCAGGGCAATCGCATATTAAACTTTAACGGCTTTGTGCCACCTCTGAATATTAATTGATTTTGCTGAAATTTTTACTCAATACCTTCTATCGACATAAGATCACAATGCAAGATTCAAATCGGAGAAATTTAGAAGAAAGGGTTTTTGGACCACCCTAATGTAGCAGTATAAATAAACTATCAGGGCTCATGGATAATAAACATTTTTGTTTGAGTCATCAATGTTGTATAGCAGCATATGGTGATATGTCATGGATCTGAAGAAAGGTCATGCAATAGTTATATTATCCAATTTTATATACTTTTAGATTATCATTGGTATTTTATATCTAAACATACTTTTTACCAGATGAGTACTGTCCTAGTTTTCTGACATCCTTTAATCTTTGTGTACTGGAATAATGATCTATGCTTCCTCTCGATGCCAATTAACCGACTTTAACTTGTCAAAAAAGTTTTTATCACACATGCTCATAGATTCTAGGTATTTTTCTCTGGATAAGGCAAGAACATGAAATACTTCAAACATTCTGCACTAAAAATTCTGTCTTTACATGAAGTAGGCTAAGCAATGCAAGATGACAAATGAATGCAGATTATTCCCAACCCATACATTCTAAAGAAATGAAAAATATGCATGACTCTCATGACTTCATCATTATATCACCATTTATCATGCAAAAAGCGTTGCGCTTTCAAAACAACCAAGCTTATGTGATTTCACCAAAGCCTGGAGGAAAAATGGCCTTTGAAAACAGCCTCTACCCTGAAGCAAATCTGTCACAAAATTCATTATGGACTCTTACTATTGTAATTTTGGGCATTGTTGGCCAAAAGCAAAAAGCCGCATGTGCATAATCACTGTTAATAAAGTGAACAAGACTTTGAAACTTTCAATGTTAAAAGAAAGATATGTAGATGGATATAGATAGATTTGGCAGCAGGTCTCACATCTTGGACGAGATAACTGGTTTAATATAGACCTCTCTTGGCTTCTCTTGGCAGAACAAATAAAGCCGAATCTCATGAGAAAATCATATTACTGTTAATGTATGAATAGACAGAGAGATATCACATGTGCAGCCCTCTAAGGCCAGTTCTTGGTGCTCGGAGGGTTGATTGGTGAGATGGATGGTGTGAGTTACACACTCACCCGATTACTATGAACCAATCTGTCATCTGCAGTAACCAATGCATTATAGGCCTATAAATAGCCATATTTGGCACACACCCCTGGCGCCATCCTATGGCAATAACTATAACAAAGCAAATTTTTAATAATGTTTTCTAAGGCCTAAAAAATCAATTTTGCGGAGCGACAATTTGAGATAGCCCCTTATTTGTCTACAAATAGCCAAAAACTGGTTTTCCCGCCAAAATTTCAGCCTCGTTTTTGGCGGGAAAACAACGTTTTGCCAGTTTTTAGCCAAAAAAAGGGCTATCTCAAAATTGTCCCTCCAGATAATTGTTTTTGGAGGCCTCAGAAAACAATATTGAAAATTAGTATTGTTATAGCTGTTGCCATAGCGTGGCTCCAGGGGTGGGTGCCAAATATGGCTCTTTTTAGGCTATTTATAGGCCTATAATTGACTGAAATTGCATGAAAGCACAAATATTTCCAACCTGAGACAAAAAAAGTTACTTTTCATGAATATTTAAAGGAAATTATTATTTTGTGCCTTTAAAGTTCACAGAAAATTGAGTAATTAAGATTTATGGTGATTTTGTCTAAATTTTTACATTAACTCACTGGAGAAGTATGAGTTTCTGCCACTTAGTAGCAAAACGTAGCTGACATAGCAAATGTAGATCCAGTGATTGGTTGAGGCACTGAATTATATGGCATAAAACTCATTTGAATAGCATAAAACGTATTAAAATTGCAATAGCTCACTGAAGCAGAATAACACATATTTCATTGCATTCTACGTTCAACTAACAGATTTGGAGGCAGTTTTGCTGTTCAGGGTCCAATCAGAAAATCTGAAAATGCTCTGTAGACAGTGAGAAACATAGCCAGACAAACTCGTACTAATTGAATCTGCAGTAAACTACCTTATGTATGTAATCAATTCGCCTCATTCAGAAATGTCAAGCTGGTCAGAAGAATCCAGATAACTGTGCCAATTTTGGTTTGAGCAAGTGAAATTTTGCAGGGGCTGTCTGTGACTGAGAATAGCAAGTGCTCTAGCTTTTGTTTTACACTAATTTAACTAGTTGGCAACTGCAACTATACTTGGCTTGATATCTAATCACTCAAAAGTTCATTTTGTACGGTTCTGTTTGGCATCCTGGAGATATTCACTATTCAGACAGTATAAATTTCATGCCACACGCTGCACTTAGCTATAGCTTCAAGTTATCTTGGAATATTCTGTGAATCTTGTCTGACCCTGGCGACTGACAATTAGTGTGTGGCCTTAATTCTCAAATAGCCGCTGATCTGTTTCCAGGGCATCAAGGCCGAGCGTATTGATGAGAGTTAAGTTTTCAAAGATTTAGTTTAAAGAAGAGTGTAGAGTAAAGTAACCATTGATGAGATTAGGAAAAAAATTGGACGAAAAAGCACACTTGAAAAAAAAAGAATAAAAATGTTTTTTCAAGTTAACTGCGCAATTTCAAAAAATATCATCTTGAATAAAGAACTGTCTCAGTCTGAGACCAGACTGCTTGAACAAAAAGAACATCAGACGATGGAGTTAATATACAGAGGGACAGGTACAGTCTGTAACTGTCTGCTGTTCAAGCAGGGTATAAAATAAGCGTGCAACGATCCCAAAATGTGCAGTGATCAATCTTAAATGTGCAGTGATCAATCTAAATTTGTGCAGTGATCAATTTCACCCTTTAATGCTAAATTATGGTTGACAGCATAAAGCTCAAAATATATGTTGAACAAATATAATACTTTTGGCCGCCTGTTAAAAGTCTGGCAATTTGTACTGCTTGATAACTCAAATACAGTCCTGAGTCACTGGTTTGTCATTCATTAGATCTTCAAGATACAATGTCATGATGTAAGAAGAATATATTCTTGCTCATGGATAGCTAAATATGTAAATCTTGAAACACTGCTTCAGAGCACAGGCATTACAACTACTCACAACACTTCTGCATTAGACTCCAGCGACTGGTGCTCATCACTACTACAGACACATCAAGGTTGGCAAATCCCCTGAATCGATCACCCTGCTGTAATGTTATACTTATTGGGTACAGCCATGCAGGGTTGTTGATTGCCCAGATTTACCCACCTTCCTTTCATTGTTTTAAAAGGAGGTCAGCGTCTTGCAGGCCATAGAGTGGGAGGGCTGGCAAATGATCAGAATACCTGTGCCTTAGAGGCGACAGGAAATTTTCCCCAGATAATTTTATCTGATTCTGGTTCTGTAGGTGCAACTGCTTTGCAACCATACTCCTAAAAACTATGCGTTTGGGAGTAAAACCATGCTGTTTATGAATTTTTAAATAGTCATTAGCCAGCAGCATTATTGTTTCTTATTGATCAGCTGATGGGCAACATGGCAAACAAAACATATCAAAGGGTTCAGCATAATATCAAAAATTAAGACTCCTCAAGACAACTTCATGTGACACAAAATTTTGAATTTTCTGCATTTGTTGAAAATTTGTATTGACAGCAGATTTTAGTCTCACAAACCAAAGCTGGTTGCCTAGTTGGCCACTTCATTTCAAATCAATTTAAATTGTGACAAAATTTGGCCATGCTGAGACAGACCTCACATTGGCCCTAAAAATGTTTGATCACTTGACATGTTAATTGCAATTTCAAATTGCTACCAGACATGAAATTTTGTTGAAACTTCTGGTAGGCATAAAAAATTAATTTCCTGATTCATAAAACCTTGAAAATTTACCAGAAATAAAGGTTTCTCACCAGAAAGCACAAATCCCAAATAATACAATCTCAGAAATTCAGGACAAAAATGTGAATAAACTGAAATTTTCAGATGTTTTCGACAACCTGTGGAATGGATGCAAATGCGCTGAGGTGGCTGAAACAATGCTTTATGTCACTTGGGCTACATTAAAACTTGTTTTGCCTAATTTCAATTCTCTAGGTTTTACACTGCTTGAGTTACATGCCTTCAATTATCTGGACTTCCGAAAATTTCACAAAAATCTCAATTTTTTTTTCAGAGGAACTATTCAAGATATCACTGTATAACTTGGGATTTGTGCTTTCTGTTGAGAAACAATGGTTCTGGTAAATTTTAAAGGCATTCTGAATCAGTCGAGTGGGAAAATTTTCAGAAAATTTGATGTAATGAAACAGAACTACCAATGGTCTTTCAATGGCTCCAGTAACATATTTTGTTATTTCTCTGAGCTTCCAAATAGTTTCATAAATAAATGTACGTGTATCTCCTCAACTTTTACTGGAACAAAGGTGATCAATAGACTTGTTTCAAATTATTCAACTAAAGTACTGCCATGTTCAATTTTGGACTGGCATTTAATTAACTGCAGATGAAAGACAGTCTGTTCTTTGTTTACTTCAGAAGTATAGAGATGTAAGCAGCAGAGCTCAATCGGACACAATTAAAGAAATAAGATCTACAAAAGCCCATCAACAAGCTGTTTAGACACATGTGCTGATATTTCATTCCACAATTTTAGATGATAATATTTCATTTTTCAATTGAGCCATGCAGGAACGCTGGCACTTGAGAGCGCCGATTGGTCACCCTAAGTTCGCACGAGACAATACGTGCAGTGATCAAATTTTCTTATTTTATACCCTGTGTTCAAGGTTACCTGACGATTTTGTCAAAACAATAGACAAAATTAGCTGAAAGCTATTTTCACCAGAATTACTGCTGTTGTGTGGAATTCGCACCATATACAATATCCGCTTTTCTGTGAAATAATAATGAGTGAACTATTTGGCATAGGGAGGAATCCATAATAATGAACATTATTGAATAATGTTACATGTAGGCGTATTCTGTGGTTGAAATCCAGCAAGTGCCAAGTACAGATGCTAATAAAAGACATGGAACATTCAAGCTGGAACCTTGCTCATGAGGTTGGTGTTTTCTCTATATTTTAATAAGTGTTGCATGAGCACTGAGGTGCTTTTTCTGCCTGGCCTGTGAGAATTAAAGCAATAAAATAATTAACCAGCAGCATAACTTACAAAATTAAGCATTCATATACTGACATGTGGAAAGAATAAATAGGTGACATTATTGCAGCAGCGTAACTTTGCAATTCATAGTGTAGGCTGCAGCTTGCTGATAACATGAACCCTAAGGGAAGCAATGGCGAATAATGTAAGCTAAATTGATTTTTTAAAAAACAACATTATAATAAATATAAAAAAGAATGGTTAAGTGAAGTTCACTCTGCTCTTTATAAGTGCTACTGAGCCAGTAGTTAGCTGTTAAAATATACATGTATTGCAACAGACGTCATTTCTAGGGCCCTGCATGCAAAGGTCAATTCGCTCTTAACTTAGAGATAAGGGTCAATTGGCTCTGCACTTAGAGATGTATGTATGCTTGATAAAAAAATCTGAAATTTCAAGTCAAATGTCATACAACCCAAAATATCTTCCAAGCAGATGCTCGCACTGGTGTGCCCCAACAATGCAATACATTTTCATGCCTTTGCACTCCAAAGCCTTCTCTTCCAGTCACAAGTTTGTCTCTAAAATTATAACAATTACTTTCCAAAGATAAATTAAAGTATTTCATACCAAATTGTTTTAAACATTGAAAGGACCTTTGAATGATAAGGCAGTATTTGGATTTTAAATTTTCAATATTTTAGCTACTAAGAGTGATTTACCTTAAAAGCGAGCTGGGAAATTAGAGCATAGAAATACAGTGCCGCCTGTAAGTAAGTGAAACGCATGACATTGTGCCATTGCATCAATGCTAAACATCCTCAGCCAAACTGCTTGTGGAGGCATGAATTCTCATCGGATGAAAGGGAAACAAAGTGGGTCATAAAGGCCGATGTGTGAGGCAAGTGGATAAAAATAGCAGCCCATTTTCATTGCTGTAGTAGGAGTTAGGTATGGGTCAAAGTCTTTGTTAAGTAAGTGAAACGCAGGCCCAATGTTAAAACATAGGGAAGGGTGGTCAATGACCTGGTAGAGCCGAAGTTCTAAACAACAAGATGCAGACCAATGATGCCTTTTTCTGCAAACCGTTCACCTATTACTGCTGTACCTAATTGGGCTTGATGGAACAAGTTCTTGCAGATGTTTCTGCTATCAGCCATCACTTTTTATTCCAGGACAATTCCAAAAAAAGAAAGAGCAAGCCAGAACTGAGCGGAATAGAAAGTGTGTCTGGTTTACGTAAATTCTGACTTTGTCTGAGAAAGCCTGAGAGTGAGTTTCGGTCTGTTGATGCCCTAATAGCATGCATGATTCAGCTCCCGAATTGAATGGATGACTGTCAGGCGTCTGATTATGCTATTATCATACAATTCCCATTTCAGACTTTCTTGACCTATGACCCTGTTTCATCTTTGCCTGATATTACTTTGTCAAAATGTTATCCCTGCTGTCTGTGTTTAATAACTAATTTTGGAATTGGTTTTGATATTTCTTTCTATTCAATGGCAATTAACTGCAAAAGAAGCTTTCAGTCATATTGTTCACTTACTGTTTTAATAATAAATCCTCAGCTGTGACATATTTTTGAGACAGGATGTGGATGCAATAACACTCTGCAAGTTAACTTTGGAGTACAAAGCTACCTCATAGCAACAGAATGATGAAATTTTGGGCAGTATGAAAATTCTATATCTATACATGTATAAGTCTACATCAAGTAATATTGGCATGCAGGTGTATTGTGTACATACCCATTGCTCATCTGGGTGTGCTGAGGATAGTTGTTAGCAGATTGTATATGAATGAATGTAGGAAGAATACACAGAATGCAGTGGGGCAATTCCGTAAAGTCTGATTCACAGATTTGACACTTTAGCAGCTTGTGTAGCCCTACCATTACACCTCAGCTATTTCATTGTTAAACAGGGATGAGATAATAGCGGTATCAGACAAGCCGCCAACCAAAGCTCCAAGTGCAACAGGAGCTGAGCTACAAAGCAAATATCATGGTGTCGGACGTACATCACACGGTGTACGTCCGACACCATGATATTTTGCCATAGCTTAACTCATGTTACAGTTGAAGCTTTGGTTGATGGCTTGTCTGATACCCCTTTTACCTGCCCTCATGCCTGGATAACAATGAAATGGCTAAGCTATAATGGTAGGGCTTAACAAGCTGCTTAACCGTCAAATCTGTGAATCAGACTTTACGGAATTGCCCAGTGGGGAAAAAAAGAAAAAAAATAGGAAACAAATACTACCACAGGGGTTCTATACTTTTCTTTTGAGCAGCTCATCAGTGTACAAAATTACTGGCCTAGGGAACCAAAACTTTGGAAAGAAAAGTCCTTAGAGAGCTGCAGGATAAATCTTTATTAGTTGCGCTGCTTTGTATAATAGATTTGTAAATGCCAGGGAGCTGCTAAAATCAGTGAAAATTGCATACCTCCAGCTCCCTGAGGGTAATTACCATCATTGACTGCTATTTGTGACTCTCCTGCAACCTACGTGTTTTCCAATGAGGTAGACAAAACCGGATTGAATCTGGCTTGTGAATCTTGCTATCAATTCCTGCAGCATTTGAGTGACTTTTCAGTAACCTCGGAGTATTGGGGTCATAGATCAAGGTGACAGGTCACTGGAAGCTTGCTGGATAAAACTGTGTAAATTACCAGAATCTCTCATAGATAATCCATCCAAGAGTGTTGTTTTTTTTACTTGGCACTTGACTACATCATCTGGGCAGGGTGTTGGATAGCCATTAGTGAATGTTGCAAAGAAGGTTCACTGAATTTTTAGGCCCGGAAACCAAGGAGAAATTTGATGCAAGTGGTAAAATGCAAAAAGACCCCTTACAGACTTTTCGGCACCCTTCAGAACCTTCACAGAACTGCAATTCATGGTAAAAATTTGAGTGACTTATATTGGGATATAGCACCCTTCAGACCCTCACAGGACGGAAATATTTCACAAGGCCTACTTCACCTATTTGAATAACTTGTGCATATAACATCAGTCTGAAGGTCTACGACGTACAAAAAATTATTCAAGACAAACCTTCAGTGTTGGAAAAACAGTCACTTCCATTGTTTACAATGGCTATTTCAGCCAAGGCCAGATATATAATTGTGTAAGTCAATTTGACTTAAAGGACTGAGTGTGGACTGGTAAAAACAAAACCAAGCATTCCACTGCCCTTCTAGCCACCAATCAGTCAGTTACCTATCACTCATGTGCTATAAAGTTTGGCATGATACAACACTTCTGCAAGACAAGCCAATTGTAATCACGTTGTTAAGTTACATTTTGCCACTTGCAAATTTTCCTTGATTTCCAGGCTTAAAAGTGCAGAGGACGGCTCTTTGCAACATTCTTTGTGACATTTATCAGGCTCGTTATGCTAGATTCAATCCATATTGAGATACAGAACAAATTGTGTGCTCTCCCGAAGGGTGCCATCAGTTTTGCAACCCATTGTAAATGCAGTTGGGAGTGAAGCTTTTAACATTACCCAAAGCAGCCAATCAATCCATATATTACTCGCTCCTTAGAAACCTAATGCTCCTTTAACAGCTGCTCTGGGTGCCATGCCAAGTCAGACTCAATAAGTTGGCAGATAAGTCTTGAGGGTTTTAGCCGTCTGCTTTTGTTTGGCTTCCTTGACTTTGAAGTATCTTTTACAGAAATTGGTCTGTGTTGCAGAGCTTTGACAGATTATTCACTGCAGAGTGAAATGGAAGATTTGTTTGAAGTCACTTAAAATTATTAAAACATAATTAGAGCCACTATGCAGGACATGGCAGGTATGTGATGTTTTAATTATTAATTCATTCGGCTCTGCTTAGGCACCTCCAGTGTCCAATAGGGTATATTCTTATTTTTCACATTCAATTGTAGCTTATTTGTTTTCAGCAAGGTGAATACATCATTTTCTAGTTCAGTATTCAGGATCTTAACTTTGTCTTGAGAAGAGTCAAGAAAACCAATCAGTATGATAGCATCTGCAAAGCATTTTTGTTAATGTTTCAATCAATGTGACTAATCGGTCCAATCCACATATTGTATGTTCCTAATGATTTGATTTGATTTGATTTGATTTATTGGTAATCTTCCCGAAGGCAATATGTTTGCCGCTGATGGGAAAATGATCCAAATTTTACAAAGTTGAAAAAAAAAAATGAAATAAATATTATTAAAAAAAACAAAAATAATCATAAGATGTTGATATGAGAAAGTTGTAATATTGATTCCATATGATGTTAATGCGAAGTGTGGGGTAATCTTGATTGCTTGATTTTTTCTATTATTTCTTGTACTGTCTTCAAAATATCTTCCCCAATGTCGTTGTCTTCCATAATATCTATTCCTTGATTCATCTGTGCACTTTTATTTACATGAATTACTTCAGCTTCAGCTTTCGTTTGCTTGTCTTCACAGTCTGGATGTTCGTGCGCATCATATCTGTCATTAAGTGTAAGAAGCAAGTGTCCTTCTTTTAATTCTTTTGGATCATCATTGATATCTTTCTTGTAAAATATTGTACCTTCCTTTGTCCATGTGGATTTTATATGACCATGTTTCTTTAGTTGTCTGGCTTTATAAAATAATCTTGATTGTTCTGCGGTCAAGTCTTCAGATATATAAATTTCCTTATTTTTTAATTTCATCCTTGTATTATATATCAATCTTGAATCCCAACATGATTTCATAGTGACAAGATATTTTTCAACATTTATCTTTCTCACAGCAAGTATTCCATGTGGTCCGGTAGAGAAGTGCACAGCCAAAAATGCTTGTATGAAAGTAAGAGGATCATTCTTACCGACATCAATTCCTGATATTATCAAGTTGTTGCGTTTTCCTTTGTTTACATAACTATTTTCATATGAATTTTATAATGCAGCTTGTAACGTTGGAATGTACATGAAGGTCTGTTTTCATCCAGGTTGCTTGTGTCAGTAAAATTCAAATTTTGTTCTTGATGGATAGTTTTAGAGGATCGTAAAATACCTTTCAAGTTTTGTAATTCTATTTTCCGTTTTTCAACTTCTTCTGTTAAATGTTTAACTGTTCGGCATAATTTGATATTTTCATCTTGACTATTTTCCAATTTTCTAAGTACTTAGTTCATTTGAACGTCAAAAGATACTTTCATTTCTTTGATCATGTCAGTTAACAGCTTCAATTGTTGATTGAACATGCAAAACGCTTTAGAATAAGATTTTTTTAAGTGACAGTTCCTACAACCATACAATATCACTTTCCTTCAAAGGATCAGCCTCATAACACTTCAATATCAAAGCAAATTTAGTTTCACGAGGGATGATCAATAATATATAATAACAATAGAATATGCACTGGTTGAATTGAAAATGGATTGAATTAGAACCTCAGTTCACAGCCTATGTCAATTCAATTGAATCCAATTTATTGCATTTTTTTTCAACATGGTCAATTCAATTCACTAGAATTAATCATCTTTTGAAATTTTGGATTTTTCGACATTTAATTCATTTCATGAGTTGAATTGTGCCCGTACCTGGTAATCACATTTGAATGTCTTTAGTTTTATTTGTGAAAATATTTCACATTTGAATGTCTTTTAAGTTTTATTTGTGAAAATGTTTCATGGCCTATGCATTGCAGTTCTAATATCATTGGAATAGTGAATTATATATTTGCATGTGTACACCTGCTCCCAGTTTTTATGATTAAGGCAAAATATGAAACATATTTTCTAAGAGTCATCACAGTTTTGAAGCTTCGCTTCTGTTGTTGGTTTATTCAATACGGTGCTTTTAGGCATAAAATCTTAAGTCGCAAAGACATCACGAAGGAGCCCATTATTCCCTTTGCTGCAGAAAGTTTCTTTTCTTTCCCTGAAATGAGTGAAAAAGAATGCCAATCATTTCGTCTGATGACTATGTAACAAAAGAACCACGCCTCATGTTGATAATAACTGGGGCGGAAGAGCTTGTTGTTGGATGCCATCAAAGATGGAATTTTCTCAGAGGGATCTTGCTAATACAAAATGCACAGACTAAATGCAGTCGGTCTTTCTTGCTTTTGATGTTGGACATTTGTTGGTGTTATAAGTTTGGTTTCTCGTGATAACGTCTTTTTTGTTGTCATAAATACATATGATGTTGTGAAGCCTCATACACTGCATGCAAAAAGTTATGTAAGGGAAAGCTATTCTTTTTAAATAACAACAAACACTACATGTATTAATTTGGTAGTACATTGGTACCATGATTGGTATAGCTTGGTTTTCAGTATGTGCGGATGCTTCGGTTGACGTGTCGGATGTGAGAAAGTGTCTCCAAATTTCACATGGAATGACCCAATTAATTAAATCACATCACGATCAAATGAATGCATTATCATGGTGTGGGGCCTTATGAGAAGCATTGGAGCGTTAGACCATGAGTCCATGATAGCCTTATTAGGATTGAAACCACCAGGGGATTTACCGGGTTTTGACAATGCAAAGCATTATGAGACATTCCCATACCAACCTTTCTATAATTCAGTACAAACATCCCTTTCTCTTGACAACTCCACAATTCAAACATGTGACATCCAGAATTTTTCTCTTTGATTCACCTTCCAACGCCTCTAGCAAAATTGGCAAGAGCTTTAAAAGTAGGACCTCCCTGGTGGGGCATTTGGACAGACGGTTGATTAACTGTCATTGCAATGATTAGTAGCTTTTCATATTTTTTCAAGGGCAACACATTCATAAATCCCCCTCAAGTGGGATTACACCAAGACCTTGCACTATCACCTAGGGGGCCGCATTCCCTGAAGCTCTGCAAATCCATTTCTGCAGACTTGAAGCCTGCCAAACACAAGGTTATCTGTTAATGAAGTGACTGCACCTTGTCATTGAGGCCCATGAAAATCGGTTTCTTGCATAGTCCGAGGACAGACTGAGACACGACAGAAGAAAAAGAAAGTGTCACAGACTTTAAGGAAATCAAGCAATGAAAGAATTTGACTGTATTAATCACCATTCATTTCACTGCAATTTTTATACACTTTGCCAGTAATCAAATTTTGATCATTGCACAAACATAAGTGTCTTCTGTTTTCAGTTTCACAGATTCACTGAACATTTCATTTTCAAAACTTTTTCAAATCAATAGCAGCAACTCTTTACAAATAAACCTTTCAGTCACAAACATTAACGGGTCCAACACATGAGTCTGCAGAGGTGAATTCTGTTGTTGATTTTCAAGACCGCTCCCATATGGCACTGTTGGTAATGACAATAAATGACATTCTGCAAAACGAGACATTTGGCATCTACATAATTATGAAGAATCGTTGACGAGGTTTGTTGTGGTAAAGTTGTTTATCTGAAAAGACATAGAAAATTTCATGACAAAACCTTGTGTTTATACATTGCATAAACAAAATCTATTAACAATCACATAATAAGATTTGACATATCTGACATGTTCCCTGTGATACAAACAAGAAAGAAGTTACTGACACAGACAATTATAGCATGTTATATATTATCCATTAGTTATGAAGTAAGAGAGGACCAGTTCACCATAAAAAAAGCACTTTATGACTCATGATAGATGATGATGTGTCATCTTCTCTACCTTCAACTTGGGAAACATAGAAGCTGTTTGATTAGCCATGATCAAAAGTTAGTCATAACTGATTTTAGAGCAGAAATTAGATGCGAGCGTGATTATCCTCCTTAAATCAAATTAATATTAAAATTATTAGGTGTGATTATGATAAATCATCAGTGACTCACGAAGCGCATTTTTTACAGTCAAACAGTCCACTTTTAGCATATAAGGACCGACTGTAAGTCCGTTGATATTCTCCCACAACGTTTGAGGCTCTTCCTGCCCATCAGGTTGAGCAAACACTGACTTTTAGTCGCCCGGTTACGAACACATATACGATAGGTCCAAGATGAGTTCCATTGACATACACATCAGTGTAAAAGGCAATCAGAAATGTAGTTTGCAGCTGAAAGCAGTACAGTGTACTTCCAGCTCCAACAATTCAAGACCTTTTTTTTTACACAGCAAGATATGGGGACACAAAGATGTCAGTAAGTTGTGAAGATATTTTTGCAAAAGTGCATTATATAAATGCACAGTTAACCCAACTGCCGGCAGTTACCATTCAAACAAGAGTGCATGCCTTAAAAACAAAAATTTTCTGTTATAAAGTGACACTTTTATATATTCATCGCGATAGCTGCCGTTGAAATAACGCAGCAGGCTTTACAGTGTGCTTCATACATTCTAAAGAAATAAAATAATATGTATGACTCCGACCCTGGACCCAGCGATTGGCAGTCTAGCATGCTACCACTACACGAACCCTCTCCTCCCCCGACACACACATTTTAAAGGTGTTGGCAGCAATTGTTGAACTTCACTTCAAAAACCTGTTCTGCCTTGGCGAGAATTGATGCTTACAATCATGTTGATCGATGCAAGGCCATTGAAAGGGCAGTGATAAAATTAGAGAAAATAATTAATTTCAGAAGAAAAGAGGAAATTGTCTGTTCAAGGTGAGAGCCCATTTTCCGAAATTCAAGAACGACGAAATCAATAGGAATTTTAATCACAAAATCAACAAACAACATTGACAGGCGAAAAAAAAAATTCTTTAAAAATGTTTTGCTTCTCAAGATTACCTGACAATTTGAACAATTGAGAAGGCCAACAAGGCTGAATGTAGTCCACAGTGAAATACATGACTTGTATCATGTGAATGGAGAAAGTGATTACAGCTGGTCAGTCAGACCGCTGATTGTAAAGGGGCGACCACTTAATCTCAAGGGAGGGATCTTTTTTTAAATAAATATTCTTTTCCTAAGTTTTAGTGAAATAAATAAATAATATTTGAGCGGTCTTGAAAAACGAGGTTTGGTTTGGTATTCCTTTACAGGGTGTTGCTTGCGCTTGGAATGAATATTCAGGGACATCGAGTGCTAGAATTAAATTAATAATGTTGTTATTAAGTACTCTGAAATGAAAAAAATCCCACCGAGGAAAACTCAAAGCCCCCCCCTCAATTGTTAAAAATGTTCGTTCCCTTAACACTCGTACTACCTTGACTGTAAGTGTCACATGATCATTTAGAGAACTTGGCCATTTCCGTCTGCTTTGTCGAAATTGAACAAACCAGTCTAGCCCACAGCATTATTAACATAATATAGAATTAAACTTAATTCCTATATATATATGCTAACATACACTATAATATTATGGAACCCCTGGCATTACTGTCGTGGTGTAGCTGTGTAATTCTGAGTCTATGCTGTAGTTTACCGATAACATGGATTTATGGCAGCAGAACCGACAGGGGAGCAATGCCAAATTCGAGGGGCATTCAGAAAGTTCGAAGCTTTATTTTCAATCTAGAGCTATGAATTTTTCACAAGTTAAAGTTCAGCATATTTGGAATGGATTTCCAAAATTTTGAATGATTTTGGAATTTTTAATTTATTCTGTGGTAGCCAAGGAAACATAAAGTTCCGCTAGGTGGGCAGCTATACTGAAACCAAGAAAGCCAACAAATTGTGATTCAATGTGTGAGACATGAAAAAGTACGAGGTAGTGTACTGATTGACAGCCATGGAATATGCCCTGGTCGAATCTTAAGTCACAAAGACATCACTAAAGAACATCATTTCCTTTGCAACAAAAAGTTTCTTTTCTGAAATGACAGAAAAATAATGCCTGTTTTTTCTTCTGATGACTATGTAACAAAAGAACCACACCTCATGTTTATAATAACTGGGGCGGAAGAGCTTATTGTTAGATTCGAATCAAAGCTGGCATTTTCTCAGAAGGACGTTGCTAATCCAAAATGCAAGAACTACATAAGGTCTGTGTTTTTACTTCAGATGTTGGTTTCATAAGTTTGGTTTCTCGTGATAAAGTCTTTTTTTTTTGGTCATAAATACATGATGCTGTGAAGCCTCATACACTGCAAGCAAAAAGTTATGTAGGGGAAGATTTTTTTTTTTAACCACAAAAACTACATATATTCATTTGGTAGTACATTGGTACCATAATTGGTACATCTCGGTTTCGGTATGCATGGACGCTTTGGTAGGTGTCGGATGTGAGAAAGTGTCTTCAAATTGCAAAATCAGGGAATAGTTTTTCCAACCAAATTCTGTTTTGATATGAATTACTAATTTAAGCAAACTATAAGTAAAACAGGATATCTTTGTCACAACAGTTCCTTTTTATTTGAAAAGTAAGATGACACTTTTTCCATGCAGCCAATGTCTCTATCTGAAGCTCCATATTATGGGCTGCCATAAAACTAGACAAGAAGTCAAAATCGATTACCAGCGCCAAATGCGTACAGTGCTTGCGATTTTGGGGGGAGGGGCGAGCGACATTTGCCCGAATACTAAGATCAAGATTCAATACCATTTCAAATGAAATTGCCTGGAAATCATTAATTTTTGATAGTTTTTATTTAATCATCTGTCCGTATGTTTACTGTTTTCAAAATTTTTGGGGGGCTTTTAAAGTCCAAGTTTGGGGGCATTCCATCATTAAACTGCGTTGGCCAATGTTTTTCTTGTCAACAGGACTAGCCAAAGCAATGCTGAAATAATGTTGAATGGATCTTAAAATCTCTAACCACGGTGAAGCTCCAAAAAAAGTCAAGAATGATTTAAGCACTTCAAATATTGTCAACAATCATGTACATCGGTGCAAGGCCAGTAAAAGGGTGGTGATGAAATTATAGAAAATAATTAATTTTGGAAGTGAAGAGGAAATTGTCTTTTCAAGGTGACAGCCCGTTTTCTAAAATTCAAGAACGATGAAAATGAAATCAATAGGAATGATTTAAGCACTTCAAATATTGTCAACAACCTACCTCCACTAAACGGCCTGTCCATCAAAAACTATGTGTCGGTGGAAGCTATTATTTTGAAAATCCTCTTTTGGATGTTAAGTATATAAACAAGTAACTGGAGTCTCAAGAAGATCAGAGGATGTCGAACTGGACCTTCTGAAAGCTTGCCTGATTTCACATGGAATGAACCAATTAATTAAATCACATCACGATCAAATGAATGTATTATCATGGTGTGGGGCCCCAGTGAGAAGCATCAGAGCGACAGACCAAGAGTCCATTATAACCTAATTAGGATTGAAACTACCAGGGGATTTAACAGATTGTGACAACACGGAGCATTATGAGACATATCTATAGTTGAGTACAAACATCCCTTTCTCCTGACAACTCCACACTTCATACAAGTGACATCCAGGTTTTTTATCTTGAATTTCCTCTGAAAATATTTGGATTCACCTTCCAATGCTTCTAACATAATAGGCAAGAATGGTAGGACCACCCTGGTGGGGCATTTGGACACACAATTGATTAACTGTCATTTCAGTGATTAATAGCTTTTCATATTTATTCAAGGGCAACACATTCATAAATTCACCCTGGGATTACACAAAGGCCTTGCACTATCACCAAGGGTGGCCACATTCCCTGAAGCTCTGCAATTCCATTTCTGCCGACTTGAAGCCTGCCAAACATGAGGATATGTGTTAATGAAGTGATCAAACCTTGTCATTGAGCATCCATGAAAATTGGTTTCTTCCCTGGTCCGAAGACCGAATGAGACAGGACAGACGAAACAGAAAGTGTCACAGATAGAAAATCAACAAGCAAAAACATTGACTCTGATCAGGTAAACAAAAGACTCTTTTGGAGGTGACAGTCTTATAAATAATTTCTGGCGGGGTTTTTTCACAACTCCATACCCCCCACCTTGATTATTAAATGGCTGCACCCTTAAGGAAATCAAGCAATCTTACACTGAGTTAAGATAAATGTAGACCAGGCCACATATTACAAAAATTAATTCATAAATTCTTTACAAATAAACACTTAAGTCACAACATTAACAGGTCCAACACATGAGTCTGCAGAGGTTAATTATGTTGCAGCTTTTCAAGACCACTCCCACGTAGCACTGTTGGTAACGACAATAAATGACATTCTGCAAAATGAGACATTTGGCATCTATATATGAGAATTGTTTATGAGGTTTGTTGTGGTGAAGTTGTTTATCTGAAAAGACAGACAAAATTTCATAACAAAACTTCGTCTTTCTTGTCCTTATACATTGCATAAACAAGATCTACTAACAATCACATAATAAGATTTGACATATCTGACATGTTCCCTGTGATACAAACATGAAAGAAGTTACTGACACAGACATTTACAACCTTTTGTGTATTATCCTTTGTTCATGGAATAAGAGAGGACCAGTTCACCACAAAAAATGCACAGTAACTCATGATAGCTATTGCAGGATGTGTCATCTTCTCTACCTTCAACAGATCTGAGGAACTGAGCAGATCCTCCATAACTCTTTGCTTCACTCCACCCAGGTGTAAATGGGTACTTGGCTACAGGCAGTGATGGCGATTGTAGAGTGACTTAGCATTGTGGCGCCTTATACGGCTGCCTGGCTGCATACTCACTGGGGAGTGGAGAAAGGCTCATGCTTGAACAGGCCTGCCAAGGGTGTAATTATACAGTCTGTTGAGATGGACTCTGTCTATGTAACGGACGTTAAAAAAATAAAATAATAAAAAAAAATACAGGGTGGGGAACCAAAATTTTCCATGAACTTCCTTGTGCTAAGAAAGCATCTCACATCTACAGGAAAATTGTGAAAACAATACAGCATAATCATTAAGGTATCAGCCATACCCGTGGAAGGTTAGAATGAGCTGTGATGAAAAATGACTCCACTGGAGACAAAAAGGAAAGGGTGGTCAGATTTGCTTCAGTGCCAAATGGACTAAAAAACAATCCCTGATGTAGTCAGAGTGACCTCACAACCGGAATAAAATATTATGAAGGCAATCAATGATGGGAAAGGAATAAGAGGGAAGTCTGGGAGTTTCTGGAGAGAATTAAAAGAGGAATGGAGCATTCCTGGAGTCACTGACGACAAAACTGACAAGGTACCTGCAACCTCCATGAGAGAGGTGGTTGAAGAGCTTCAGATGGACCTCAAGGCTGCCAGAGCGGCTATGCAAAATGATTTTGGCCTGAAATCATATGTCAAGACCCCAAAGACACCATTCGGCCTATTCTATGAAGGCCAGAAGACAGAAATTGTGAAAAATGATGGGCTACATTAGGAAACCTGGTTCGATATTCAATTTTTTTTTCAAACTATGAACGTTTGGTTGTGGATTCCATTGTCAACAAAAGAAATGGCAAATTCTACATAAAATCAATAGAAGATGTTGATGGGACATTCAGGGCAAAGTATCCAGCTCAGGCATTGGTTTCGGGAGTCATGACTTCAGATAGAAAAATTATGCTTTATTTCTTTTTCATGCGAGTAAAGGGGGACGGACCTGATGCATACTAATAGGTCCAGTGATGTCATTTTTTGCCATGGCTGGATGTGAATTACCCCAATGGCATCTACAGGCAGACTCAGGATGGTTCCCCATGCCTTATGGCCAAGAAAGTTCAGGATTTCCACTTAAAGAAATTTCGAAGATTTCTGGGCTGCCAACTTCTGGCCCTTCTCCAGCTCGAACCTTAATTCCCCTTACTTTTCCGTCTGGGGCATCTTAGAATAGTTGGTCAACAAGACCTGCCACCGCAATGTTGTTGTCCTCCTTACTGTCTTCATGTCTCACGGCCACAAAATATGAAGGCGCTTTTTTTCAAAGCATCACCAAGTTTAGACGGCCATATTGAATTTTTGATTGGAGATAATACAAGTCAAACTTCACAAAAAGGATCCTTTTTGTCTCGTTTCAAAGGCCTGAAAATATGAATTTGTTATGACTTAGCAAAACCTTTCATTTCGACTGAAGTTTGAAAAATTCCAAATTTTGAAAAATTTGCTTCCTCACCCTGTAAAAAAGGGAAAGATAGAGGCTGTTTGATTAGCCATGGTCAAAAGTTTGTCATAACTGATTTTAGATGAAATCTGAATTGGATCCTCAGGAGGCAAAGTTAACCAAGCCTGAATTTTGGCATTTCCATGTTTCAATAGTTTTGGGCATAAAATTGTGTCCTCTATCTGATGGTTAGGTGACCTACCTTAATTTCAAATAGGAAGCCTATTTTTATAGGGGGTTGAACCAACCCAATGTGGCCAAAACTCTGTTTAGTCGCAAGGCAAAGTGAACCAACCCACACATCTCAAGGCAAAGTGAACTAACCCATACATTTCAAGGCAAAGTGAACCAACCCAAGTTTTGATCATTATTGGAGTAATTCCACTCCTCAGAATGAGGCTGATTAATTAATTTTCAACCAAGGACTTTAAGTACCATCCCTGGTTGGTATTAGGTCATTTTCAACCATCCGGCTGACCTGCATTGCCATTCATTGGGTGGAGGATTCAGTATTAAGGTAAAGTGAACCAACCCAAGCAACCGTCACTTTACGGCAAAGTGAACCAACCCATATTTAGAACTTTCTCTGAAGAATACGCTTTCCAGAGCGAGGCTAATTAATTCATTTGCCACCCTGAAGTTGTGATGGTCATGAAAGATCTTAAACTTAGTGAAATTATTTATTTATTTGGCCAATTTGACCCTAAATAATCAGCAGTTTCGAGCAAAATATGGGTTGGTTCACTTTGCCTTGCGATGGATGTATTCATTAAAATTGCCATTTTCCATGTGTAAAAAATTTAGATCATCAATATAATTTTTAAAATAGTTAATTTCAAGAGCCCCAATCAAGTAGTTATCTTTGTAAATCAAGTAACTAAAATAACTCCAAAACCGTGAGCATTGCAAATATGGTCAAAACTGTTTTTGCCATTTCCAGAAATTATGAATTTCAGGGTTGGTTCACTTTGCCTCCCGGTGATCCAGATGCAAGCACGATTAGTGTCCTTAAATCAAATTAACTTTGAAAGTATTGGGTATGATTATGACAAATCATCAGTATGAGTCCTCACGAAGTGCCATTTTTACAGTCAAACAGCCCTTTTCTTTTGCATATATGGACAGACTGTAAGTCCATCGATAGTCTCGCACAACTTTTGCAGCTCTTCCTCACCATCAGCCTCAGCAAACACCGACTAAGTCGCTCAGTTACGAACACATAATATTATACGATAGGTCCAAGATGAGCTCTATTGACATACACATTCAGTGTAAAAGGCAATCAGAAATGTAGTTTGCAGTTGAAAGCAGTACTTCTAGCTCCAATTGTTCAATTAAATACCTCTTTACACAGCAAGATATCTGGCCACAAAGATGTCAGTAACTTTTGTGAAAACATTTCTGGAAAATTTAGTTGAAAAATGCAATATAAACCAAGGTGCCAGCAGTTACCGTCAAAACAACAGTACAAGCAGCATTAACAACGGTTTTCTGTCATAAAAAGGCACTTTTATGTATTCATAACGTTAGCTGCCATTCAAGTAATGCAGCAGGTTTTATGGCTTGCTTCATGCTTTATAAAAGAATTTAAAAAATATTTATGACTCCGACCCTGGACTCAGCGATTGACAGCCTAGCACGCTACCACTACACCTACCCTCTTCCCCTCCCACACACACATTTTATAGGTGTTGGCAGCAATTGTTGAACTTCAATTCAAAACCTGTTCTGCCTTTGGAGAATTTATGCTTACAACCATGTACATCGGTGCAAGGGCAGTGAAAGAGTGTTGATGATATTATAGAAAATAATTAATTTCGGAAGTGAAGAGGAGATTGTCTTTTCAAGGTGACAGCCCATTTTCTAAAATTCAAGAACAATGAAATCAGTAGGAATTTTAATAACAAAATTTAAAAAAACAACATTGACAACATTGACAGGAGAAGAAAAAGGTTCTTTAAAAATGTTTTGCTTCTCAAGATAACCTGATAATTTTAACAATTGAGAAGGCCAACAAGGCTAACCGTAGTCAACAGTGAAGTACATGACTTAATATAATGTGAATGAAGAAAGTGATTACAGCTGGTCGGTCAGTGAGGCGAAAGACAGGGCCTGTAGAGACATCATTATTGCTTTCAGACTGCAGAATGTAAGGGGGCGACCACTAAATCTCAAGGGTGGGAGTTTTTTTTTAATAAAAAAATTTGCCAAAGTTTTAGTGAAATAAAAAAATGCTTTTTAAAATTCCATGTTGGTTTTGCATTGAACTTTGGTTTTTCAAAAAACCATTTTGAATCTAAAATACCAATTTTGTCCTGACATTTTTTAGAGTGTACTCGGGGACATCGAGTGCTAAAATTTAATTAACATTGTCATTATTACTGTGAAATAAAAAAAACCCTTGACTGTAAGTGTTGCATGAGAATTGAGAGAACTTGCCATTTCTGTCTGCTTTGTCAGATTGGAAAAAACCAAAACAGCGCAAAGCATTATTTACAGAATATAGAATTCAACTTCCCCTTGTGCTGACATATGGAACCCCTGGCATCACTGCAGTATAGTGTAGCTGTGTAATTCTGAGTCCATGCTGCAGTTTACTGATAACATGAATTTATCGAAGCTGAACCCCCAGGGGAGCAATGCCAAATATGCAAGCAAAAGAGAAAAAAAGAGCATCTAAATAGCATGGTAAAGGAAAATTCACCTGGCTCTTTATACGCTCATGTGTGTGGATCATAAATTGTACGTGTATTGTGGAGCTTTTGCAAAAATCAGATGCTCAAAAGCTGGATACAGAGTTTGGTTAAAACGAATCTGCCAAGGTGTTTTTCAGGAGCAACAGGCAATAATAGAGCTAAACATATCATAACTAATAACTATGTACAATTGTCCTATCATTAGATTTCTGCCAATATATGTACATGGAGCCCCCCCCCCCTCAATTATATGTATGACAGGACTTCATATGATGTGATATTGTGATAGCTTCCAAATCAAATAAATCCATCATGCCATTCTCCTTTGTAATTACAGCGAAAAATTGATTAGCAAAGTTCTTTAAATTTAAAATTCAATTAGTATCTTCATATGCCTGACATATTCATAACTTTTCACAACATACATCACGGCCATTGCTGAACATTTTCAATGTTACTTTCTCTTACATTTATGATTTTGCAAGCTTGCTTATAAATCAGCTTTGATTCAGGAAAATCTAATTAAGAACTAATTTATAAGTTTTAGGCGAGGTTGGTAAAGCACTGGTCATGAAATCCAGACTTATTAAAGTTTATAGAAATTCAGTAAATGAATTTGCGAAATATCTTGTGACTCATGCCATATTGTGATCTTGATTGAATTACATACATCTGCTTCTCATTTGAGGAATATAATTCTAGTGTAAAGTAAATCTAAAAAAAAAAAACCAGCCTTTCAAAGAGTGGCAACTCAGTTTTGAAGTTGTCACTTCTGCAGCTTGTCAATTCAATGCAGCTGTTTTGGGTATAAAATTGTGAAGTGGCCATTACTCTTTACACTTCAGAAAGCTTTCAACATAACTAATGGCCCATTCTCACGGCACTTTACGGAGAGTAGTTTTTTGTCAGAAATGGTACCAAATACAAGCTGCTGATGTGGGCTATTTCATACTGTAACATTCATATTTGCTTTACATAATTTCGAGGTTTAAAATTCCAAAATATGCTAAAATCTTGAAAAAAAAACCTTATTACTCGGGATGCTTTGGCCGTAGACATACATAGAATTTCACAAACTTAGACCAGGTTTTATGTTTTAAAAATCTGGTCTTTAGTGTATTTCCTACTGCATACTACTGCCGTTCTGTCTCTGAAATTGGGTATTGTTAGACCAGGTCTAACGTTTTCACTGGTCTAAATCATGTTGGTGAAATCTGGCTGATGGTAATGTTGCTGAACCAAATCTGTTAAAATATGTTAAACAGAATTTATGTCTCATGTTTAGTTGAAGGACATTCACATTATACAGCTTTTAAGTAAGTCTACAGTTGTGAAATAAGGGATTAATTAAGATCATGAATATATCATAACAATATTCTACATTTGATGACACACTTGCGCCTTTTTCCATGACTAATAGCTTGACAGTGCTGAGAGCACATATAAGGTACTGACTGGCAACCTAAAATTAAATTATGTATATTAATATTGAGTTTTAAAACTGTGTTGCTGTCAACCAGATTGCATTACCCTTCCATATGTAATGAACAGAGTTTAAATAAAAATTTGTATTGTGCATCTTGTAACATCGAACAGAAGAATAAGTACTCTCATTCTAAAAAATAAGATCAAAACTATCTGATACACAATACAGTTACACATGAAGAAGTGAAAGGTTGTTCCAACATGTTCATTGAATTCACATGCATGACAGATATGAAGAAAATATATAAAATGATCTAATTCAAGTAGATAAAATGAAAAATTAAAAACTGGGGCTGTGTTACTAACGTGGTAAAGTGGCAGACATTGCCGAGTTAGCGGCCAACTTACTGGTTATGTTTGTCATAGAACTCAGCCAGAAAGAAAACAGGGTATGTATGACATTGTATACACTATCATTTGCAATAGAAACCTAGAAGAAAAATTGAATAAATTAATGTCTAATAACTGGGAATCAGTGCTCCTTTCAAGCAAACAATTGACTGTACCAAGTGTACAATCCACTGCTTGGACTGAAGAGCAAAGTCAGATAGGTGATGCCTCCTGTGTGTTCACACCATTATGCCAGTATTGATGTACCACTACAAGACAGCCAGTTATTCCTCAGTTCAGGGTTGGGTGAAAGCACAGTAAAGGCCTCAATTGCGTTTTGATCAGATAAAAGTAAATTTAGGGTCCTATAAACCAATTTCTGACATAAAGAAGAAAGAGTGCAGTATTTAAGCTTGACCAACAAGTAAATCTGAGAAATTTAGGCATTTTTCATGAGCATGCAATTAAAACCATGCTCTGGGCAGACCTTTAAAGTGGGTATCATTTGTTAATTTTAGCATGTAACCAGTGGCCCTTTTTCTGAAGCACCATCTATTGCAGCAATGCTGTAGCCTAATATTTAGTTCACATTCTGCCGTTGACATTATATGTTTACTGTACCTCCCTGGCCTTCTGTAGGGACCATTGGCTGACTTTTCAATATGATGATTATGGCAGCCATGACGTCCATAGAAAAGGTCTGCTTGTAACCATATTTTTGCAAATTTACAGTCAGGGGTTCAAAAGGCTGGCTGGGGGGTATTTTTATGTAATAATTAGCCGAATTTGGTGCTTTTGCCTAGATATGATCTTGGTTTAATGAATTCAAGCAAAAAATTTCCAATGGCCACTGATGATTGTAAGATACAAGAACCTTTAATGGCTAAAATAGATGTCCGTCCATTACGTCCACAACTGATTTTTTGGTAATTTAAATTAATTAAAGACCAGCTAACATGTCAACTGAGATAGAAATGCATGTCTATCTCTCTCTACCTATGTACGCAACTGAAAAATTTAAAAACACAATGAATTTAACTTATACACTGGACACCAGGCTAAAAAGTGTAAATGTCCGTCCATTACGTCCACAAAAATGTTCAAATTAGTCTGGGGACTGATGTTTGGAGGTCTGGTATGTCACAAATAAAGCAGGGATACCATGTTTAGTGACAAATTTGGATTATTTCAGTGAACGCTGACAAGCTCAAAAATTTAATTGGTCACGGTTCATGCCAACTGTCCATATCATATCTGCGAAAACTGTTGAAAAGCCAATGGTCAATTTCAGCAGAAAAAACCTAGATTTTCATGGAACTTTCATAATGTAGTTCATAGCAGCCCAGCAAATACCTGTCTTGATTTATTAGACAAACATAATTCTGTATTCTACACATTATTAGGTTTAAAGTGATGTACTATACTTGCACTTCTGATGAAAATAATTATTAGGTCATAGGGGCCAAATATTGAGGCGCTTACTGTGCTTTCACCCGGTTCCTTCCAAACTTGAATTTGTTGCGAAACACTTACAGTCTGTAAATTATGTGTTATGCAAAACTTTCCACTGTGAAAAATGCACTCTGTGACTTATGGTGGCGGATGATGTGTCCTCTTCATTCTACATGGGAACGATGGAGGCTGTTTGATTACTCATGATCAAGAGAAAGAGATTTGATTAGTTTTAGTATTAGTACTGTTAGAACCTGACAATGAGGTGTCTAACTGACTTTGTCATCCTACTCCTCTTCTATTATACTTATGAACTTATAATTTTCACAAAATGAACAATCTGATTGTTTGTTTGCACTTGTTAAGAGTGTTAATCCCTACCAGGGTGCTAACATGCTCAGTTTCCTGTTAGATACTGGCTTTTCCAATTGTGTAAGTATCTTGGCTATGTCTAAACTGAGTCGGACTGAAAACCAGATGCATGATCATGATAAATCATCAGTATGATTGATGACCCACTAAGTGCCATTTTCACGTTGCAACAGTCAACTCTTTTTGCATAACAAATTGCTGACTGTAATAGCTCTAACTTCCGTGTGTGCCTTTCTAGAGAAAGCTGTCAACATTCTGAGACAGCCAGCAACATAATTAACTCAAAACTACCATGGAAAAATTCATTTTTGAGCTGAATGTGTATCTGTCTGAGAATGTCGGCATGACATATTTATGAGCTTTATTTATTCCTGATTTCACAACTGTAGTTATGAATGAGATCCTCACAATTCTGCATTATCAGCTGCATTATGTGAATGTCTGTAAACCAAACATGAAACAGCAATTCTGTTCAGCAGATTTGGTTCAGCAGCATTCTCGTACGCCCAATTTCACTAACAGTGTGTAGACAGTGAAAGGCTTAGACCTGGTCTGACATTAATCGTCAATACCAATTTCAGTGACAGAATGGCAACAAAAAACAGTAGAAAATGTACTGAAGACCAGGTTTAACATAAAAGCTGGTTTAAGCTCAGTTGGTGATATTGTATACCTATTTATGGCCTAAGCATGCTTAATAACAAATATGAAAAGTGAACATGAGTGTTACTGTAGGAAATAGCCCACTTCACCAGCTTCAATTTGGTACCATTTCTGTGGCTCTATCTTAATTAGGTAAAAAGATATGGTCAAAAATGTACCTAAAAAGGGGGCGACTTTAACAAATTTCGGACATTAAATATGATAAAACTTCATGGCCCATGCGGTAATGCTTCCCATCATCTTAGACCAAAATGGTTGACATATTTGGCTTTCCCATGTCCAAAAGCATGGGAAAAGTTACAGACAGGCATTGAATTGCAAAAAAGTCTAATTCTGGAGAGATCTAATGTGGCCTCTATCCCGGCGAGTTGAAAAAAACTTTTAGCATGTTGAATATTTTTTCACTTCCACGGCGGAGTTCTCTCCATATCTAGGAACCCTGTGAGAAACAAAGAGTATGTCTGTGGGATGTGAAAAATCGTGGGCGGGTTGTCACAAAATTACCCAAATTCATCCAAATTTCCCGGAAATACCACCCCGCCGAAGCCTAAAGCGCTCTGTAACGTGCCGTGAGATCTAGGCATAAAACAGAATGCTGAATTATACATTTGTTTGATGGTTATGTGACAAAAGAACCATGCCTCTTGCTAATAATAACTTGGTTGGAAGATCTTGATGTTAGACCTGGATCAAAGACGCTATTTTCACAGTATGATATTGCTAAAATAACATGTAAGAACTACATAATTTGTGTTTGCTTCAGATGTGCATGTTACACAGTTTATAACTATAAGGGTTCAGAAAACATATTTTTGCAATCGTTAGCTAAGAATGGTGTCAGAAAATGGTCCTTCACCACACAGATTTGGTCCTTTCACCACATAGAAATGGTCCTTTCAGCACTAAAATAATCCTTTCAGAACATAATAATGCTTCTTTACCACATAAAAATAGTCCAAGTCCTTTCTCCATAGAGAAATGGTCCTTTCACCACAGAAAAATGGTCCTTTCACCACAGAAAAAGGGTCTATTCACCACATCCCCTGTCCTATTAAGCCAAGTGTATTATAAATACAGGACAAAACACCCCCATTCGCCCATCCATCCATGGCATGGAAGTATGTAAAGTATCCTGTCAGCCTGACCTTTCACCCCATTCATTCCTGGTCATGCCAACATTGCAGGGAATTGCATCCAGGAAGGAAGTTGTGTGAAATTTACTATGATAAGCCAGAGCTGATTACCTCAATGTAATTTCCGCAACACTGTACAGAACATAAAACTAACATAACCACCAAACATTTTAATTGAATAGACATTATCACAAGAGAAAAAAGGAAAACTAATCAAGGTATAACCACTTTAATGGTTGTTTCTGGTCATATACTTTACAATAGTGTCACAGGAGATGAATGTCAAGTGCTTACAGAATTGGGCTGAAATGCTCCTTGTGAGGTCATAGCTGTCCATGCCATGTTAGTCACTATGAGTCAAGAGCAATTTATGAGGTCACAGCCTATACTTGAAATGCTATCAAAATGAGTGAGTGACCAACTGAGTATCAATGCATGAGGTCACAAGTTGGCAGCTGTCCTGTTAATACTTTCCAGTGGGCAATTTGACCTATTTTGACGTCAGGGGAAGTCAGTGTGACATCACAGCCATGATGTCAGGTAAGGTCAGAATGCCGGCTGGGTTATCACCGGTAAAATGCCAAAGTTAACGTTTATCTTTCTGTCTTGCTAAATACAATGTAGTTCTGCAAATCAACAAAAATTATTTGTGACTGGATAGACAGCGGTAATCTGGTCAGCTTATCTTTATAGAAACAAATTTGGATAATTGATCCTCCACTGATTTTTGTTTATTAAGAATAATGGCATTTCTTTTCTTTCTTCTTCTTTTTTTTTTCTTTTTTAGGCATGGCACTTTGACATTGTAAGGCTTTGCTTTTTTTTAAAGTTAGTCTTGCTATCTCAAAGTTAATGATAGAAAACAAATCAATTAAGAAAAATCTGCTTATATGGGTCAAAATTTGAAAACCTTGAAATTTCAGCCGAAAAAATGAAAATTTTTCGCTCCAGAAATGCCTTTTTAAGTTTGCATTGGGTAGGTCAAATAATCAGCTATCACTGCAATTTCATGTCCAAGGGTCCTAATGCTCTGCTGATCTGTACTGAGGTGATAAACACACCTGTAATGTTTTTGGACCGTCATTAAAATCTCACTCATAACTAAAAAATCCTGATCACTTAGGGCTAAAAAATCCATTGCCAATGATAAGGCAAGTTGCTTGCACATTTTGGGTCAAGTTTCAGGTCTCTAGTGCCAATTATTTTTGAGAAACTGCGTTTTGATCAATTAAAATACCAAATATGTGTGTCATTAGCATCATGCCTATAACTTGAAATCCGTACCACTTAGAGCTGAAGAATGTATTACCAACGTATGGGAAAGTGGCTATTCTGCACACATTGAGCTATATTTCAGGTCTCTATGACCAATAGTTATCGAGATAGAACACATCCTTGAACCAGAAATTTACAAACACAAACGAAAATACTCTTTTCATCAATAGTTTGGATTCTGAAATATAAAGATGATCTCAACGACTCCCTCCAGCACCCAATGTCTTTGCTAAACCATATTTCAGATGCTAGACAATTGTAAAATGTTACTGGCACCCCATATTTCATAAGTAGTTTCAGAGAAGCATCAAACTTCATACTAAGCATGTCAGACGCAAGAGAAATGCAAAAATGTTATGTAATATTCAGTTGAAGCATACATTGATAATATATATTCAACTGACTTCAACTCCAGTCACCTACCACAAAATTTTAGTGAGGTAAAGGAAATAAGCCATTTTTGACATGATGCTAATGACAGCGTGATGCTAATGATAATTAAGGTAAAAATCTTTGTAGGGACCAGTGAAAAAGTGGCAGTATATGTGCATGCAAAGACCTTAATAATATGAACACCAGAAATATGTTCGCAGTGATTTTGGTCCAGAAATATGCAGTCAAAATAGAGTAGCAAGGCGTTTGCTAATGACAAATTGAGATAGGACAACTGACATGCCAACAGAAACACTCTAATATTTTGGTTTACATAAATGATACAGAGCCACTTGTTCAGTTATTTTCTTGGGTTTTCAGACGTCAGACACAAAGTTTTCTCACAGAATGTGTGTCCATTTAAGTTTCATTAAGAAACAAATCCAATGTGATGCTAATGACCCAATATTGGAGACATAGACGCAACAACCTCCTGCTCTTATACAGAATATTATTTCAGGTATTGGTAACTAGATTTTAGAAGACTGACAGTCAAGTCTCCATGTATGGAAGAGTTTAAATGAATCAGGATTCTGTACTAGTTTTTGTGATGCGATCTTTCGAAGGAAATGTTGGTGGAGCCATGCCATTTTCAGGGGGGTTGGCCACTTCAATGCTATTTTTGGTTGGGATAAAAATATTCTGGCCCATATTTTTTGTGTTATAAGTTTTGCTAATATCCTTGTCTATGACAAATGACAACAAGAGGTCCTCGATGTGCCTTCATGCCATCGTGAATTATTGTTAAACACCGGAGACAAGAATTTCAGACTTATCAAATTTTGACCCATATACTAAGATAGGATGAAAATGCTTTGTCTGTGTTTTCAGTGTCTTTCGTATCTACAGTATCATGCAACAATTGCAACATGTACTAAATTTGAAGGTTTTTTAATTGCTTGTGTTCAGTTAGAGGTTCTGCTTACGATCGTTTTTGAGATATTTCAGGTTCTTTATGAACCATGCCTTCTGAAGTTCTGAGTTTATTTTTATTTTATGATATAAGAATTTGAAACAAAACTTTTCAAGAGAATTGAAGTATCAATTGTAATTGGTCGGGAATTTTATGAAGTTGAGAAGTCCTCAGGGTAAATCTTTTTACACAACAATTGATGACGCTTCATTAGAATCAGACATGCAAGGCTCAGGGCTGAACCACCAATAATTAAGGCAATTTAGTGATTACAGACGGAATGAGAAAGAATCTTTCTTACATGATTGTGTACAATGATTAATATACATTTTACATAGTGCTACTCGAGTGTCTTACTTGAGAGCTGAAGATATATATATAATTTATCACCACTATTGGATACTGGATTCTGCAATTCCTAAGGTCTGGACTTCGGACTATATTCCAGGAAGGCTTTTTAAATTAGCTGAATGAGTAATTTCAAACACAACGGGTGAGGGAGGGTTGATCTTGTGGTAGACTGCTAGGCTTCCAGTCGCTGGGTCCAGGGTTCACATCCAGTTCTTGCAGGGTTACCTGGTGCTTATGTGGGATGGCTGTTTCAATCATCTTTCACCTCATTGCTGTGACAATGCTGTGTCCTCCTCCTGTCCTAGTTAACCTGCCAAGTCCATAAATACAGGACTTTTAAGCCTCAATCATCCATACATCCAGACAAATACAAAATTTCATTCACTGCGATTTCAAATTTTTAGATTCTTGTTTGTATTCATGTGCTAGAATGCGGCATCCCACTGACCATGACAGTCAACGCCCATCAATCTGTCTCCTTAGACACCTTATGCTTATTTTATAGCCACTCTGGGTTCCATGCCAAGTCAGACTCGATAAAGGGGCACATAAGTCTTCTTGAGGGTGCTATCTCTGTTCTTTTTACTAAAATTTGTTTGGTTAGAAAAAACCTTTCGGAGAAATATGCCTGTGTTGTCAAGTAATTGACATACCACACACTCTGAAATACTAATATGATATTTTGGTTTTATTTAGATCAACACATAAAATTAGTGGTATCAAACCTTCTACATAGACAGTGTAATGTGGGAATTTATGAGGAACATTAGAAATGACATTAGGGTGCTTTTGTTGGCGCTACTCATAAGTCACCTCCCATTTGCACACAAATTGGCAACATTTTAAAGTGGTTTTGAAAATGCCTTTGATCCACAATGACTCAGAATGCCATCAGTCTTGCAGACAAAATATTGCTTATCCCTTGCGTTCCTACAGCTTTCTACCTCAAGTGCTAATCATAAACATAATATGCCTTTTTTTATATAGCATTGCAGCACGATTCATTATTTGTAGGCTAATGGTATTCCCTTTAATCACAATTTAAAGACTACTTTGTCAGCGGTTCTTTTGAGCTTAAAGTATGTCAATTTCTAATTTCATCCTTCAGATTTCTGCTGTTCCTGAACCTGAGGTCTAAAAAGTTGTTATATCTTTCAAGATGGTAGATTGGAAGTAGGACACTGGTTTGTCTCTTGCAGGAAGGCATGTTTATTAAAAATTCAACAGGGAGTGGTGATTGTGTACCACTTCCTACGTTCAAATCTAGTTCTAGCTGCCTTCATGAATGCTTCAATCATCCTTGCCTCATCCCCAATGTCGTCTTTTGCCTATTTTGCCAACCAAGTGCATAATAACAGGATGCAAGGCTTCAATCATTCTTCCATCCACCCATGGATATATTAAGAAGTAATTGCTTAACCTTTGAGCCATTTATTCCAGTCACGCATTGGTTGCCAGTACTTTGCGTTTGATATACACAGCTTTATCGTATCCAAGAAGAAATTTATTTTTAGTGAAGTTCTTTATTGTGATAAACAAGTACAATTACAAAAGTTTGGTGGTTCATGCCAGTTTTATTTCTTTTATATTTTCATAAAAATTACCTCAATGCAATTTTTATGAAAATAGAAAAGACATAAAACTGACATGAAGCACCAAACTTTTGTAATTGTACCTGAAGGCATTATGATTGTGAAAAGAGAAAATTGCATTCACTGCATAGCTGCTTTTATGGTTGCTTGTGGCCGTATACTTGCCAATAGTGTTAAGAGAGATCAAGGTGGACTGGAAGGGCTTACTGAGCTTGTAAAGTGGAATTGTGGTATAATTCTACAAGCCTGTTGGATGTGCTGCTTCTCCACATGCAAATTGACACAATGATATGGTCTTTTGGTGATACTGCTGATTTCATTTCAGCATTGCTGACCAAACATTTCAAAAGTTTTAGTATAACTCTAATGGGAGCCATTTGAAGACATGCAAGTGATTAACTCCTTACTCCTCACATACTTTTTCTGTGCAAATGTTTATCGGGTCAGATTGGGCGTTGAGAAAAATCTCCCCAGCGCCCAACTGCAAAAGTCAGATGTTCTTCAGTGTACTTGAATTCAACCACAGTCAATGACCTGGCTGCATGCATGGAAGTCGAAAACAACAACATGATGAGCAATAAGACCTTATCCTTCCCTTCACTCTCACCAATCACAGCTGTAGTTTGATTTGATGGAACAAGTTTTGTCAGGTGTGTTGTCAATTGGACATGAAGTCCAGCTAAGGCTTTTGAATTAGCTGTATGACAAAATACATATAGATCTATAAGACCTGCAAAACTAAGTTGACAAAATGTCATTCACTGTACTGTGTAATAGTGTATATATTAACAAATTTATGCTTATTTCTCATGTGAATTTATGAGTTAGATTGTGGCTTCCCACTGGCCAGTGCTTATCAATCTGCCTTCTTAGAAATCAATCCTCATTTTTAAAACAGCAACTGTGGCTGTCAAGCCGAGTCACAAAGAGACAGATAACACTGCTTGAGCTTTTTATTTCCTCTCAGTTTGTCCGGATAGCTTGATGCAATTACTCTTTTCACTTCAGAAGGCATTTGGCGTAACTGAAACAGAATGCCGAATTATATACAGGCATGTGTGATGGCTACGTACCAAGAGAACCATGCCTCCTTCTTTTATGATAACTGGGCAGATGACAACAATTTTGGACCTGGATCAATGATATTTTCTCAGTACGATATCTCTTAGATGACATAATTTGAACTACATAATTTGTGTTTGCTTCAGATGTGCATGTTACAGTGACATTGTTACACAGTGCATAAGGTTTCAGATAACATCTTTTTTTGCAATCGCGAGCTGAGAATGGTGTCAGAAAAGGTCCTGCACCAACCAGATTTGGTCCTTCACATGAAAATGGTCCTTTCAACATTAAAAAGTCCTTTCAACACATAAAATAATCCTTTCAGAAGATACTAATGGTTCTTTCACCACATAAAAATAGTATTTTCACCACAGAAAAATGGTTCTTTCACCACAGAAAAAGGTTCTTTCACCACAGAAAAATGGTCCTTTCACCACAGAAAAGGGGTCTATTCACCACATCCCCTCTCCTATAAAGCCAAGTGTATTATAAATACAGGACAAAACACCCCATTCATCCATCCACCCATGGAATGGATATGTGTAAAGTATCCTGTCAGCAGTGTCAGCTTGACCTTTCACCCCATTCATTCCTGGTCATGCTCACATTGCAGGGAATTGCATCCAGGAAGGAAGTTGTGTGAAATTTACTGGCCATGGCTAATTACCTCAATGTAATTTCCGCAGCACTGTATGGAACATAAAACTAACATAAACCACCTAACATTTTGATTGTATGGGCAACATCATTATGAAAAAGAAGACTAATCAAGGTACTGGTACATATAACCACTTTAATGGTTTCTTCTGGTCGTATACTTTACAATAGTGTTACAGGAGACGAATGTCAAGTGCCTACAGAATTGGACTGAAATGCTCCTCGTGAGGTCATAGCTATCCATTCCATGTTACAAGCAATTTATGAGGCCATAGCCTATTCTTGCAATTCTGTCAAAGAAATTGACCAACTGAGTATCAATGATGTCACATGTTGCTCAATGACAAGTTGACAGCTTATTTTGATGCTCTGCATAGGGCTGTCCAACAGCAGCCAATCTTTTTACTTGTCATTCATCAACTGTACGATGGGTTTTCCAAAAGTTCTGTCCAACTTGCTATAACTTTTGAAATATTTAATACAGAATCATGATATTTGGGTCAGATAATATTGAAGTAATTTGCAAATGATCCTGAATAAATCAGATCATAGAAACAAAAATAAATGGTTAATTTGTTGCCATGGAAACCAAAAGTCATAAAATGCGGCCCAGGTCACTATTAGGGACACACATTCATTATATCTTGTCAAAAAATTTAATTTTTACCAGGGTTACAGGACAAGAAACATATTAAAAATAATCCCAAACATTTCACAAATTCTTGTAATAATGAACTTGACACTGAGTGCATTTCCTATAACCTTATTTCCCTTAAAATATCAATGCCTCATAGTCCTTGTATTAAGAACACAGTTGGTGTTTTTTGTTCTTTTCAATGGGTTTTCCATAAGTTCTGTCCAGCCTGTCATAACTTTTGCTAGATTTTTAATATAAAATTTATATTTGGGTCAGTTGATATTGAGATAATTTGCAAATGATCCCCAAAAAATCTGATGTCAGAGGTAAAAATAAGTTGTTGATTTGTTGCTATCGAAACCAAAAGTCACGAAATGCGACCGAGAGCTTGTTAACAGACACATATTTGACATATCGTGTAAGATATGTAATTATTACAAGAGATACAGAACAGAATTTTCCAAAACATTTATAGTCATTTCAAAACTCCCAAAAATAATGACTGGGACCTTGTAAATACGTTTTCTCATACTTTCTATCCTTTTCTGAGTATGATACCTCAGTCTTCATGTTAAGGTCACTTTTGGCATTTTCGAGTCTTCTTTTCTAAGGTGTTCCATTCTGTCTTCTCTTCATTCAGAAAAAGTCTGTACAATCTTTATTTGGTTCTGTCACTCATACTGTTTTCCTTGCATGTATGATAAAAGGTTCTTACACTCTCTGCTAGTTTTATCCGATTAAAATGAAAAAATGTAACAGGTACATATGATGTCATCCATATCCAAAAATTTGCTCATCTCATAAAAACTGAGAAACTGCATAAGTGATGGTAAATAACTGAGATGTAACAAAAATACCAGTTTCCGTTGTTTTTAATTATTTTACAATTAACAGATTATATTTCATGAAAAAATTATGAATATACTTCAATTTAATATGTCAAGACACAGATAATGCAGGCAGGTGTTCAGTTAATTTTTAGTGAGCACTACAAAGTCCGGGCTGCATTTCATGTCTTCTGGTTTCCATGGTAACAAATTAAGCATTTATTTTTAATTTTATGATCTGACTTTTTAGGAGTTATTTGCGAATTACGTCAATATTATCTGACCCAAATATTATGTTTCTACATCAGATCAAAAAAAAGTTATGACTAGTTGGACAGAACTTATGGAAAACCCCTCGTAAGAAAGATCAACTGTAGTGTGCATCTTTCTGTCGCATTAAATAGTTCTGCAAAATTACTTGTGACTGCCTTAGCAGTGGTAAACAGCTTATTTATATATAACAAATACTGTTAAATTATTTTGTCTTCTTTTGTTTATTGAACTGGAGCACTTTGTCATCAATTGGAAGGCTTGGCTTCTTTTAAACGTGATGTTGTTGTCTCAAAGCAACAGAATGGTAGAAAATAAAGCAATTAAGCAAAATCTACTTATAGGTACATACTAAAACAGGATGAATTGGCTTTGTCAGTGTTTTTAGTGTCCTTCTTTATCTTGAGTATCATGCAACATTTAGTTAATCTATTGGTTTTTCAATTGCTTATGTTCAGTCAGAGGTTCTTTTTAGGATTGTTTAAGAAATATCTCATGTTCTTTATGAACCATGCCTGCTGAGTTTATTTTAATTTTATCACATAAAACTTTAAAACAAAAGCTATCAAGATAATCGAATTTTTGATTTTAATTGATCGGGGATTTCATGATGTTGAGAAGTCCTCAGGGTATATCTTTTTACACAATTGATGACGGTTCATTAGAATCTGACACGCAAGACTCAGGGCTCAACCACCAGTAATTAAGGCAATTTAATTTAATTGTAGACAGAATGAGCCTGACTCTTTTTTACGTGATGGTGTACAATGATTTTACATTCTACACAGTGCATCATTAGTGGTACTCGAATGTCTTACTTGAGATCTGAAAATAATTTATCACTGTGCACTATCGGATACCGGATTTTGTAATTCCTAAGGTCTGGACTTCATACTTTATTCCAGGAAGACTTTTTGAATTAGCTGAATAAAAGCACAAACCTAGCTCATGAGTAATTTCAGACAAATACAATGGCTGAGGGAGGGTTGGTCTAGTGGTATCGTGCTAGGCTTCCAGTCGCTGGGTCCAGGGATCAAATCCAGTTCTTGCCGGGTCACCTGACGCCTATTTGGGACGGCTGTTTCAATCGTCCTGCGCCTCATTGCCGTGTCGTCCTCCTGTCCTAATTAGCCTAACAAGTGAATAATACAGGACGTAAACCCTCAATCATCTATGCATCCAGACAAGTAAAAATGTCATTTACTGCAATTACAAATTGTAAAAGTTATTTGTATTCATGTGTCAGAATGCCGCATCCCACTGACCCAACGCTCATCAACCTGTCTCCTTAGAAACTTAATGCTTATTTTATAGCCACTCTGGGTGCCATACCAAGTCTAACTAGATAGCGAGGCAGATAAGTTTTCTTGAGGGTTGTATCTCCGTTCATTGTGTTAAAATTTGTCTGGTTAGAAAAAACCTTTTGGAGAAATATGGCTGTGTTGTCAAACACTGACATACCACACACCCTGAAATACTAATATAATATTTCGTTTTATTTAGATCAACACATAACCTCAAGAGCATCAAACCTTCTACATCAATTGATGGTGTAAATTGGGATTATAAAGGACATATGGGTGCTTTTTGTTGGTGCTGCTCATACATCACTTGCCATTTGCACACAAATTGACAAAATTTTCAAGTGTTTTTGAAAAGCCGTTACCCCGGAATGACTCAGTATGCCATCAGTCTTGCAATGAAAAAAAATTAGTGTTGCTTCTTTCTGTTTGAACAAGTTTTTACCTCAAATGTTTATCATGAACATAGCATGCCTTTTTGTAAACCAGACAGTCCATTGCTGCCGATAGGCAGCAATTGGGACTGGATCACTTCCATAGGCAGATTAAGTAGCTTGACAATTTGACACCCTCAGTACTTTATGGGCCCCTCGTCCATGCACCAAATTTGGTGGATTGAAGCAATGTAAACTCATCAACAAAAACGGCATAGTTTAGAAACATAACAACTGCCTAACCTCCAACAATGGCCAATTTCTGTCTTCCAGTCACAATTTCTCTGCTGCAAATGGCGCCGTGTTTTCATACTGGAGAGCATGTGAAATGAAACTGCCAATCACAGCGCACCTGATATTGTTTGTCAACAAAAACATGTGGATGGAAAGCACATGTACAGTCAGCACAGAAATTATTTGCACGCTTTGATTTTTCATCATATTTCACAGAAAAATGGTAGTATGATAAAAAGAACTACCCTATGTTTAAGAGTAGTGTAAATAGATTAGGTTCCCATGCATTTCATTTTTTACCAAAATTCATTTTCATGGAAAATGTGAAAAAACTGAATTTTGAAAACCAAAAAATATTTGCACGCTTCAGCCAACTGCCAGAAACTGAATTTTTATTGATGATAATCAATTTTTTCATTGGAACTACTGTTGTTTATGGTATATTTAGCTCATTTGCATCAATCAGACATTATTTGGGGTTCACAGGTGGGATTGCAGGTGTTACCAAGGGAAAGCACTCAATCCCATGTTTTTTTTCTGTGTATGGCTAAAGAAATATGGCTAGAAACAAGCAACTCACATGAGACTGATTAGTAAACTCCATAATTGTGTCTATTTGTCTAAAAAAGTAATTTGGCAGGTATTGGTAGGTAATTGTGTTCTACATGCAACCACAAAATGCCAGAAAACAGTAATACGAGTAGAATCAAACTGAAAAAAATCTTAATTACAGGACTCAATTTAGCCCCTGGGGACTATTTTGACTGTGAGCTGTGAACAATAGGTTGTAATAACTTTGGAGAAAGTCAGATGAGATCATTAAGACAAGTTGTTTTCGAATTTTGCACTATGTCATTACCATTATGCAGCCTACAACAAGTGTTGCTTCATAGGATACCCCCATGGAGGACCTAATTGAGTGAAAATATCACAATAATGGGTTTACTTTGTAAAAGTAAGCTTTGAACAATGAAAACTATTCACTGTCATAATAATTTAGGCCATAATGATTGTATAGATAAGCTTGGGTGGATCTTAATAATCGAAGCATGACAATGCATTGAATATGCTACACTTGCATATATGCTAAAATCGAATGATAACCTAATTTGTGAGCAAATGTTAATAAAAACAACTCTAAATATTCTTTCCTAACAACTATTGATAAGCCAGTGGTTAAATAACTCGTCAGAGGCAAATCATCAGTTGTATCTCAGCACAAAATCACCGAGAGCCTTTTTTTTTTACATTTCCTGATGATATATTGAACATTGTTCTTCACAAAAACACGCATAGTTTATCTCTTTTTCACAATTTGACTATCTTAAAGGACTTCACCGACCAATTTCATGACAATTGCTATTTTTAAGTAATTTTTATACCGAAATGTAGAAGAAAAACATGGGAATGGGTGTACTCCTTGAGTAACACCTGTAATCCCACCTGTGAACCCCAAATAATGTCTGATTGATGTAAATGAGCTAAATATACCATAAACAACAGTAGTTCCAATGAAAAAATTGATTATCATCATTAAAAATGCAGTTTCTGGCAGTTGGCTGAAGCGTGCAAATATTTTTTGGTTTTCAAAATTCAGTTTTTTCACATTTTCCAAGAAAATGAATATTAGTAAAAAATGAAATGCATGGGAACCTAATCTATTTACACTACTCTTAAACATAGGGTAGTTCTTTTTATCATACTACCATTTTTCTGTGAAATATGATGAAAAATCAAAGCGTGCAAATAATTTCTGTGCTGACTGTATGTACTGTTTTCTGTCGGCAGGTGGGGACACCTCCTGGGGACAGTTTAAATAAAATTCATACACAGTACACTGTATTCAAACAACTGAAACAAATTCGATCGTACCTCGCTACTGATATCAAAACTAAACGTTGACATCTGTAACTGTGTTTTAATTATACATACTTGTAGCACAATGGTGATTAATAAAATTGAAGCCCCATATTCACTTGCACGAGAGAACTTAATACTTAAATCACGCACATTTAATGTGTGCAAAAATATGAAGATGCACTACCAATCACAGCTGTCACACAACTGAGGATCTGAACGTTTTTACCGATGAAAATAATCATATATGCATACATAGAACCCCCCCCCCCTCCCAGGTATGTCCAAATTGTCCATGGCTGATTTCTCCACAACTGATTTTGATAAGAATTTAAATTCTTTTGACTGAATTAGTTGTGCAATTACCTTAAGTTGTTTTAATGTTAATTGTAAATCTGAAGTGTTACTGCTCAGAATTAACTTGGATCTTCTTTTGGCGCCAAAAACCAGCATAGTTGGAGACCAGCTGATCAGGGGGGGGGGGGGGGAGCTCATCGGCTGACTGGCGCATGGGCAATTGGAGCAATGGCCATTGCGACCACGATGTAAACATCAAAAGAAATCATCATTTTTTAAATGGATGATTGTGCAACAAATAGACGGCGCCTCACTACAAATACAGTGCGTTCTAACCCAGTATAGGCCCAACATTGAACAGGTATGTTGTCAAGTCAATTGGCCAATGTGAAAGAGCCGAAACTGGCAGTTAAAATTGAACTTCTTGCTATAAATGCACAAGGAATTGAGACTAGCTCGCGCTGGTGCGCTCGAGCTAGTCTCTTGGGGTTAGCCTTTTTGGTGCATATGGCAGTATATTCATACGTAATTCTGCTATTGCAATGCATGATAACAAGATTCATTATTTGTAGGCCAATAGTATTCCCTTCATTGCCAATTTTAGGTATTACTTCCTTCTCTTTTTCAGCAGTTATTTTGAGTTTAATGCACACTGTGTCAATTTCTAATTTCATCCTTCACTTTCCTGCGGCTCCTGAACCTGGGGTCAAAAAGCTGTTGTATCTTTCAAGATGGTAGATTGGCAGTAGTAAATTGTGGTTTGTCTCTTGCAGGAAGGCATATTTATTAATATTCAAGAGGGAGTGGTGCTTGTTTAAACACTTCCTATGTTCAAATTTATCTAGCTCTAGCTGCCTTCATGTATGTGCATAATAACAGGATGCAAGGCTTCAATCATTCTTCCATCCACCCATGGATATATTAAGAAGTAAATTGCTTAACCTTTAAGCCATTTATTCCAGGTCATTCTCATATTGTCAGTGTATTGCATTGACATGCACAGCTTTTATCTATCCAAAAAGGAGTTTAATTGGTGTGAAATTCTTTACTGTTATAAGCAGGTCAACTTCCTCAATGCAATTTTCATAAAAATATAAAAGACATAAACTGGCATGAAGCACCAAACTTTTGTAATTGTACAGGCATTATGATTGTGAAAAAAGAAAACTGCAATCACAGTCTAGCGGCTTTTATGGTTGCTTGTGGTCGTATACTTTCTGATAGTGTTAAGAGAGATCAAGATTGACTGGAAGGGCTTACTTAGCTTGTAAAGTGGAATTGTGGTAAAATTCTACAAGCCTGTTGGATGTGAGCACTGCTTCTCCATAATGCCAATAGACACAATGATATGGTCATCTGGTGATACTGCTGATTTCATTTCAGCATTGCTGACCAAACATTTCAAAGTTTTAGTATAACTCTAATGGGAGTCATTTGAAGACATGCAAGTGATTAACTCCTTACTCCTCGCATACTTTTTCTGTGGAAATGTTTATCGGGTCAGATTGGGCGTTGCGAAAAATCTCCCAAGCACCCAACACCAAAAGTCACACATTCTTCAGTGTACTTGAAGTCAACCACAGTCAATGACCTGGCTGCATGGAAGTCGAAAACTACAAAATGATGACCAATAAGACCTTATCCTTCCCTTCACTAAATGTTAAAATTCTATGTTAAATATATATGTTAAAATTCGATGTTAAATGCAAATGCTTGTTGTGTGTGTATATGTTGCCAATGACAAATAAATTAATATTCAATAAATTCACCCAATTCACTCTCACCAATCACAGCTGTTAGTTAATTGATTTGACGGAACAAGTTTTGTCAGGTGTGTTGTCAATTGGACATGAAGTCCAAATAAGGCTTTCAAATTAGCTGTATGAAAAAATACATAGAGATCTATAAGACCTACAAAACTTAGTTGACAAAATGACATTCACTGAACTGTGTAATAGTGTGTATATTAACAAATTCATGCTTATTTCTCATGTGAATTTATGAGTTAGATTGTGGCTTCCCACTGGCCAGTGCCTATCAATTTGCCTTCTCGGAAATTAATCCTCATTTTTAAAACAGCAACTGTGGGTGTCAAGCCAAGTCACTAAGCGACAGATAACACTGCTTGAGCTTTTTATTTCCTCTCAGTTTGTTTGGATAGCTTGCAAAAGAATTCTTCAGAGCAATATGACTGTGTTGCAGCACTGTGAAAGACCACACATTCTGAAATGCATATTTGGTTTCATTTAGATAAACACATAACCATAAGCCATAAGGGCAAGAAACCTTCTATGTATTTATGGAGCAAAGTGAGCTTATATGACTGCAAATAGAAATAACATTCAGGTGCGTTTTGTCAGTGCTCCCCACAAGTCACATGACATTTTCACTAATTGACAATATCTTATCGTGATTTTGAAAAAGCCATTAGCGAACAATGACTCAGTATTCCATCAGTATGGCAGACAAAAAAATTGCTTCTCCATTCTGTTTGAACAGGTTTCTACCTGAGTGCTTGTCGTAAACAGCAAGCTGCAATGCATGACAGCGAGATTCATAAGTATTAGGCCTGTAGTTATCCCCAACACTCATTATTTAAGGGCTTATCTACTCTTTCAGCAGTTATTTTGAGGTTGAAGGATTATTCGCCAATTTCTAAATTACTTCCCAATGTTCACGAACCTGGGGTCACATGCTGTAATGTCCCTTAAAACGGTAGATTGGAAGTCATTGGTAATAGTTTAAATTTGGTTTGAATTTCTTGTGGACTTGAACCCATGACTTTCATTAGATCAGAATTTAGTAGACAATTTTCACCAAATTTGGACTACATACAGTAGTCCATGTATTATAGGAAGCCCTGTATATTTCATCACTCTTTTTCCTGAAGTTATTAGATACAAAGAGTTGATTCTGTTGTTTTCATTATTAGCTGGTGTAATGTAAGGCAACATATCGATTACGTCTTTGTTATTAAATTTTAAGAGACGCATATGGGCCCCCACAACATATATGTAAGTAATCTGACAAAATTGCTCTTAAATAGAATGATTTCTTCATGGCATGACTGCCTTGTAATTGCAGCAAAAAAAAATCCATAACAGTTCTGTCAATTTATAAATTCAATTATTTTCCTCATATGGAAGATGTGCTTCGTAACTTTTTACAAGTCACATCAAGCTCATTTTGGAATTCCATGTAATTACTTCTTTGACTCTCATATGATCTTCCTTATAAATCAGCTTCCATTCAAAACCATTTCTAATCAACAACTAATATATTTTGGGGGCGGGTTGATAAAGCACGGGTTATGAAAGCATGAGACATTTTAAAAAATTTATTGAAATTCAGTTTGCGAACTTTGTGAAATATCTCATGACTTACACCATATTGTGATACCGATTGAAGTAGATATTATGCTTCTTATTTGATGGCCGTAGCTATATATAAGGTAAATTAAAACATGAGTCCAGCCTTTAAATGTGTGGCAACATATTTTTGAAACTGTCACTTCAGAATCTCTTGTTTTTCAACTCAATGCAGCATTTCAGACATTCATTTTAAAGTACCCATCATTCTTTAAAATGCTGCAGAAAGTTTCCCTTTCTCTTTTGAAATTAATGAAAGGAACAGAATACCAAATTATACTTTTGAAGGCTATGTTACAAAAGAAACTTTCCTCTTGCTAATAGTAACTGGGCTGGAAGAGCTTTTTGTTAGATCTATGTCAAAGACGTTATTTGCTCAGATTGATATTACTGGGCGACATGTAAGAGCTAAATACTTTGTTTGCTTCAGATATGGATGCTTATTACATATATAGGTTTGTTTGTTTGTTTGTTTGTGTTTTACGCCTCAGCAGCACCTTAGTGGGCTATATCGAGGCAGGCGATCGCCGTATGATGATGAGATGAGAAGGCTGTGAGTCTGGTACAAACCCTATTGATTCAGGGATGCCCAGGGTCTTTCAGTTGCCCCAGCATAGAACACAGGATACAACCCGCCTCCATTTAATGTCCCATGGGCTTGGACTAAATTGAGTTCCGGGGCTGGATTCGAACCCACGCCCTCAGAGCCAGTGGTTGTGAATTACATATATAGGAGTTAGGGTGTTGTTGTTATTGTGAAACACCTTTTTTGTTTTCACAAAGAAACACGATTGACTCTTCAATCCTGCAAATGACATATGCAGTCATACATGTATATACCAGGAGACACAATGGGGTTTGTCTCTTGCAGCAGGGATATTTCATGAATAAATGCTGCATGTGTACCCACTATACCTGCCTTCGCATCCGCCTCTGGCTTCCTATACTTCAATCATCCTTTGTCTCATTGCTGTGTCTTCCCCTTGGCCAATTTGGCCTACCAGGTGCAGAAATACATCAAGTAAAGCCCTAATAACTGGTTTATCCATGGATATATGTAGAGAACTAACAGCTTGACCAAAGACCTCAGTTATTCCAGGACGTACAAGCCTTGTCACTTGTCAGTGTATTGCATTTGATAGTTTCACATTCATGATTTTGTCTGATGTGCCATCTGTAAACATGCAAAACTTTATCGCATCCAAAAATGAAATTGCATGAAACAATTTCATTTGATAAGCTAGCCAATTTCCTCAATGTAATTTTCGAAACACTAAAAAAGACATAAAACTGGCATGAAGCACCAAACTTTTGTAATTGTACAGGCATTATGAGTGTGAAAAAAGAAAACTGCAATCAGAGTATAGCCGCTTTTATGGTTGCTTGTGGTCGTACATACTTTCTAATAGTGTCAAGAGAGATTAAGTTGGACTGAAAGGGCTTTCTGAGGTTGTAAAGCAGAATTATTGTATAATTCTACAAGCCTGTTGGATGTGCTGTTTCTCCATATACAAAAAGACACAAATGATAACATTTTGATAACAATAAAATAAACTTCCTATTTGTGAATGGCTTGATGTGTTGCTCTTTGAGCATTTTGAAAGACTCCTCATTTACTTTTGAATTGTCGACGATATTATCGTAATAAAGAAATGTTACTTGTATTATTTGGTGCTTGTAAAACTGCTAAGTAAATGTCTGGGTCAGTCTGAGCTAATTACAATTGACCAGTTAGATGAAACAACTCACCCCCCCCACAAAAAATCGTGTATGAACTCTTAGTCAGACATTCATCACTAAACCAGGATTCTTGAAGTTAACCTTGATTGGTCAATGGTCAATGACCTGGTGGTAAGCTATTTTGTCTTGAGAACAATTGTTAGACTTTAATGTAAAAGCAATGTAAAGGTTTTAGACTGAATGGTGAACAGAGCAGTCCGATTCTCATATTGGAGCTAATTGTCTATTAATAAAATTCCTCATTTTGAAATCCCTTTTTGGGGTTACACGTAATTCAGGATACTGCTACAAATAGACAATGATTAACTTTGTGAAAGAAAAAGATCTGCGAAGCATGCACCGGAGGCCAAACTCGGTAGTAACCTGGTAGGAGTCTGGATTGCAGACTTCTTAAACCAAGGTTCAATTGACGGCTGGGCATTCCACGTCAGGGTCGATTTACAGAAGTTTACTGTGTGCAAAGAGTTCATCTTACCTCATTACCACGGTCCACGGTCCTTGCTTTTCCTGTTAAGACTAAAAGTCTTGTCAGCACAAAAATGTCTAAGAACTTTCTGATATATTGTTGACCCTATCCTGTGCATCTTTCCAGTATTACTTCATACTTCAGCAAATCAATACAAAATCACTTGCATGTGCAGTATTCTGGCCAAGTGTTGTATATGTTATGAGAAAATATTAATAGTATATTATTTCTATTGATTGTGTTATTATCGTTTTCATAGCTACGTGTTTTTCAAGTTTGCAATTTGCTTCATTCCAAAACTGTGATGTCAGAGATTAAGTTAAATAATTTCGTTTATTACAAGCACAGATTTCAACAAACTGACAAAGTGCAGTGACACACGGATGATGTGTGTTTTACTCTGCGCTGTAACTGAACCAAACAGACTACTTAGCCTCAAAGGAGAGTTGCAATTACTACCAAAAAATGTTGTTTGAAATTTTGATGACTGGTGTCCTGTGAAAAACAGTAACACATTTTGTATGAAAAACAATTAATAAGGTGAAACACTCAGCTTAGACATGCGTTGTTTGTTGTGGTTGTACACAAATCATAACATTGCCTGACAGTTTTAAATTCCTTTGTCATTAACTGTGATGTCAAACTCTGAACTGATATGTCACAGATTGAAGATTAGACCAATCACATTGACAGATACCCGATGATGTCACGGTTTAACTGCAAAACGAAGTTTTCAAAAAAACACGTAGCTATGAAAACGATAATAACTGAGAATCATGGCAGTTCTTGTGAGACTTCGCAAGTTTAGAAACGTAACTAGGTTATGATGCTGTAAGTTTGCTCATTACCTTATGGTTACAGAACTTTGTCCAAGTAAGATTTGTTATTGAACGTATGTGTACTGTTCTAAGAAACTTCTAGATTTGCAAAGTAGTTTTTTGCCTTGCAGGTATATTTGATATTACTTCGTCTATTTCTATGGGGACTATTTCTATGGAATCTTTAACTAATGGAGCCATTCATGGGCATTGCCAAAACAGACTTGCCCTACAGAAACTACAACAATAGTTTTGAGCATCTCGTGTAAATGAATACTGTAAGAATACACACGCTGCAATGGGAATGATGTAAAATTCACCCAAGGCTTACAAACTTTTTGAACAGTCGTGCTAGACAGAAAGTAATTATTGGCCCGAGGAACAAGAACTTTGGAAAAGAATGTTTGTAAACCCTGAACTATTGGATAGAGAGATAATTTGCCAATGTTGTTGGCATCAGTTGTGTTAAAGAAGCAGAATTAATAATGGATACATTCACCCCGGGAACTCACTTTAGTCCGAGCCCATGGGACATTAAATGGAGGCGGGTTGTATCCAGTGTTCTATGCTGGGGCAACTGAAAGACCCTGGGCATCCCTGAATTAATAGGGTATGTTCCAGACTCAAAGTCTTCTCATGTCATCATCATACAGCGATCGCCTGCCTCAATATAGCCCACTAAGGTGCTGCAGAGGCATAAAACACAAACAAACAAACAAATAATGGATACATAATAGGAATCCTACATGTAGTAGGATTGGACAAATGTGTTTTGCCTGTGTTGGTAACACAGCAATAGAAATCTTTGTCCTATAAGAGTTATCATCAACATTATAGATACATTTATTACATTTCTGTTGGGACCTTGACTAATGGAGCTATTTGTGGGCGCTGGTAAAACGGACTTGCCCTGTGGATGCTCCAACAATAGTTTGAGCATCTCGTATAAATGCTACTGTAAGAAGAGGCCAACTCAAGTTTCATAACTGTTTTAATTATGACACTCCTCAGTATCTTTACGTTTTTTAATCACAGAGTCTAGTTGTTAGGTCAGAAGCTATTTTTTACGATATTGCAACAGAATCTGATACTTCATGTTCTTAATTACGTACCTCATGGCTATGGTAGTCTCTTGTCAGTATACATTACAATTTCCCTGAATGCCACTAACACCAAAAGTCAGTCTTGCTGCAGGAGACTGCTTTATGCAGAATCTATTAAATAGCCGTAATAGAAACTTACAAAATACAATTTGTTGACTAAAAATTGCTTCCAGTCGTTGCGCATAGGGTACACCTTCAGACCCTTGACACAGCTGACAGCTGAGGAATCCTACACTGAAATATCAAATATACAGAATTATGCAGGGAATTTTGCATGTCAGGCCCCCATGCACTGACAAGGTCCAGGTGTGCAGCTGGAAACATGAAGGAAAAGGAAAATTAATCTCTCCATACCAGGAAGCCGGAAATAATAACACTCTGCAAATTCAGGAAATGTATGGGCCAGGAGCCCCAATGCAGATACTTCCTGTCTTTTCATTTCCATAAAACATGATTAAGATAAATGGACACAATTTCCTGTACTTCAATGGCTCACAAATTACAACAGTTATGAAATGTCAAAGAGTATCAGTCAAAAATGACAATACACAAATTACACATTCCATCCCCTCACCACTGTGCATATTTATAACGGACATAATATTGATATATTTAAGTCTCACTCTGCCAACAGGCATAAATCAGTACAGTACAATAAATCAGAAAAAACTGGCAGACCACTCTGCAAAGAGTTATGAGAGACTATTGGTATAGGAAATTCACATAATCAGCACTTAAAATCTTGAAAAAAACAAATTAAATAACATGTTAAAACAATTGAAAACTTGGTTAAAAAGGCAATCACACTTGCAAGCACTTCACTCACAATATCAAAAGATCTTTTGATGGTTTAAATGATATTGAGACATTTCATATAAAAAAAGAAAATTGCAAGTGTCGTGCATTTACAGTACGGTCTAATTGCACTTCAATAGTAAGGAACCCTGCCCATGAATGATTTGTCATGTATGTTCATTTAGTAGTATTTGAGGCCCTTTTCCCTGCTCCATTTCAGGATAAGGTTTCCTGTGCAATCACTGCAGTTTATTCAATTCCATATAATTACCAAAAGGGCGCAACACCAAGAATCTGCTATCAGAAGAGACAGCACCTGAGTTCCAAAGTAATGACTCGCTGGGTAAGCTAATTAAAGACAATGACAATCTCAGCAAATAATAATAAAATTCACTAATGCTGATGTAAATTTCCATTCTAATAAGTCAAGTTATCAAACTTCATCACATCTGTGATTAAATAGCATATCATACAAAATTATTTGAAAGGCTTGTATTGAGAAATTAATATTAAACAAGGGATTTTTGGATAAATCAGAGTTTTAGTGAGTACTCGAAATACGTTAAAAAGCCTATTTACAAATTGATTCAGTCTTGAGATATAAAACAAATTATAATTATCTGGCAACTTGGCTCAGTACAAATTGTGTTAAAATTTAAATCATATTTCTCTGAAAATTACCTAGGCCATAACATATGTATTATACATATATGAAGGTATACTGCAAAGCAGCATTAATGGCAAGTCAAATACAATCATAAATCTCATTTGAAAGATAAAGCACAACGCAAACAATAAAGAACTTGACCTGAGACCATAAATAACTTTGGGATTGTTCCGAGCCTTATACAAACAATGATACATACTGTCTTGACTGCTTGACCAGCATTAATATTTACACATAAATCAAGAAATAGCTTAATTTTTTTCCCGAATACAACTTTTTGGTCTGGAAGTAAAGATCACAGACACTGCAATTTGCTGGTAAGTGGCCATTTTGTCCTTGTAAATAGCCTCGCTGGAGGCAAGGCGTTGCCCACTGAAGATGTTTTGAGTGAAAATTTGTAATTAGTACCTCGCATAGCAATGCTTAGCTCAGTCGCTTTCCACCTGCCCGATAGACATATTCAGGTCCCAGTCAAAGGATAATTATTTCGTTATGTTGATACATGCAAACAAATTATTATTCCCACAGTTGCTAATGTTGAATGGCTGTTTCAATCATCCTTCACCTCATTTCTGTGTCTCTGTCCTAATTGGCCTAGTAAGTGCATAAAAACAGGGCGGGAAGCCCCAATCATCCATCCATCTAAAGTTTGCTTCAAAATTATGTATTCAGAGGCAGATATATAATGCAGATGTCAGGTCTTTATAAATCTCTGTGTGTAAAACAAAATTGATCTTCAGCAACAATGCACATCCTTCAATCCATTTAAAAGGCAGCAATCATTGTCAGGTCCAGAAGCTAAAACTCATGACACATAGGAACGACTGAACCTCCAGGGTAAACAAGTGAGATTTGGAGGTACGGTACTTCTAAACTGTATGGCAGCCATCCCTGGCCACACCACAGAAGAAATTGCATGAACTTTAGGTAGATTAGACTTTATTCAATGACAAATACATTTTGAAATTCCTTGAGACAAAGATTCCAGAGCCTAGCAACAGGATATCATCAAGAACGCCATTTTTCAAGAGATTGACAACGGGTTAATGGCTCACCAGGGAGCCTACAATGTAATTAATCATTTCGTAGACAATGCTTATTCCTCATATGAATATGGGCATTGATTCACTTGATTAACAATTTCCAATTAACAACAGCTTCCTTCAGTCAGAATAGAAACTTTTCACAATCACTCTTTACTTTGGACAACAAGAAAGGTGCCATCACAATACAAACAGCATATGAAAGAAACACAAAGTGACGTAGTTCTTTCCTTTATGTTTTTCAGCAAAATCCTTCTAAGAAAATGGCATCTTTGGCAGAAATCTAACAACAAGCTTTTCCACCCCCGTTATTATTAACAGGACGCAGTTCTTTTGTTCTATAGTCATCAAACAAAACAATTGCCATCTGTTTTAGTCATTTCGGAGAAGGGAGCAGAAAGCTTTAAGGGGAAAAATAATAAGGGATAATTTTTTGGTGTTTTAATACCTTGAGTTTTTATCCCGAAAAACAATGTCACAGCAAACTGCAATTGCCATTGATCAAAAAGATGTATTTTATACTTTACCTAAAAGGATACAAAATAGGAAGCAAGTAAGCCGATTCGCTATTCCATCAGCAGCACAACAACTACCACAATATTATTGCTTTAGTTTTGCATTGATGTCTAACGGTATGTGTAAATGTTGCTGTAATGTTGGTACCTGGAATACAAAACTTATTAGCATGGAAATGCAAGTTAGCACTTAATTAAAAGCGCGTCTAGTTCATAACATCAGTTGCAAGTTTTTATCACTTGCATAACTGAGAATGTTATCAATGCTGTTGAGGTGAGCTACAATAAGCAATAAACATGAATATTATCTTTTAAAATATATGGAAAATAATTGAATTTGCAAATTGAAAGAACTTATTGAATCTTTTTGTTGTTGCAGTTACGAAGAAGGAATAGAGTAGGTCGGGGCATGCGGCCCCTTAACTTCGAGGTGTGATTTGACTTACTTTTTATTGGCGATTATTTGAATGCTTATGCTGTCAGGAATGGATCACTTGACTCTACTAATAACTAGTGAAACAAATGTCTACCAATTTTAATAAAGAAGTTACAGCCATTTTTGTAAAAAAAATTAAAATGGACTTCTTACCCCACCCATCGGGCAAGAAAACCCCCTATCATAATCATGTGGCAATTTTATTTTGCGAGCGCATTCAACCTAAAAGTTATTTCTTAGGGTTCTTCTATCATTTTTAAGGCATTCTATTCACTTTTTCTGAATTTCTGACTTTTTCTGTTCATACTTTTATTTTTTAATATTTTTTCCTCTGTTTCAATTTTGGGCCAATTTTTTTCTATTTTAATTACATATTTTATCAAGATCTAAGGTAAAGTACACATTATGAAATGGTTCTTGAAGCAGCTTCGACCCCCCAGTGAAGGGGGCCTCATGCCCCATATCATGTGGGGCCTCTTGCCCCAAACCCACATATTTTAATTTGACCTCTATATTTTGAACTAAAATGCAAAAAACATGACCCAAATCATATTTATGTGATGGTCATAAAGTGAAGGAATGAATAATCCATTATACTTTTAAAAATTTCTAAAGTTATTTCTGACAACCCCTTTCAAAAAATTAGTCAAAGTTACAAAAACCATGCCCATTTTTTTTGTATCTTTAATTTCTACTATGATTTGGTGGTGTTTGCCCTGAAAATTTGTGACGTCACCTAAAACGCCTCTGGCTTCAATCCTATCAATAGATAAACACACCAAAAATGTAAGTTTAGATATAACCCTGGGGGTGCCTCTCACCTAACCTGGGCTTCTTGCCCCGACCTACTCTACCAGGTTCAATTTTGGAAGCAATTATATAAAATTACTTTCCCATGATGTGGGGCATGTAACATTGCTATGTTTCTCTGTAAAAAAAAAAAGCAGCCTATGAAATTCACCTAAGTGGATTCTTACTCGACACATTTGTAACTTGCTCCACAATAATTAATTCCAAGTAGGAAATCTAGATTTTCCAAAAATTGCAAAATGTTTTAATAAGACAGATTTTGGTAGTCTGTTTTACTTTTGGCACCAAGTCTTGGCTAGATGCACTTTCTTTGAATGCTTTTTACCAGAAATTGATTAGAAATTACTTAAACGGGGTGGGTATCAATCAATTGACATGTCAAGACATGTGATGCATCATGTTAAAGCCTGATTCCAGCAGATTAATGTCATATTAAACTAAATAATCTATGATAGTAGGACGACTTTCACATTAGTGATATAGTCTATAATCCACGATTGGTTTAGTGAGCTTTGATTTTATGCTCACATATCAAATCAACTCCTCCGAATTCAATGTACTTATTATATTCCTCTATTTGCTATATTAACTTCGCAAAAAACCTTTTCGGTGCATTACGCAGCAATGATGCAAAGTTCCAGTGACCACAGCAAACCAGTGGCAGATTCATGCTTTTTTTTTTTGGTGGGGGGGATATTTTTCAGGCCTGACATCACTCACTATTAAATAGTATACTGAAAAACATGTACACTGTGCATGTGTGAACAATTAACAAACTAATATCCAAACAGGTGACTTTAAATATATATCAGAAGTTTTTTAAATTTTTTGTACAAATCCTTGGTTATTTATATATTTTCACGAAACAAGGGGAGGGGCTCTTGATTTTTTCTAAGGGTATTTATTTAATAGAAATGCCTACTTTAAGATATTAAAACCTTTTATTACATGCCACATACCCTCAGGTTCATGGTAAGATCGTTACAGTACCCTTTTTTAAGGGTTTTTTTCTTGTTATATATTTTTTCTAAACGGCTCAGTTATTCAACAATCAACATTGCTCCCAAAGGTTCAGCTTCCACAAATTTTTGTCATCAACAACCTGCATCATATACTCTGAATTGAAAGTCTGCACTGCTTCAGTTTGAAACATATTTATTTGTATATATATGTGTGCGTGAGGAGAACAGTTCTCATGCAACATTTATAAAAAAATAAAGATTACAAAAATGTTCCGTCTTAAATGTCAGATGAGGTTCAGAAGAGTCGTCAAATGTCACCCACTTCCTCTGATGCTATTTGCGACTGTGCTTTTGCACCTGCATGATTTCGTAAACCACGACAAGGGTGGCCATCATTTCAGTGATGCAAAACGCACCATTTAAGTTTTTTTTATCCCTTGCCAAGTTTAGTTGTGACTTAAATTTCAGGTGATTTATCTATCTAAAGAAATTAGGAAATTGTTCATTACCTTGAAAGACAATTTCCTTTTCATCAAATTTATTTATTCATGAAATTTGTTCCATTTCATTAGTAATTGCTTTACCTAGAACTAGCCTTGAATCTGTGAAAGCATTAATTTTTATGAATATATTCGGCCTTGAAGCCCCAGGAGTAGGCCAGTAGCCAATTTGGACTAGTTGAACTTAGAATAACCAGTCATCAGGGTCAGATTAAGATTCTAAAGAATATTACAGAATAGGTTGGAGGCTCTAGCTAAGTAATTAACTTATTCAGTCATTAATCATTTAAGTCATTCAGTTACGTTAGTCTTTGTGATTTCATTCAATATGCAATGTCTTACAATTTCTTTCAATCCTGAAAACGGATTCCACAAAAATGTGGCTTTAAATTACTTAAGAGTCACTTGTAGCAGCTTCTTTTTTTTTTTGCATTGAAAGTTCGAAAATTGTGGATTCATGTCAAAAAATGATCATGGAATACAGAATTTCGAGCAACATTACAAAAATAAAAGCCCATAATGAAATTTGCGAATTTGCATTTTGATAAAGGTTCTTTTCGGATGGTAATTTTTCCTCCAGGCTTTGATGAAATCACATAGGCTGGATTGTTTGGAAAGCCTTAAGTATTTTGCTTGATAAATGGTCCTGTAATGATATAGTCATGAGAATCGACAGAGTCATGAATATTTTCATTTCTTTAGAATGTATGGGTTGAGCGCAATCTGAATGCCTTCATCATGCTACGTTGCTGATTTAGTGTATAAACACAACTTTCAGTGCAGAAAGTTTGAAATACTTTGATAAAGTGTTCACTGACAGAATTTTTGGTGCAGAAAGTTAGAAGTATTATAAAATACATTTAGATCTATAAGACCTACAAAACTTAGTTGACAAAATGTCATTCACTATACTGTGTAATAGTGTATATATTAACAAATTTATGCTTATTTCTCATATGAATTTATGAGTTAGATTGTGGTTTCCCATTGGCCAGTGCTTATCAATCTGCCTACTCAGAAATTAATCCTCATTTTTAAAACAGCAACTGTGGGTGCCAAGCCAAGTCACTAAGAGACAGATAACACGGCTTGAGCTTTTTATTTCCTCTCAGTTTGTTCGGATAGCTTGATTCAAAACAATTCTTCAGAGAAATATGACTGTGTTGCAGCACTGTGAAAGACCTCACATTCTGAAATGCATATTTGGTTTCATTTAGATAAACACAAGACCATAAGCCACGGGGGCAAGAAACCTTTATGTATTTATGGAGCAATGTGAGCTTATATGACTGCAAATAGAAATAACATTCAGGTGCGTTTTGTCAGTGCTCCCCACAAGTCACACGACATTTTAGCACTAATTGACAATATCTTATTGTGATTTTGAAAAAGCCATAAGCCAACAATGACTCAGTATTCCATCAGCATGGCAAACAAAAAAATTGCTTCTCCTTTCTGTTTGAACAGGTTTCTACCTGAGTGCTTGTCGTAAACAGCAGACTGCAATGCATGACAGCGAGATTTGTAAGTATTAGGCCTGTAGTTATCCCACCACTCATTATTTAAGGGCTCATCTACTCTATCAGCAGTTATTTGGAGTTAGAAGAATTATTCGTCATTTTCTGAATTACTTCAAGAACCTGGGGTCACATGCTGTAATGTCCCTTATAACGGTAGATTGGAAGTCATTGGTAATAATAAAACTTTGGTTTGAATTTCTTGTGAACTTTGAATCCATGACTTTCATTAGATCAGAATTAAGTTGACAATTTTGACCAAAGTTGGACTATATACAGTAGTCCATGCATTATAGGACGCCCTGTATATTTCATCACTCTTTTTCCTGAAATTATTAGATACAAAGAATTGATTCTGTTGTTTTCATTATTAGCTGGTGTAATATAAGGCAACGTATCGATTACTTCTTTGATATTAAATTTTAAGAGACGCACATGGGGCCCCACAACATATATGTAAGTAATCTGACAAAATTGCTCCGAAATAGAATGATTTCTTCATGGCATGACTGCCTTGTAATTGCAGCAAAAAAAATCCATAACAGTTTTGTCAATTTATAAATTCAATTATGGGCTTCGTAACTTTTTACAAGTCACATCAAGATCATTTTGGAATTCCATGTAATTACTTCTCTTACTCACATATGATCTTGCTTATAAATCAGCTTCCATTCAAAACCATTTCTAATCAACAACTAATATTTTTCGGGGGCGGGTTGATAAAGCACTGGTTATGAAAGCCTGAGTCATTAAAATTTATTGAAATTCAGTCTGCGAACTTTGTGAAATATCTCATGACTTACAACATATTGTGATACTGATTGAATTAGATATTATGCTTCTTATTTGATGGCCGTAGCTATATATCAGCTAAATGAAAACATGAGTCTAGCCTTTAAATGTGTGGCAACATATTTTTGAAACTGTCACTTCAGAATCTCTTGTTTTTCAACTCAATGCAGCATTTCAGACATTCATTTTAAAGTACCCGTCATTCTTTAAAATGCTGCAGAAAGTTTCCCTTTCTCTTTTGAAATTAATGAAAGGAACAGAATACCAAATTATACTTTTGAAGGCTATGTTACAAAAGAAACTTTCCTCTTGCTAATAGTAACTGGGATGGAAGAGCTTTTTGTTAGATCTATGTCAAAGACGTTATTTTCTCAGAAGGATATTACTGGGCGACATGTAAGAGCTAAATACTTTGTGTTTGCTTCAGATGTTGATGCTAATTACATATATAGGCGTTAGGGTGTAGTTGTTATTGTGATGACACATTTTTGTTGTCACAAAGTAAGAAGGATGGCAGTGAGTCATTGATATTGCAAACAAGTAATGTATAAGGGGAGGATAATTGGAAATTCTTGATGTTACCAAATCATCAAAGGAAAATTGATACGACGAAATGGACAAAGTTACCAATCAACTCATCATTTAATGGAGCCAAGTAAAATTGTCAATTTTGATGTCCCATATTTTATAATTATTCCTAAGATCTACATATATGACCCAATCTTCCATTGTCTTTGAGAGGAAACACGATTGACTCTTCAATCCTGTAAATGACATATGCAGTCAAACATATATATACTAGGAGACACAATGTGGTTTGTCTCATGCAGTATGGCTTTTTCATGAGTAAATGATGCATGTGACCCACTATACCTACCTTTGCATCTGCCTCTGGCTGCCTAGGCTTCAATCATCCTTCGTCTCATTGCAGTGTCCTCCCCCCCCCGCCAAGTGCAAAAATACAACATGTAAAGACCTAATCATTGGTCTATCCATGGATATTTGTAGTCACCTGACAGCTTGACCTGAGACCTCATTTATTCCAGGACATACAAACCTTGTCACTTTGTCAGTGCATTGTATTTGATACGTTTCACATTTCTGATTTTGCCTGATGTGCCATCTGTAAACATGCAAAACTTTATCGTATCCGAAAAAGGAAATTGTTTGAAGTAATTTGATTTGATGGCCTGGCAAATTTCCTCAATGTAATTTTCAAAACACTAAGAAAGACATAAAACTGGCATGAAGCAGCAAACTTTTGTAATTGTACAGGCATTTTGATTGTTGAAAAATAAAACTGCAATCACAGTGTAGCCGCTTTTATGGTTGCTTTTGGTCGTACATTTTCAAATAGTGTTAAGAGAGATCAAGTTGGACTGGAAGGGCTTACTGAGCTTGTAAAGTGGAATTGTAGTATAATTCTACAAGCCTGTTTGATGTGCTGCTCTTCATATGCAACTAAACACAACTTCCTATTTAACGAAACCGCTTCATGTGTTGCTCCTTTGAAATTTTTAAGTGACTCATCATTCAGGAAGTGCAGTCTATATTTTCTCTCGGAGAACAATTGTTGGACTTTAATGTAAAGGCAATGTATGCTTTGAACTTTTCAAAGTTCTATTGAAATATTAAATCCAGCAACAGGCTTGGTTTTAAACTGAATGGTGAACAGCAGCACGATTCTCATATTTTTGAGCTAATTGTCTATTAATAATATTCGTCATTTGAGATCCCTCTTTTGGGGTTACAAATATTTCCAGATATTGCCGCAAATAGACAATATTTAACTTTGTGAAAGAAAAGATTTATAAAGCATGCACCCGAGGCCCAACTCAGTAGTAGCCAGGTTCAATTCCCGGCCGGGCATTCCTCATCATCAATTTGCAGATGGATGGATGATTGGGGCTTTACTTCCTGAATTCATGCACTTGAAGGCTAATTAGGACAGGGGGGAGGACAAGGTAATGAGGCGAAGGATGATTGAAACAGCCGTCCAACATAGGCCCAAGTGACCCAGCAACCCAGAACACTACCACTAGACCAGGCTTGCAAAAGTTTTACTGTTTGCTAAATGTTAATTTCACCTCATTACCATGGTCCTTTCTTTTCCTGTTAAGACTAGGGGAACGAGGGGCAAAACGGAGCGGCAGGGCAAAATGGTTTTTTAAGTTTTCTCGGAACGTTTTGACCTGCCTTCTAATTTTTCGGTTGGAAAATAAAAAAGGATACATGACCAACTTTTCCTCAGCGTTTCATTGATGAGAACGTTACAGGTATGCAGCTATGTTAATTTGAAGTTTTTGATCGATATTCTTAAAAAAATCAGAATTTCTGGAAATGGTGTAATACCTCCAATGACGTTCCCAGCCAAATAATTCATAGTCAGTGTTATTAGAGGTTTACTTAGCTTGCGTATTAAGCAAAAAAATGTAAACTGGTGCTAAGTCATGTGTAAGTAGGTCATTATTAATCTACCCTGCATGGTTGGGGCAAGATGGAGTCCTCCTGTGGAACAAAATGGGAAGCGCAAAAAAGCAATCCCAGCCTAAAAAAGGTTAAAGCTTGATATTGGGTCACAACATTTGAGAAATTTGATACACTTTCTGGTCATATAACAGGCAAAATTTGAAAAAATCACAAGAGACCTGTGGATCTAATCCATGTCATCAGTAATACCTTGAGGATTTAGGCTTAGTGGTAAAACCTTGTATTGTTGAAACTGAAACGAATGTGACTGCCTTTCAAAAAGCATAGTCAAATCCAATACCAGTTTAAATTGTTAAATTATTAAGAAAACTCGGAAATCAGAGTTATGTGAATATTCATCAAAATGTCACATTTCCACAAAATTTAACTAATTTTGTTTCTTTTGTAACCTAATGTTTATGGTTAAATAATTTGGAAAATAATTACATAGAATGTAGAATTACTAGCATCACTTCCCAGCTATAATTGCATCCTGTATTGAGATGTTGATTTCATAATTTATTGCTATGTTTACTCTTAGTATTCTGCAATATTCTCACTTTGCAATGACCTGAATTAATGCATTTTTGTTTGTCAACATGCTTTTCAGTTAGGCTATTATCAAAACAGCTGACTTATTGCAGAACTTTTGAAACTTTATCTCTTCCCATTTTGCCCCATATGAAATTCCATTTTGCCCCAAGCGTGGGGCAAAACGGGATAAAGTTGAATTTTTGAAAATATTGAAAAATTTGAATTGGAACTATTAAAAAAAGCACTTTTCGGTGTTTGAGCAAGTGGTATTGGGACTTCTTCATGGATCAGACCTTATTTGGCATTCGCATGATATACCACCTTCATGCAGCGAGCCTTCGAAGTTAGCCGACCCGTTTTGCCCCTCGTTCCCCTAAGTCTCCTCAGCACAAAATAGCTAAGTGATGATGTATTGGTAACCTTATCCTGTGTATCTTTCCTGTCTTGATTTAGAATATATTTCAGCAAATCAATGCAAAATCACTTGCATGTGTTTTAATCTGGCCAGGTGCTTTATGAGTTTAGAGAAAATATTAATAATATGTTATGCTTCTGATCTGTGTTTAATTACAAGAATGGTCATTCTTTATGCAAATTTTTCTGAGCCAGAGTGCTTTCTCACTGCAAAACTTTCTCAAACATACCTTGGCTAATGGCTATGACACTGCAAGCTTGTTCGTTTTTTTACAGTAACAGAACTTTGACCAAGCAGGATTTGTTATTGAACTTACAAGTTATATGTCTACTGCTCTTAGAAACTTTCAGATTTGCAAAGAAGTTTTTTGCCTGGCAGGTGTATTTCATATTACTTTGTCCATTTCTAAGGAGACTCCTACTGATGGAGCCATTTGTAGGCATGCATTATAACTAAAACGGACTTGCCCTGTTGAAACTCTGCCAATAGTTTTGAGCTTCTCGTGTAAATGAATACTGTAAGAATACACACGCTGCAATGGGAATGATGTAAAATGCACCCAAGGGCTACCAAACTTTTTGAACAGTCGTGCTAGACAGAAAGTAATTATTGGACTGAGGAACAAGAACTTTGGCAAAGAATGTCCGTGAACACTGAACTATTGGATAGAAAGATTACGTGCCCATGGTGGCATCAGTTGTATTAAAGAGTAATGGATGCATAGTTGCATACTAGGAATACTGCACGTAGTAGGATTGGACAAATGTGTTTTGCCTGCAGGTGTTAGTACAGAACGATAGAAATCTTTGTCCAATCAGAGTTGTCATCAACATTACAGATATATTTCTTGTTATGTTTTACATTTTCTAATGGGACTTTGACTGATGGAGCTATTTGTGGGCCTTGCTAAAGTGGACTTGCCCTGTGGATGCTCCAAGAATAGGTTGAGCATCACGTATAAATGAATACTGTAAGAACAGGCCTACCCAAGTTTCAAGACTGTTTTAATTATACAACTCCTCAATATGTTTACGTTTTTTAATTATGGAGTCTAGTTGTTCAGTCAGAGGCTTTTTTTTACAATATTGCAACAGAATCTAATATTTCATATTCTTAATGAGCTTTGCCTTCTTGGTTTATTCCAAATTTTATCATATACAACTTTAGACAAGAAAGAATATCCATGTAATTGAGTTATCAATTGTATTTGGTCTAGGATTTCATGAATGAAGTTGAAAGTCCTGAGGGTATCTCTTTTTACACTACTTCAATGTGGTTGTACGATTACACTTCATTAAAATCAGACACGCACAGTTTGCGGCTCAACCACCAGTAATTAAGGCAATTTAATGATCACAGAAAAAAGAAGGTAAAAAACGCTTTTAGGAAGTGGTGCTGTGCAACTCCTATGTCTAGCTTGAGAGCTTTATCCTTGGCCACTATCATGGATACCAGTTTCTTCAGTGGCTAGGGTCTAGACTTCCAACTGTACATGTACATTACGAGAAGGTTTCTGAAATAAAACAGAATATATTTCACTCATGCATAGGCGTATGGTGCATATTTTTTCTTATATATTGGCGAGCGAAATTTGCCCGAATTTCAAGATCTTGATTTAATTCCATTTCAAATGTCACAGAATAACGAGATCTTGTGAGTCCATACTTAGGTTCTCCCTGTTACAAACCTTCCATCATACCCTCTCAAGTCTGGCCAGTTCATATACCATCCCCTCACCACTATGCCGATAAACGGACTTTCATGCACTTTGTCAACAATATCAACAATATTTGTTGATGGTTCAAATGATATTGAGATGTTATTTCTAAAAAAAAGGCAAGTGACATTCATTAACAATACGGTCTAATTGGACTTAAATAGAAAGGAAAACTACCAACTGTTTTTTATGTTCATTTAGGAGTATTTGAGGCCCTTTTCTCTGCTCCTTTTCTAGATAAGGTTTTTTGTTTTTTTTTTATGACAAGAAAAATACAAAGTTACAATACTGACAAATAAATCTTATAGTATGAGATGTGCCAGATGAATTATCAAGATAATTATTTATCTGGGCACAGGGTGAAACTGGGATGGGTGCGATGAGATGATATGTGAGATATACACACTAAAAGAGTTACATTCTGATTAATGTAGGATTCAGGCTACAATAAAGTGGAGAAATCTGGCTCCTCTGCGACTATGGCAACATATATAAAGATATGGATATAAATATACAAATAATAATTTATGCAAGTTATAATTAGAGGTAGACCGAGTTCACAGTCTTCACGTTGCTTTAGGCAACGTAGACTGAGGACATACCATTTGCTGAGCGCTCTTGAAAATATTGAAAGCAATAAGTGATAATAACAAACAATGAAACACGAACATTTAAACAGAAAACTGCAATCTGCAAACAGAAAGCAACATAAGCATTTATTTTGTTTTGTCTCCGTCCTGAGGTGTTTTCAACATGGAGAGCTGTCAAGCTTTTCAAAAAGTGGGAGGGAACATTTATTTCTGAATGTCACTTTTAAAAATATCATACTATGCGGTAGTCCGCATCACTTGTGAAAAAATATAAAACACATAAATTAAAGTAAAATGTAACTTGCAGTGTGGTTTCACTATTTATCTATCTATCTATCTATCTATCTATCTATCTATCTATCTATCTATCTATCTCTAGCTATATCTATCTATCTATCTATCTACCTAGTATCTATCTATCTATCTATCTATCTATCCATCTCTATATATCTATCTGTCTATCTCTGGCTATATTTATCTATCTATCTCTTGAAATATCTGTCTATCTGTCTATATGGGCCTATCTATTGATTGTATTTTTTTGGATGTATCGCTCAGGAGTTATGATTGTGATGTATTTTTGGGAATTTCATTTCTAAACTATCTTAAATATAACATAAAATATAGGTATATAACATCATTGTGCAACTATGAGGTATATAACATCATTGTGCAACTATGAGGACATGCATTTAGAAATATACCCTGATTACAATAAAAGAGGCCTACAAACTTTAGTCAATAAATGCGATCTGAATATGTTAAATGTGGTCTGAATTAATCACTGTTCATCAAAGTGTGTTTGGAACCAACCAATAATGAAATGCTTGAGTGAGTGTGATTGACTATTGAATGTAATTGTCCAATGCCATTATTTGGAAAACAATAGACATAGAAACTGAAAAAGCAAATTATGAACAACAAAATGATTAACAGCTATCAGTTTTGCAAAGCCTCCCTCTCTTCAGTCTGAAACTCCTCTGATTTTTTGGTGGTAAATTGTTGAAAATCGGCCGATTTTGACACTTTAAATTACAGGAAAGTTCTGAAAATCACACACAATACATTTTAAACCATTTCCTATCCATCCATACCTTCATTTTTGATTAGAATAGGCCCAAAACAGCTGCGACACGATCCTGTGTCGCAGATGTAGTTCTCAACCTATGTATTGCCTCCCATCCTTCTCAGCTACACTGAGAAGGTGGGTCTTCCTATCTAAATTAGAGGTAGGAATATATATCTATTGGACACTCGATAAGATGGCTCTTCAGATGCCTTTTAAAAGTAAAATAACCAATATTCCAGAAGAAAGAACTATGCAATATCCCAAAAACTTTTACACCAGTGTAGCGAATTCGCCTTTTTCTTAGCTGAGTATTAAAAAACGGATATTTGGAGTGAAACGTGTGTTATGACTATGACTTGGAATATTAAATAAGGATTCATATATATTGGGAAGTATAGATTTCTTAAACTTGAAAACAAATAGACAAGTAAAGAAGATATACACTTGAAAAATATTCAAAATCTTAAACTTCTTAAAGGTAGGTTTTTATTTACAATCACTGTCTAGTTAATTCAACTCGATATAATCACCAAAAGGGCGCAATACTAAAAAACTGCAATCAGAAGAGACAGCACCTGGCGTCCAAGGTAATGACATGCTAGGTAATCTAATTAAAGATACAATGACCATCTCAGCAAATAATCATAAATTTACTAATGTTGATATAAATTTCCATTCCAATTAGTCAAGCTGTCAAAATTCACTACATCAGTGATTAAATATCAGACAAAATTATTTGAAAGGCCTATGAGAAAATAATATTGAACAAGGGATTTTTGGATAAATCAGAGTTTTAGTGAGGACTCAAAAGTCAAAATACATTAAAACGCCTTTTTACAAACTGATTCAGTCTTGAGATATAGAACAAATTTAATTATCTGGTAACTTGGCTCAGTACAAATTGTATTAAAAATTATATCATATTTCTCTGAAAATTACCTAGGCCATAGCATATTCTTTATACATATATGGATGTATACTGCAAAGCAGCATTAATGGCAAGTCAAATACAATCATAAATCTCGTTTCAAAGATAAAGAACATTACATACAATAAAGAACTGGACCTGAGACAGTAAACAACTTCGGGGTTGTACCAAGCCTAATATAAACAATGATAAATAATGTCTTGACTGCTTGACCAGCATTGATGTTTACACATACATCAAGAAGCAGATTGATTTTTTTGTCTGGAAGTAAAGATCACAGACCCTGCAATTTGCTGGTAAGTGGCCATTTTGTTCTTGCAAATAGCCTCGCTGGATAGGAGCAAGAGGCAAGACCTTGCTCACTGAAGATGTTTGAGGTGCAAATTCGTAATTGGTGCCTCGCACAGCAATGCTTAGCTAAGTCTCCTTCCAGCTGCTCCATTTAGGCATCTTCAGTTTCCAATCAATGGGCAATTATTTTTTTTTTATCTTGACGCATGCACAATTCTATTCCTACAGGTTCATTCAACACTTCAAAATTGTGTATTGAGACAGATATATCATGCATTATGTAGTAATTGATAATGTCAGGTCTTTATAAATCTCTGTGTGCAAAAAAAATAATGAAATATGGTCTTCAGTAACAATGTACATCCCTCAGTCCTTTTAAAAGGCAGCAATCATTGTCAGGCCCAGTAATAACTTAAAGTCATGACACACAGGAACGATTGAACCTCCGGGGGAAAACAGGTGAGATTTGGAGGTTCTTCCAACTGTACGGCAGCCATCCCTGGCTACACTACAGCAGAAATTACATGAATATAGGAAAGGTAGATTAGACTTTATTCAATGACAAAATAATACATTTGAAATTCCTTGAGACAAAGATGCCAGAACCTAGCAACAGAATATCATCAAGAACGCCACTTTCCAAGAGATTGCCACCGGGTTAATGGCTCACCGGGGAGCCTACAACGTAATTAATCATTTCATAGAAAATGCCTATTCCTCAAATGAATATGGGCATTGATTCACTTGATTAACAATTTCCAATTAACAACAGCTTCCTGCAGTCAGAATAGAAACTTTGCACAATCATTCTTTACTTTGGACAACAAGAAAGGTGCCATCACAACAAACAGCATATGAAAGAAAAACAAAGTGACGTAGTTCTTTCCTTTATGTTTTTCAGCAAAATCCTTCTAAGAAAATGGCATCTTTGGCAGAAATCTAACAACATGCTTTTCCACCCCAGTTATTATTAACAGGACGCAGTTCTTTTGTTCTATAGTCATCAAACAAAATTATTGCCATCTGTCTTAGTCATTTCGGAGAAGGGAGCAGAAAGCTTTAAGGGGAAAAATAATAAGGGATACTTTCTTGGTGTTTTTATACCTTGAGTTTTTATCCCGAAAACAATGTCACAGCAAACAGCAAATGCCATTGATCAAAAATATATATTTTATACTTTACCTAAAAGGATACAAAATAGAAGCAAGTAAGCCAATTCACTATTCCATCAACAGTACCACAACTACCACAATACTACTACTGTAGTTTTGCATTGATGGCTAAGGTCTTGTGTAAATGTTGCTGTAATGCTGGTACCTTGAATACAAAACTTATTAGCACGGAAATGCAAGTTAGCACTTAATTAAAAGCATGGAAATGCAAGTTAACACTTAATTAAAAGCATGGAAATGCAAGTTAGCACTTAATTAAAAGCCCATCTAGTTCATAACATCAGATGCAAGTTTTTATCACATGCATAACTGAGAATGTTATCAATGCTGTTGAGGTGAGCTACAAAAAGTAATTAACATGAATCACATCTTTTAAAATATATATGGAAAATAATTGAATTTGCAAATTTAAAGAACTTATTGATTTTTTTTTGCTGCAATTACGAAGGAGGAATTTGTGTTATCAACAACCTGCAGCACACACTCTGAATTGAAAATCTGCACTGCTTCAGTTTGAAACATATTTATTTGTTGCGTATATATGTGTGCGTGAGCAGAACAGTTGTCATGCAACATTTATAAACAAATAAAGAATACAACAACATTGCGTCTTAAATGTCAGATAAGGTTCAGAAGAGTCATCAAATGCCACCGACTTCCTCTGCTGCTATTTGAGACTGTGCTTTTGCACCTGCATGATTTCAACCACTGAAGAAAACTACTTCTATTATTCAAGAATTTTCTATACTTGTCGCTGCCTCCCTCTGGGAATTAGTTGAAGGCTACATTGCAAAATGCAACATTTCAAACTGCTACATCTGTCGAAATTGAAGTAATACATTGATGTATCGAAAGCCCCTGTCTGAAAGCTCATACATAAAGTACTTTGATAATTGCCATCAAATGTGTGTAGACGCATCTTATCAGAAATTTTTAAGTCTTTCATAAACTATGACAAGGGTGGCCATCATTTCAGCAATGCAAAATTCACCATTTAATTTTTTTAATCTTTTGCCAAGTTAGTTGTGACTTAAATTCCAGGTGATTTATCTATCTAAAGAAATTAGGAAATTGTTCATTACCTTGAAAGACAATTTCCTTTTCATCAAACTTATTTATTCATGAAATTTGTTCATTTTCATTAGCAATTGCTTTACCCTAACTAGCCTTGAATCTGTGAAAGCCTTAAATATGTTCAGCCTTGAAGCCCTGGAAACAGGTCAGTAGCTAGTTTGGACTTGTTGAACCAGTCATCAGGGTCAGATATAAGATTCTAAAGAATATTCCAGGATAGGTTGGAGGCTCTAGCTAAGTAATTAACCTATTCAGTCATTAATCATTTAAGCCATTCAGTTATGTTAGCCTTTGGGATTTCATTCAGTATGCAATGTCTTACAATTTCTTTCCATCCTGAAAACAGGTTCCACAAAAATGTGGCTTTAAATTACTTATGAGTCACTTGTAGCAGTTTTCTTTCTTATTTTTTTTTGGATTGAAAGTTCGAAAATTGTGGATTCATGTCAAAAAATGATTATGGAATACAGAATTTTGAGCAACATTACAAAAATAAAAGCCCATAATGAAATTTGTGAGTTTTCATTTTGATGAGGGTTGTTTTTGGATGGTAATTTTTCCTCCAGGCTTTGATGATATCACATAGGCTGGATTGTTTGGAAAGCCTTTAGTATTTTGCTTGATAAATGGACCTATAATGATATAGCCATGAGAATCATTAGAGTCATGAATATTTCCATCTCTTTAGAATGTATGGGTTGAGCGCAATCTGAATGTCTTTACCATGTGGCATTGCTGATTTTGCGTCTAAACACAACTTTCAGTGCAGAAAGTTTGAAATACTTTGATAAAGTGTCCAGACAGAATTTTTAGTGCAGAAAGTTTGAAGTATTTCATAATCTTGCCTGTCTGGAGAAAAATACTAATCTATGAGTATGTGTGACAAAAACATTTTGATATGCTGAAATGGGTTAAGAGAAAGCGTAGATCATTAATGAAGAATATTAAGAATATTAGAATTCCATTCCAGAAAGCTAGACACTGTGGCGAGATTCCATTTTGATGTAAATGTGGTAAGAGAATGACAGTCAGAGCATAACAAAAGTGAAGATGAGACTATTTAATAAGCGCTTTCTGTTGGTTTAAATGAAATTCCTCACAAATACACATGTATGTCACAAACATCGACATATCAAACACATGAGTCCTCAGAGGTTAAATCTGTTGTTCATTTCTAAGACCGCTCCCAAACTACAGTGAGCAAGACAAGAATGTGTGAGGAAGTTTACAATTTGATGCATCAAAATATCATGTTGAGGCATTAACATTAGCTAGGGCATCGGATTTGCAATTTTTTTGGTAAAAGTATGCCTGTGTTTTTGATTAAACTCCAGATGTCACAGAGCAGCTTAGCATAGTATATCGTAAATCAATGAAATTGGAATATAGTTATTGTGCAGAAAAAGATGTATTAATTATTGGATTGTGAAGAATGATCAGAGTAAAGTACATGTATGCCAAGTAAGTGCAGCTGTTGTCGTAATAAATTAAGGTTGCTGAACACTCTTAGTTCTGAAATAGTTACACAGAATCGCTTTATTTTCTTGTAGATGCTGATTCATTTTATTAGAGCTCCTTACAGTTTGGTAGTCCATTGCAAATAATTTTCACTTGCAATTAATCTCAGTGAACTCGTTCTGCCAAATCATATTGACAGTCACCTTTCAAATTAGCTTATTAGTAATAATCTTTCAGTATTCATTTACCAAAATTGTGTAACGTGACATTTGCCAAATAATTAATAACTGACACAAACAAGTCATTATAACACTCCCTAAATCGTGACATCACCAAGCACCGTTGAATGATCATGTTTGAAACTGTTCTTGGGATGGTTTTATGCAAAGAGCTATGTAATGGACCTTCGATGTCACTTTCTTTTTCATCTACCTCATTGCCCTTTGTCCTTGAATCAAGGAAAGCATCAATTCTAATGGGATTGAATGACAAGATGCATTCACTCCAGTATAGAATAACCTTGTGTTTTGCAGTCATCACTTTAGTAGAAATGGTTTCCCAGTCCTTTAGGGAATGCAACAGCCTCCTGGATGACAGTGCTATGTTCAGGTCTTAGTTTATTCTGAAGGGATTTGTGCATGTGTTGCCGTTGAAAAACATGAACAGCTGTCAATCATTGAATTGACTGTTTATCAATTATCGGCCAAGTAGAGCACCTGGGTGATCCTACTATTATGGCTCTTGCCAATTGCTCAAGATGTTGGGTGGGGTATAAAAATATATTTAATGCACATTCCGGAGCAAATTATCCCAACTGGCACCAATCAGACTTTAAATTTACAGTGCCTAGTATCAGTGTCTGAACCAAGCAAGTCAAAGATGTTTTATATACGAGTGGCGTCCCGAAAGTTCTGACCAATTTTTTTAGCAGACCTTTCTATTTAAAGTGTTTGTATGAAATTTTCACAGAATTAATTTCAGATATATCACTATCTATTTTAATTTTGTGCTTGTTGGAAGAATTTAAACTACTTTTCTGTTGCCATGGAAACAAAGGGTCAGTGTACCCAGTGCAGCTCAATTTTTAAGCCGAAATCCAAGTGTCTAGGTGTGTAAGTAATCATAGGATGTACTGTACATGTAAATATTTTGATGATCATGAAAAAATTCCATTGGCAGCTTGACAATATCTCAAAGTTGTTCTCTGACATTTAAAGTCACTGTGAGTCAGTTAAACTTCTGTGCTGAAGCAATCTCCAAGGTCCTCATAACTGAGCTGTTCATAAATTGTGGAATTTCAGTGTATTTGGCTACAGCTTCATTGCTCATTATGAGTGTGATCTCTTTAATTTGTGAACTGGTATATAAATTTTAGTATCATTGAAAGTCACACAAGGCCAAATCTGGTAAATAAGGCAGATGAGGTTGGGTTTGGATCCCAGTGTTCTTGAGTACTGCCTCTTGGCAGTAGATTGTTTCAGCCGAAGCATTTCTCGAGCTGTCGGGCAACTGATTGAGAACGTCTTTGGCAATTGCCTCAGCTGATCAGGTTGAAATAATTATAAATAAATGTTAATAATGCAGTGGAGGACATCTTGAAACGCTGCTGGCCTATCAAGAAATACATTTTCTTGCAATCATTCCTTTTATTTCTGTGAAGTCTCTCACTATAAACAAAGCTAATTTGTTGAATTTTGTCAATGAAATTGAGCTGCGCTGGGTGCACAGACCCTCCGTGTCCATGGCAGCAGAAAATAACTTAAACACTTCTGACAGTTTTGATTTTTTCAAAATATATTCAAAAATACCTGAAATAAATTCTGTGAAAATTTCATTCAGTTACTTCAAATAGAAAGGTCGGCAAAAAAAATTGGTCAGAACTTTTGGGACGCCCCTCGTACATGGGTATATGTTGGGGACCACCTTCTCTGTTAAATATCATCAGTCACCTCTTATGAGACTGTAAAACCTAAGGGTTGGATATAATAATATCTATCAATAAAATGACATTGAATCCTATCAGCAACAAACACCAGATGCTGTAGGGAGGGCAGTGCTTCAATATCTTTACATTACCAAACCTACACAACTATGATTCAGAACAAAGATCTCTTTTCTCCTTTCTTCACTTATTCACGTGAGAAGATGTGTGAGCTAATCACTGGAGGTACTGTAAAAGGTTACAGTATGCTTTCTTACTCACCAGCTCAAATATTTCATCGATGTTTGTGAGCTTTCCTTTGAAACTATATACTCTGAATTGCATGGAAATATTGTCCATATTTCATTTTTGGTCTTAAACTTATCTTAAAGCCATGTTGTTAGCTCAGTAATGTAACATGCCCAGCACTACTTTGCTTGCATACTTACATTTATTATTTTTGTGAGAGTGATTATATACAACCTCTAAAACATTGAAACTTACAAACTGAAACATATGTGCCTGACTAGTTGGTGTACTTTGAAGGTAGTGTCTTAAAAACGGTTATTCTCAAATAAGTGCATGGCCCGTAACGTCACACATTGGCCGACCCCATTCAATTCCCTTGAGGTTTCAATCCTAACAAGGCTATCATGGTCTCACGGTCTGATGCTCTGATGCTTCTTATTAAGCCCAATACCATGACAATGCCTTCATTCGATCATGAGGTGATTTGATTAATTTGTCAGTGTCAGATTGAAAAATGTGTACACACAGACGGAAATAAGAATCACCTCAAACTTGGTTCAGAAATGGTATGCCTCTTTTTGTGTTTCTTCCTTCACCCCATGCAATTAACACAATCTAATTAATTGTCTCTCTGATTCAAACAATACATCCATACGTGATTCCATTCAGTTGAAGAACTATGATATAACTCAACATTCTGCAAAAATGCACTGGTTAAAAATATTCTTGTCAGAACATGGGAGATAGGACACGGTCAGATCATCAGACATATTATTGAATCACTCGGCACCCTAAATGCAGGGCCATCTTAGCAACAGAAGGTAAGGAAATTGCTGATGCTTTGCTTGCTCAGAGGGAAAAGGGCATGTATGGAAATGCAGAGAGTGGACGTACAGGAAAAGTGATTATTTTCTCAGAAAATATAGTTGGTTTTACCGCGCTTCATTTGAATGTAACTTCATGAACGGACCATGAACAATTCAACAATCAGCATGTGAATAATCCTTCTATTCTACATTTTCTACTGAATTTATGATGTTTTCTTTTCTCTTAAAATTTTGAGTTGTAAACATGATGATTCATTTGTTATACAGCATTACAATGCCTTGAATACTTTAGAGACATCATACAATTTTATTGAAATGTACAATGGTACATTGACTCCAGATATTTTATAAAATTGTGCATTTGCATGACATCAAAAAATGTAGTAGCGCAATGAGCTTGCTCTGATGAACCGATACTAGGGCTTAGGCGGCTTTTTTTCTGAATGACTTAAATTCAAGGGAATGCCAGTACATCACACATGTTATTTGATTGATGATGACGAAGTGGTGTTTGATGCAAGATTCAGATATATATTTTCCTAGGGTTTGGGAGTTTTAAGAATGATTGAAGCCATTGATAAAGTGCAAAAGAAATGTATGCCTCTGTCGGTGTCTTTATATTTAAGTTCAATGTTATTATAACATTGTGTGATCAGTTGAACAACTACCCAAAATCGCCTTGATTCCTCAAGAAAATGTGATGTCTGTACAATTACTGAAGCAACCTGCTTTGATATAAGCTATGTTGCAGTGCAGAAAATGGTAAGAATGCCACTAATCGGATGTTGCCACCGGGTTAACACCCCCCAGCCAACAGTATGGTTAATCAATTCAGGGACTTAATCACTACTTGCACAATTAACCTAATTGACACAGAAACAGACCAAATTGACCAGCGTCAACTCACAAGTAAAATTGTCCCATCTATTAATGTTGACTCATTGGAAGAACTTCCGAGTTGTCAAGCAGAACTTCCACGTTCTGAAAAATACCTGAACCATATTTAGATAGGTCAGTGACCACTGAAGAGTGAAAGTAATCCTTTGATAGCGGCAGTCTCTTTGCTTCATCTTAAATCCAAGAGACTCCTATTATTAGTTAAATCTAGCACAACTCATCTTCTCAGATTCTTCACGAAAAAGATAAATTGAGACACACCCGGTAGCAACAACCAACTGCTCAGCATGCGTTGTGATCCGATTTTGGAAAAGGGCAAATCCACTAGTCTGGGATCTTCGCCAAGGTTTGACTGATGAACTTGAGAAAATGTAGCTGTAAAGGGTCCACATGATTTACTGAATATATTTTCATCACAAGCAAATTAAGTTCCAGGAAGTGAAGATTGCGTGACATTGCATTAATGCATTATTCTCTATTCAAATCAATTATCAGAGGGGAAACAGGAATGACATAATCATATGTATTGGCATCACTAATTTTCACTGCAGTTTTCATAGCTGACTGACTTAACTTTCGATGGTTACAAAGCAGAATAATGACTTGTTAGTATACTGTTTTGTTGACATACTGCATAAAGAAAACTAATTTCACAAGTCAGATAAGTCAGTCTTACTGCGGAAGACTGAATCATGTAGGCATTGCAGGGTCTATAAGGCAGACTTGGTAGAATCCTAGTGTACAAAAAACAAATTGCTGACTAAGATTGCTTCCACTTGTTGTGCATAGGGTACACTTTCAGACCCTTGACACAGCTGACAGCTGAGGAATTACGCACAGAAATATTAAGTATGCACAATTGTGCAGGGAATTATGCAGAACAGGCGCCACTACGCTGACAATAGCAGCTCTGTAAATGGAAACAGCAGGAAAAAGAACATTAATCTCTCCATAGCAGGAAGCCGGAAATAATAACACTCAGCAAAATCAGGAAATGTTTGGGCCAGGAGCTTCAATGCAATACTTCCTGTCTTTTCATGCCCATAAAATATGATCAAAATATAATAGACACAATCCTACACTTCCACGGCTCACAAATCACAACAGTAATGAAATGTCAAAGAGTTGCAGTCAGAAATGACTATACACAATTCATCCCCTAAGCGCTGTGCCAATCAGCTGACTTACCAGTTGTGAAGTAAATATTTTGTTGATGTTTTAAATTATATTGAGATATTTGTAGAAAAGAAAATCTAAAGTTTACTGTATTGTGTGATTGGACTTCAATGGCAAGTAAGGCTGCCCATGATTTGTCAAAAATTCTAAGGTTCATTAATGTTCATTAAGGAGTATTTGAGGCCATTGTCTCTGTCCCTTCCAAGATTTTCAATCACTATCTGATCCTAATAGTTCTATTCCATTAGCTGATGGGCAAAAAATACACACTGCAATCAGAAGACACACTGCCTAAGCTTCAAAGTAATACGCCGGCTAAATCCATTAAAGACACAATGAGAATATCAACAAATAACCAGAGAAATAACCAATGTTGATATTAATTCCCATGTCAACATATCTAGGTGTCAAAATACATTATCTGTGCATAATGAGCCATTCAGACAAATAATAAGGCATTCTGCATAATAATATTGAGAAAATACTATAACAGGTGATTTCATTACCATGCGATTCTGGTCATTCACAGTTGCCTGTGAGGAATCAATGCAATGTATACACTTGCTACGTTTGATAAATTAGCTGTGTGACGTTCTGTTGTTTCTAAACCAATCAGGTTAAGCAAAAATGCTATGTATTTAGAGTGTAAAGAGTCTTAGAATCGCGTACTAATGAAATTGCCTGTAAACAAGGCATTTTGCAAAAAAACTGCATTTAGCAACAGCCCAAACTACTTTAAAAAGCCTTTTTTACAAAAAAAAATTCAGTCTTGACATATAAAAGGAGTAACAATGATCTGGTAACTTGGTTCTGTGCAAATAGCGTGACAACTAAATCTTATTTCTCAGACAATTACAAAGGCAATAAGATGCAAGATTTATTGCAAAGCAGCACTGATGGCAAGTTAAGTGCCATTATAAATCATACATGGAAGACAAAAGAACAATGCAAACAACAGAGATCTAGTCTGGAGATAATAAAGAACTGTGGGTCTGTACACTATAAACAATTTCAGACAAAATTGGTTTTTTAGATTCAAAATGGTTTTTTGAAAAACCAAATTTCAACGCAAAACACTAACATGGATTTCTTTTTTTTGCATTGAAATTTGGTTTTTCAAAAAAACATTTTGAATTAAAAAAAACAATTTTGTCCTGACGTTTTTTAGAGTGTAGGCCTACAGAGCCTAATATAAGTACTCTCGACAGCCGGACCAACCCTGATGTTTACACATAAATCAAGAAGTACATCTCGAGAACAACTCTGTGGTCTGGAAGTAAAGATCACAGACTCTGCAATTTGCAGGCAAGTGGCCATTTTGTGCCAGTAAATAGCCGTGCCAGAGGCAAAGAATTGCTCACAGAAGATATATGGCATGCAGAATTGTAATTAGTGCCTCGCACAGCAACGTTTTGTTTTTCACCATAAGGAGTAAAAATGTTTTATGTGCCAAGATAAATACAGGCATAAAACCCGGAAGGAATCATTGAATCATATCTTTCATATATGGAAAATAATTGAATTTGCAAATTGATGAAGGAATACAACGATGAATTTATTTCTTTTGGCAGCAATTATATAAAATCACTTTCCCATAATGTGAGGCATGACATGTATATATTTTTCATTATTTAGCATGTTCACAAATTTGTGGAGGTGTAAAATTGAGCATGTACGAATTGTGGTGTGCAACACACTGTGTACCGTTTGCTCTATGCGAAGCGACCTAGTTAATCATCAAATCTTAAATTTTAGACAAGAATCCAATGTAATTACAATATAACATAGCCAGTATGCTGTATTTATGTATAAGACATATTGATGTAAAATTTCAAGCTTTAAATATCTTTAAATCAAAAGATTTGGTAATTCTAGTAAAAAATGCCCAAAAATTTACTAAAACTGCCTAATCTTCTAGAAAACTTAACTGAGTGATTCCAGATTTTTTATGTGTATTGTGTGTACTATAAGACAGCATACCGGCTATATGGCAAAGTTTGTTGCTAACTCTATATATGAAAACGGGAAAATGTAAACAAAGAAAATCCTTAATTGGGTCACTTGGTTGGTACACAGTGTTCACGGGTGTTAGTTATTACGTGTACATGAACACCTATGCTCGTTTTTTCATGTCCACAGCAATGTCCCGTCTCGAATGTCAGATGTGGTTCAGACGAGTCATCTAATACCACCTACTCCCACTGCTTCTATTGGCACCCGTGCTTTTGCAATTGCACAATTTCAACCATATAAGTGAACATACATTATTTTTAATGTATTTGTGGATGCATCCCTCTACCAATTAGGTCATTCACAATGTTCTGTTGCTTAGGGAGGTGAATATAAGATTCGATTAAGAACTATACAACAACAGTAATTTTGGTGAAAATAGCTTTGAGCTATTTAAATGAATATTGATTTTGTTTGGACTGACCACAATAAACAGCAGATTATGGATCGATTAATGTAATTGAATCAGTGTGATTTTGTTTAGACATTTGCAAGGACCTCCCACAATCACACTTCCATCATTTCATCCCCAGGCTTGCCATCATGTCATTGCACGGCATCATCGTTCGCATCAGACATTAGTTGGAGGTGCCGTGGGTTCAGCTATAAATAAGTCTCTGACTTAGTCTGGTTACCCATGTTAAATAACGTCTACCTACCTCTACCAATTCGAATTTGGAGATTGCAGAAGCAGGGTCATTTTGCAAATAACATACAGATATGGTGCAAATGCAATAGTTGACCTTGTACATCTCACTTATTTTGATAATGTCCTGGCATACAAAATATTTTCTTTTTTATAGTATTTGCATATTTTGAAGAAATGCAAAAATAGTGGGAGCCTATGCCAAAGTCATATGACAAATTCCAATTAGATTACAACCATAGCACTGATCACAAACTGTTTTACATTGTTTGTTACAATGTGTGCTTTTAGCAGTTAGACATGAGATAAAAATATATAAGAATTTGCAACTTATAGTACTAACAACACCCAACAATAACCGTGAATCTTGAGAAAATGTTTTTCATAGTCAACTGTCAAATGTGTTAGAATCTGTGATAAATGTATCAAAACACACATGTCCAGGGCATTTCTTGGACTTGGTCATATGCTAGTATATGGATGGATTAAATCTATCTACAAGCCCTGATATACTATGTCTATCAATGACTGGTACTTCTGCTCATGACCTCTACCATCTCTGCAGCTGATATCTGAATCTACTATTCAACAGTTTTGATTTTTTTGTGATGAAGTCACCATAATGACAAGTCAATAAGCAATGTCAATTGTGAACACAAGGACAGCAATGCCAACAGAACACTTTAATTACTTCCTCCATTCATGATTCATGTGTTCTGTGGATTAACTGTGGGCTACAGTCAGCCTTGTGGACTTTCTCAATTCTTCAACCTGTCTGGTAACCTTGAACAGCAGGCACAATTTATGAAGACATTTTTTTAAATCTCTTGCCAATGTTGTTGTTTTTTCAGTTGAATAAATTGAAATTCCTGTTGATTGATTTTTTTAGAAATATTAGAAAGATCAATTGTATTGAATGATAATTATCTTTTCATTTAAATATAGTTTTTGTAAAGATGTTTTCCTCATCTTATTAGATATTTCTTTACTTTTACTAGCCTTGAATCTGTGAAAGCATTAATTCTCATAAACACAATACACTCAGCCTTGAAGCCCTGGAAACAGGTCAGAAGCTGTTTGGACTTGCAAGCCACACAAAAATCACCGGTCATCAAGGTCAGGCACCAGATTCTAGAGAATGTTCCTGTATATATGTTTGTTTGTTTGTTTGTGTTTTACGCCTCTGCAGCACCTTAGTGGGCCATATCGAGGCAGGCCATCACCGTATGATGATGAGATGAGAAGATTGTGAGTCTGGCACATACCCCATTAATTCAGGGATGCCCAGGGTCTTTCAGTTGCCCCAGCATAGAACACTGGATACAACCCGCCTCCATTTAATGTCCCATGGGCTCGGACTAAAGTGAGTTCCTGGGGTGAGATTTGAACCCACGCCCTCAAAGCCAGTTGACAAGCGCACTTACCAGTTAGGCCGAAGGGGAACTCCAGTATATATGTAAAACCCTAGCTAAGTAATTAACCTATTTAACTATTTGTCATCTGAACCATGCATTCACGTTATTCTTCAAAATTTAATCCAGTATTCAATGTCCTACAATTTCTGTTTGTCCTGTAGACAGGTTACATAAATTTGTGGCTTTCAATAAATGACAGGCACAAACAAAAACTTCCTGATTAATTTTTTCTATTGAAAATGACAAAATCATGAGGATCATGTTATAAAGGATTATGGAAATGTTGCGTTTGGGAAATTTTACATTACAATACTAAGAGCACATTTATCATGAACATTTTATGAAGTTGCATTTTGATAAAGGTTGTTTTCAAGTTGCTATTCTTCCTCCAGACTTAGATGAAATCCCATAAGCTGGGTTGTTGGGAAAGCCTAAAGTTTTTTCATGAAATATATGATCCTATGATGAAAGAGTCATGAGAGTCATGCATGTTTTTAATTTCTTTAAAATGTATCGTTGGAGCGCAATCTGCATTCCTTTATCATGCTGCATTGCTGATCTTGTGTATAAACATATTTTTCAGTGCAGAAAGTTTGCAGTACTTTTGATAAAGTGTCCAGACAACATTTTTTTGTTCATAAAGGTTGAAGTATTTCATGTTCTTTCTTTCTTTGGTGAAAAAACTTTGAATCTATGAGCAAGTGTGACAAAAACATCATGATATGCTGATCTAGGTTAAGTGGCATGGAGGGAAAACATAGATCATCATTGACGGAAATCAAGAATAAGGCATATTAGAATCACATAGAAGAAAGCTAGGAACAGAAAGAAACAAAGCTTAAACATAAAACACCATTGACAATCTCGAAGTGTATTGATTGAATACCGTAGAATGGGGTGACTTTGAACAGTTTTCACCTCAATTCCCTCATCCTTAAAAATGCATAAGATCTAGCTGGTATTTCATGGTATAAAATGTTGGCCACTGGCATGCAGTTAACATGTGCATCGGCATTTTGAGATAGACATCATGTATATGCCTTTGTCAGTGGATAAATGGGCGTTCAAAGTCCCGAGATCCGGGGTGACTTTGAACAGAGTGAGCCCCACCTATCTATGAACTTATGAAGGAAAGATTAAATGTGCCAAGGTGTTTTAGAAACTCTTCACAAATAAACATGTATGTCTCAAACATTAGCATATCAAGCACATGAGTCTCCAGAGGTGAAATCTGTTGTTCATCTGCAAGGCCACACCCATATGAAACAAGGAATAAGATTTAAAGTAGCTGTTACTATTAATGATATGAAGCCGGCTTTCAGGGACAAGATAGATACTCACAGCCTTCTTGGTTTTAAAAACTATGTGAAAAATGCTATGATTGACGGTTATGATCCAATTTGCCGCATTGAACACTGTTACATATGCAACAGACTAAGTCAAAGTCAAAAGTCAAAGTCAAAAATCTTTTATTTAACCAGGATGACCCATTCAGTGTACACTGGTTTCCAATGAGGTCCTGACACAGTAAGACGCACATAATTTACAGAGGACGCAAAAAGACACAAGAGTAGACACAATTATATACAAAGAAAATAGATGTAAAGGTAAAAAATATAAATAGGATAAAACATATATAAGGGTAAGAAATGGTAAAAGTAAATAGGACATTAAAACATAAGTAGTATACAGTTAAAACAGATCAATAAGGACCTCTATTGGATAAAATCTCATGCTTTAGCCTATTTTTAAAAACATGCACTGAGGTAGAATTTCTGACGGCCATGCTAAGTCCATTCCATGCTTTCACCCCTTGATAGATGAATGCCCTTTGGCCAGTGGCAGTTCTGCACTTAGGGATTAGCAAGTCTTTTCTGTGTGATCTTCTTGTGTTATGGCCATGACTAGAAAATGAGAACATCCTGGACAAATATGATGGAGAGAGTCCGTTAATGCATTTATGCATAAAAACACAACGATGATAAAACACTCTCTCAGTCAAATAAAACCATTTAAGTCTACTGAGTACTTTATGGGTACATGTGTCAAATGGAACCTGCAGTATTATTTTACCTGCTCTGTTTTGAAGTCGCTGCAGTTTGATCAATTCTGTAACATTACAGTTTGCATATACAATGTCACAATAGTCAAACAACGGTAATATCAGCGCATTGTATAACATTTTCGAAAGATCTTCATCAAGAAATGGTCTGATTCTTCGCAATATACCAATTCTCTGTTTAATTTTATTGCGTACTTTTTCAAGATAATATTTCCAACATAACGTAGCATCCATCCACAGACCCAGGTATTTGTATGATTCAACATGTTCCAACCTCTCATTTCCAATAGCAATTTCCGGAGGTTGAGTTTGTTGGAGCTTACGGGATGTTCCAAACAACATAAATTTGCACTTTGCCACATTTAGATGGAGTTTATTTGCACTAAACCACAAAGAAGCTTCTTGTAGATCGAATTCAAGCTTTTGTTTAATATCATCAGGGTCAGTAGAGTCAAAGAGTAAAATAGTGTCATCTGCATACATGTGAAGTTTGCAGTATGTTATTTGGTTTCTAAAATCACTGATAAAAAAGATAAAAAGCAGGGGCCCTAAAATGGACCCCTGCGGCACTCCACACAAAACGGGTAAGCTTGATGATAAAGACTCTTGAAATTTCACACACTGGTGTCTTTGGTTCAGGTAGCTCTCGAACCAGTTATATTCCATCCCAGACACACCAATGCACTTTAATTTATATAGGAGAGTCTCTGGATCAACCATGTCGAATGCCTTTTTTAAATCAAGATAGGCAGCACCAGTGAGACGACCGTTGTCCATGTTTTTGAGAATATAGTCAGTTACAATCGTTGTCGCTGTAACAGTGGAGTGACCTTGTCTAAAACCAGATTGCTCTTCACACAGGATCTGATTTTGTTTAAAATATTCCACAAGTTGATGTTGTATTGCACGCTCAAACATTTTCATGCACACCGGAAGGATAGAAATTGGTCTGTAATTTGATGGATTTAAGGCACTGTCACTTTTGAAAATCGGAGTAATCCTTGCCTTTTTCCACATGGAGGGCACAATACCAGACTTAAGAGATGCATTCATTATAAGAGTCATTGGCCCCGCAACAACTTCAGCAGCATCCCTTAATAACTTTGTGTTAATTCCATCAAGACCAGTTGATTTGGAGGCTTTAAGTTTTAAGAGTTCTCTTTTTGTGAATTCAATTGAGATGGGTTTAAATTTAAAAACCTCCTTAAATCCAGGATATGGGTTTGAAATCTGTATGCCTGCCCGGAACTTAGAGGCAAGGCTGGATCCAATTTTTGAGAAAAAGTCATTAAAAACACGTGCAATGTCAGCTGGTTCAGTATGTGTAGCATCACCAGTTTGTAACATGGTTGTAGACTGGGATGCGTGTGGGAGTACCTTTTTTAGAGCCTTCCACATCTGACTAGAATTTTCCAAGTTGTTTGAAATCAAATTTTTAAAATAGTCTTGTTTTGCAAGTCGGCATTTGTCTGTAACTTTGTTTCTAAGTGTCTTGTACTGTTCAAACAATTCTGTTTTTTTAAATTTAATTGCTCTCTGTTTGATAATGTCTCTCTGTGTAATGAGCTTGCGTATTTCAGAGCAAATCCAAGGGTTGTTGAGGCCTTTAATCCTTTTCTGGATCATTGGGGCAAATTTATTTGCAGCCTCATTACAGAATGTCACAAAAATTTCAAGCATGTCTTGAGGGTCATCAAATACCTCCATTACAGTCCACTATAAGTTATTTTTACTATTTTATCTTCTATTTTTGTCATTTATTGTTTTGCTTTATAATTTACTTGACAGACAGACAGACGACGTTGAGTAACTTTGTTCACAAAGCAGTTATGTGACTTTTCAAACGGACTGATACAACTGAATGACTGACAGAACCCGACTGATTTAATTACTTATGTTTACTGGCAACTTTTGTTTGTTTTTCCTTTTATAATTATATATCTGCTGTGATTCATGACCACTTTTTTTAAAATTTCCTTTGCTGTCTCCCACTCGGCCTCTCAATCATTTTCATTTTTTTTTTCTTTATGGTGGCCCTAAGCCAGCAGCCAATTAGGCCTTTTTGGGGTCTCCGACATTACAAAGTTGAATTTGTTTATGCATGGTTTGTACTGCAACACTGAAAGGTAAATAAATGAATCTGAATCTGTATCTGAATCTACTGAATCGGGATACTACATTTTGCGATATGAGAATAGAATAGAATAAAATTTTACTTAGAGTTGACTTAATAACAATAACAATAAGATATTCTTTATAACCTTGGAAGACAAGAATGTGTGAGTAGGTAAGCAGTTTGTATACAAGCGAAACTATACGGAACGAGTGTCGATGTCTCAAGATATCATGTGTACACATTAGCATTAGGGCATTTGATGTTCAAAGTTTCACAATAAGGTATGCCTATATGCAAGAATGTGTTACTTGGCTAGCATTTTTTTTAGGACAAAAATTACTTCTGTCATGTCTCGGGGCATATTTTTTGCTAATTTTTCTTACAAAAATAAGTGCTTTTTACAATATCATGAAAAATAATCCATTTAGGTCCTATATATGTATAGAAGTTGAATATAAACTTGGGTACTGCGGAAATTTTGGTACCAAGATTAGGTCTCTAGCTCTCTTAGTTGCTGAGGTATGACGTTTTTTGTCCTTATTCGGATATTTCGTAATAAAGATTTTCAAAGCCATGGTACCCCTAAGCCTTCTATATGTCAATGAAATTTTGCAGAAAATTTTTATTCCCATAGTAGAACAAATTTGCACCTAGAGTAAATTGATCGGATCAGTTTGAAAAAAATATGGGGCATTTGATGCACCCTAGATAGTCTTCATTTGTTTTTATTATGTTTTAATCTCGGCTGTATCAAAATCTTTTTATTAAGATACGTTGCCCAGTATAAATATATTTGTAAATAAACAGCTGGGCTAACCTTGAGGTTTATACATATTCCAAGAAGTACTTCTACATTAATTTTGTCCCAAGAGCAATTAATTCCCTATCAGCATGCTTCGGCAGCCCAACATTGGCCCAAAGCCGGTCCGATGCTGCTGACATCGGACCGACCCTGGGTCGACGCCAGACCGCCGAGGCACGCTGACAGGGAAATCTGTGGTCAGGAGGTAAAGATCACAGACACAGTAATTTTCTGGAAAGTGACCATTTTGTCCTTGTAAATAGCCTTGCTGGAGGCAAAGAATTGTTCACAGAAGATTTTTTAGCATGCAAATTTGTAATCAGTGCCTAGCAAAGCAATGTTTAGCCTTTTTTAACTGCCCAATTGATATGCCTTTATTTAGTGCTAGTCAATGTAGATTTTATGGTATAAATACATGCAAAATACAATTCCTGTAGTTTGCTTCAATGCGTCATAACTTTGTTTTGAGAGGCAGAGATTTTGTGCTTTATGCTGGTAATTTTCTGGTCTTCATTTTAAAAGCTGTGCGTTAAAGAAAAAAGGGAGCAATAATCGTCAGGCGTATGTGCTAAAAATGTTCACACTCAGGAACGATTAAACTTTCAGGGCAAACAGATTAGGAGCCACTTTCACATTCCATACTGTGTGGCAACCTTTTCTGGTTAACAACCATGTACATTGCATGAATATAGGAAAACGGATTAAAGTTTATTCTGTGAAAAATATTTGAGATTGCTTTACACAAGGATTCCAGAACCTGGCGACCAGATACAAAGAAAGCCACTTATAAGCAGATTCACTAACTCCTTTCTAGTTGATCTTGGGACTTCTCTAAAATGGTTTTTTGCACGCATGATCAACTGTTAACGAGATTTCAGCTGTGAATTTCAGATTGACGATGATATATTGTATTTTCTAATACACAGAATGGCCAACTAATAAGGCTTTTACAGCTAGACTCTTGCAAATGGTCTGTGTACCATGTACAGCCTATAGTTTCTGTCAAAAATCATGTGTCTGCTGTCTTGAGACATTTTTTGAAAGTTGGTCAAGCACTGAATTTTCATCTCTGTAGCATGTTTTAAAAAATTTCTTCATCACATGTTATTCACACACTGCAGAAACTTTTTTTATCGGTCATTTCTCCAAGTGCTGTGGGTTCCAACCAAGGACCTTCTGTGAAACATGTTGGTTCAGGTACAAACAAAATACTATTTTCTAAATGAACGATTCCTTGATGTATGCATGAACAAAAAGGTGTTATTTCAAAAGTCTTGATTTGCCATGAAATGTTATAAAATGACATAAAATGGTATTAAAACCAACGTATTTGGTCTTTATATCATCATGCCAGCTCAATGCTCATTGCTCACTATACACAGCTTGTGTGGAATATTTTGGTGGCGAATGAGCCAATGATGGACTCTAGAACTCTGCGTCACCTATATATCAGTGCCACAGCGAATCAATTTTGAGCTTCACTAAGTATATAATTACCGCCATATTTATCCCTACATACCAAAATTACTGTCCCAGACATATCCTAGCTCCATACCAACATGCCACGTTGAATGATAATTTCCCTGCCAAATTAACTCATACATATTCCCTGCCGGAGTCCTAATTAGGTGTCTTCCACAGCTCAGACAGGGCATATTGGCCCTAAAGGCAGACCGTCCTTGAAATATGATGACTTTTGAAGATGATTGCATGCCATGTATTTTTCGGTTTAGCGTTGATGTGGCACAAATCATATCCAAGATAAAGGAATGACATTTTACAAAATTGCATGGCAGGCACGAAAATTTTTGTGGTGGAAGAAATATACCCGAAAAGGCTTTTCCCAGAAGAAGTAAAATATGACAAACAATATGTCTAGACAAGCATATGAACTGAAGTGTACATCACAAACCTTTACATGTCAGCCATACTAGAAATCATGCCCAGACCAAATTAGTGTCATTTCTTTCGAAACATATAGGCTACCACAAGCCCAATACATACGAAGAAAAGTTCTGCAATCCGGTTGCATGCGATCCCATCTCTACCCCTTTTGGTGTACCTCTGCATTTGAGATGCAAGTCAATACACACGGAGTTTTTTCTTGCGATTGTGACTCTACCCCTTTCTCTGCTGGACTATACCACATGCTGGGAGATTAATGACCACAAGGTCAGGTCAGATCTCTGCAACTTGATTGGTCAGTTAGCTGCGATTCCATCGCATCTCAATACACACGGAGTAATGAGGACCAGTTGCATGCGCTTGAGATGCGCAATATCTAGCAGTGCTAGATGTCCTGCAACTCAATCGCAAGTCGTTAAAATTCCATTGCAAGTCAACACACACGAGGAACAGTTGCTCTGTAAGGGGTTGCAAGGGAATCGCACGCAATGAAAACGCACCTAAAACCTCTGTGTGTATTGGGCTTAAGTTGTTATTGGAACCTGAGGCGGTATATAATTCAAGCACTTGCAAGGCAACGTAAGCCTATTTTTTGCTTTTACAACGTACAAGTGTTTGTTTTGGGACATCTGGTAAGCTACTAATATCCGCTGGATCACGTGGATAGAAGCTGAAGAAGTAAAACCGGTTATCCACATTTTAGACAGCGTTTTAAGTGCAGTTCAAGCTGCTTATCACATTTGCATGTCGAGCTAAACCAAATTGGCAGGAAACCAAAGCATACCAACCCAGTAATCCCCTTAGCCCAAAGCACATATTACTCCTGTAATCTCATGAGACTGTATTGATTCTGACATCTGGTCCAAACAAAGAAACGTGAAATGTGTTACAAACTGAGGTCCAGTCAGACCTCTAACCTTGTTTCCAGGGTTCTGCGTTCCTTTTTAGAGGGTTTTCACAAAAAATCGGGGCCCTAGTAAACAAAATTTCTGTATTGAGAAAAACACAATTATGGCCAAAACTTCCAGTTGAAACGGTTTTACAATGCACTTCTTGTAGTTTTTAAATTCAAGGCTAAATTACAGCATCTGATCAATAGCAGTAGTTGAGCAGTGAGCATCCACCTCAAGCATTATTCTGGGCAGTTTTGATCAGTTGTTATACCAGCTCAACAATTTCAGAGAACAGAAAGTAATGAAATAACCATTTTTTAGAGGGTTTTTAAGTTGTCAAAAAAATACGGTTTTTGCATTAAAATTAGGGTTAAGGGGTCTTATGCTAAAAAGGGGGAAAACCCTATTTTAGAGGGTCGGTTGGGAGACCTGGGTCCTTCAAGATCACCTTTAACATTGAACATCCGGTGTAATTACAGTAGACGAAAGACGAGAACTTACAGAAAAACACTGGAAGGTTCCAAGACTTGTATTATCATTACTAAATTATATTGTGATATCTGCATTGTTCCCCCCCCCCATGCTTTACTGCTAATTCAGAATAATGATTGCCAGAAATAACCAGCAAACCATACAACGGACATAAAAAGAAACTGTTTTTAGATTCTCAATTACTCTAATCCAATTGTGAAGTTTCTCGGAATCCAGAAATTTCTCACTTTCGTGGCCTTCACTTTTGTCCCTTGGCTACTGTGTATTCTAAGCATATAACAATTAACACCATTTCTATAAATAACCATTTCCAAATATCAGAACTAATGGAAGGAAAAAGGCTGAAAAAATAATGAAATAAGATGTTTATTAATAATACAAGGATAATAACTGCCATCTAAAAATACACAGCCACTGCTCTCAGTCAGTTATATATACATATCAAAAATTGCGTACCACATTATATTAAGGTAGTTGTTTAAGAGTATGTAGTCAACTTACAATGTGATTCGAGTAAATTCTTGAAAGTGAAGCTTATGACAAAAATGGCAAAAAATGACCTGGCTTAGTGTATATGATATCTTTAAGGAGATCATCCTTCAAAAGTTTCAGTTTGAAACAAAAGATAAAGTTTAATAGAGAAATACTTGCATTTTATATATATCTTTCTCAAAGTTCGATATTTTGAATCATCAATGTTTGAGGTGCCATATCTTAGGATTGGATGGAGATATCAAAACATATGAACCATCACCTTAAAGCCCATTTCCAATAGAATGAAGTCATTTTCACAACTAAGTATGATAACAGGCCGACTTTGAACCCATTTTGGTGGAGCAGGTCACATACGTTTCTGGAGGAGTCCGACTTGGAATGGAATTCAGGTATAATTATAATAATTAAGGAAAGAAAAACTAAAGAGACTAAATACCCAGCATTTCATGGATATTTCCTTGATATAAAATTTTGATGCATGATCACTACTCAATCTCTGATGAATATATTAGGCAGAGAATGAACAGAATATGTACTACCAAAGCTGCTCTTGTCTGGAACGTGTATCCCAGTGTACAAGCAAATCAATTTCCAGCTGCATTTGGTGTACTAGTGACATATTTATCCCTACATGTCATAATAAATATCCCCCGCATATCCAAGCATCTTGCCAACATATCACATTGAATGCCAATTTCCCAAACCACATTAACTGTACATATTCCTCGGAGTCCGTACTACGAAGGCCTTCATGTGCCACAGCTCAGAAATGGCATATAGGCCTCAAAGGCAGACTATCCTTGATTCAGGATGACTTTTGAAGATGTAGGTAGGACTGTTCCACACACAGTCATGGCATTAAACAAAAGAGGCCATGAGTGCTAGTTTTAGTAATTTCGTTTAGATCTGTTTTGGTTAAGTTATTATTTGTAATCTGTTTGAAAGACATTTTCATACTTTTCATCGTCCTTGGTGATAAAACCTCTATAGCAAACTTCCACAGGGAGGTATTTCACATCTATATTGTTGGCTTCAATATCCAGAATAGCGTTCTACTTTGACCTTGTGCGTATTGTTTATGTTTGTTTTAAACGGAACTGATGGTTTCTAAAGATAATGATATTTTAAATCAAATGTTATATGCTTGTCTGAATAGATACTTTTTAAAAAGTTTTTTTGAAGGTTGAGGTGTCCTAGGTTTGTATTATTATAATTAAAATAATACTGTGATATTAACATTGTTTTTCTTCCTGATTCACTTGCAAATTGACAACAAAAACAAACTGTTTTTAGAATCTCAATTACTCTGATCCAATTGTGAGGTTTCTTGGAATCCGGAAATTGCACACTTTTGTGGCCTTCACTTTTGTCCCTTGACTACTATGCATTCAGAGCCCATAACAACAAAACATCATTTCTATAAATAGCCGTTCCAAATATGAGAACTAAAGGAAGGAAAATGGCAGGAAAAGCAGTTTGATATAATTAACACAAAGGCACAAATTCTAACAAACTGTAATCACCAGAGGCATCACCTGAGCCCCGAAGTAATGACACGCTGGGAAAATCAATTAATAACATAACAAGAATACCGGAAAATAATCACAAAATTAATTAATACTGATAGTAATTTCCATATCAAGAAGTCTAGGTGTCACATTTCATTATCTGCGCATATTAGCAAATTGCACCTAGAAGATTTAACATTGGGCATCTTCTGCTATTTTGCTGGGAAAATACCATTTAAAAATGTAGAAATAAGCATTCAGCACCCAAAATGATTTTTAAAGAGCCTTCTACACAGTTATTAAGCCTTGAGATATAAACCACAGAATTTATGATCTGGTAACTTGACTCCATGCACAGAACACACAAATGGCCTAAATTCAGTAACCACAGTGAAACAATAGTTTTTTCTCGGACCATTGCTTCACTGAGACCAGAAGTCCATAAGGCATAACCTACTGTAACATTATCATATTCTGCATCAAAATTTTAAGGCCAATCATGCAGCAGGAGATCAGTCACATGACACACCAATAAATAATGATATTGGTGTTTTAATTCTCATATCTTGAATCTGTCAGCCACGGAAATACATATTGTCAATGAAAAAGTTTCACCATGCAGCATTGCTTAGCTTTTATCAGATGTAGAAAATCTTCTTGACCATTGTCAAAGGATATAAATATTATACAGTGACCTTGCTTTTACGGGATATGGAATATATTAACCCTCGGACTCCCATATCCCACTCAGGCTTCGCCCTTGTGGGATATGGGTCATATTATGGGAGTCCTCGGGTGAATACAGTCCATATCCCATAGCTAGGTCACAGTATAACATATATTATATATATATAAGCTGGCTGTTTAGTAGCTATGATATAATATTGCAAATGTGTAACTTTTTTAACTTGGTCTAAAAATTGAAATGCTAAAATGAAAAAAGAAAATGTACTATGACTATAATTTGAGCCAGCAACTGCATCTTTCTCTCCTGGTGGCAACATATATATATATATTGCTCGGACCCATGAATTTGGTAAACTGACTACACTCCTTGACTTCATGAATCAGGAATGACTTAACTTCCAGTGCAATATGCCATATTTGGATTATTTCTGCACTGTATAATTGAATGATGACAGGTTTTTAGCAGACCTACTTCAGTGATAAATACATTCAAGGTTCCAGAAATTAATAAACAAGAACCTGGCAACAGACTGCCATGAATGCAATTGATCACAAGATTGCCACAGTGTTTTAAAAAAGCTGGGCAGCCCACAATGTAATTTATCAGTTCAAGACAATGTAAATGCCTCAACGGAATTTTGATGTCGATTCATTTGATTCAACATTCCAATTAACGATGCCTGATTCAAATTTAATTGGAAAGTCACGAAAGCCGAAAATGAAAATTTGTCATTATTCACTTGATTGTAAAATGCTCCCTTGTGTTAAAGTTCTTACTGTAGTTACAAGAATGTAATAATTCACATCAGAACACAATTTGTTGGAATATTTTTGATCTGAAGATGGGATTGATCAAGAGACAGAGTTCAGACAGACAAACATGTAGGGAAGAAAAATAAAGCTAATTTCAATAGATTCTGATGAGATAGATTACATTAGAATATAAGACTAACCGTCACATTTTACTTTAAAATCCTCCTTTTGGTGGCCAAAAAGTATACACTACAATTAATGACATCTCTAGACTCTCAGCTGCGAAACGAGCCTAAAATTTGCAATATAACAGCCGGGGGCCAAAAACTCTCAATTTTAGTGGGTTGGCTCCGGAACCGACAAATAGATAAAACTTGACTTAGCTTGCATATTTACTAAAACCTTGAAAGATAATAATTTGTTAAATTTTCTGAACTGTATCTGCTGATCAATTTCAAGGTGCATTCAGTATATTCCTGACATATTTATCCCTACATACCGAAATAAATATCTCTGACTTACCCTAACTTTTTACCAACATGACACAATTGCCACATCAAATGTAGATTTCCCTACCCATATTAACTCATACATATTCCAAGGAGTCAATATTACTCTACTGCAACTTACAGCTCAGAAAGGGCGTACAGGCCTTAAGGGCTGACTATCCTTGAAATAGGATGACATTTGAAGATGGTTGCATGCCATATATAATTCTATATGCCTCAAATACTAATTATTAGTAGAGGAAAAAAAAGACATCACATACTACCTGCATGTATAACAATATATTTTTTTGTATAGAACAAATATGTCAGGACTACTCCCGGAGGCAGCAAAATATGACAATCATCCGGACGAGTACGTGAAATGGAGTCTGGACTGTAAAATCATATAACAACCTTATAGCTCCTTATATTAGCCAGTAAGAAATTTTACCCTGTAGAAATTATAATGCTCTGCAACATCTATAGATGGTAATTTTACTATATGTCAGTCACTTTTTTTTCTGGATATCAGAAACATGTGTAGTATTTTTTTGATAACCCTGGATTATATGGATATAGATCTATGCCAAATTATCAATCCATAGGACAGCATTTCTAGTGTTATTCAAGCCACCTATCTACTTGTTAATGCCACCTAGACAAACAAAATCATCTGGAAAAACAAAGATTACCCCAGTAATCTCCTCAATGCAACACGCATCGTACAGTTGTAATGCCAGCAGACAGTATTGATTCAGACATCTGGTTCAAACAATTTTTGGTCTTTTTTTTTTAAGATTTAAGTCCCTATAGTGAGGCTAAAGGAACCCATACTTGCTTTAAATGCTCTCATCATATCACAACACCAGAACTTTAATGAAAAAAAAGGAAGAGATCTCCAAACGAGACAAAACCTGAAAATGCGCAGTATCCAGTGGCATGCATAACCAAAAATATATCATTTATGCATTGACTAATCTAGTTGTACGCGTCTGCTATTGTATGTCATATGTCAAATAAGTGTCAGACCTGAAGTCAATTAGCCCAGTTCAGAGTCACAACCATATAGATTCAGTCGCAGCAGATCGAGTGCCTGTCTGACGGTCTGACCTGTCATTATTTGTTACTTGAGCCACATGTCCAGTCTAACCATAATATACTGCTCTGGTACTAGGGGAGATGTAAGAGTGTTCGCCATTTTGCCCATTTGCCAGCTGAGTGGTCCAACTTGCACTAGAATACATAAAACATAGGCTGCGTAGCAGCAAACCTTCAGCGAAAAAACAACATTTTAAAAGGACACCATTACACCATAAAAGTGATGAATCACATTGCATGTAATATTTGCAATAGTGGATTGATCTTGCTAGGAAATTATCTATATGCCCCGCCATATGCCTGCCTGCATGCCAGGGTATGTGGAACGATGGAAAGACCTTACTAGACCAATATACACATAATATGGATTAGTTTCATGCATAAACAAGGAATAAGTTGTGACTTGTGAGGTATGGGTCAGAATGTTTCAAAAAGCACTAAGACTTAAGAGTAACTATGAAGCAGACCAAAAAGGGCATTAAAATATTATATAGGGAATGTATATAAACTTTCTTTTATGGACATACAATGATGGCCAAAACTTGGCCTGGAAACAAAAAATAATAATTTTAATATTTTTTGTCAATATTTCTAGACGTATAGAATATCCATGAATCACACGTACAAAAGAGACAAATTTATCATATAGGTGACATGTGTAAGAAATTTCAATCATGTACCTGCAATTGTGACCAAGTTTTGGCCCGAAATGAAAAAAAAATTAAATAAATTTTTCTCAATATTTCAGAAAGTATAGAATATCAATTAATCAGACCATGAAAAGGTACAACTAGACCATATAGGCTACATGTGTGAAAAATTTGATCCATGTTCATGCAACAGGGGCTGAGTCCTACCCCGAAAATGAAAAAAAAAAATGTTTTTAATATTTTTGTCAATATTTCAAAAAGTACAAAATGTCCATCCATGAGACCATCAAAAGGCACAACTAGAGCATACAGGCGACATGTGTACCAAATTTCATCCGTGTGCATGCAATACGGGCTGAGTCGTAGCCCGGAAACGAAAAAAAAAATTGAATTAATCAGACCATGAAAAGGTACAACTAGACCATATAGGCTACATGTGTGAAAAATTTGATCCATGTTCATGTAACAGGGGCTGAGTCCTACCCCGAAAATGAAAAAAAAAAAATGTTTTTAATGTTTTTCTCAATATTTCAAAAATTACAATAGTTACATCAATCAGACCATGAAAAGGCACAACTAGACCGTACAGGCTACATGCGTACCAAATTTCATCCATGTACATTCAATAGGGGCTGAGTACTGGCCCGGAAACTATCTATCCGCCCGCCGCCCGGACGCCCGACCGCCCGCCCGGCGGACGGACAACTTTTGACCACAGTGATAACAATACCTTCTTCGAACTTCGTTCGCTGAAGGTAGAAATATGTTCACAGTATAACTTCACGGGTGGTTATGGTTAAGCAATTGAGTACTGTAATACACTATGATATGTACAGTCAGACCAGAAATTATCCAGACCCTTGGGCCCAAATTTTCATGTTAGGTTTAGACTTGGTTTAACCCAGGGTTTTACCTAGTTAAACCCAGTTTCGATAAACCAAGTTTAACTTGAGTTTAGACCCAGTTTAAAAACCGAATTTTCATGTCTGACAAACCTTGGCTAGACCAGGTTTATGGAGACTGAGTTTAAACTAAGTTTGCACCTAGTTCTATGAAACAAGAAGAAGCAAAATTTAAGAAGATAAGTAAGGAACAATCGAAAAGTAGTAAACAAAGAGGATGAAACAATAAGCAATAAAAAGAAGAATGCTAGAAAGAGAAAAAATTGAAAGGAAATTAAAGCAAAATCAGGCAGTACGGTCGGAAGAAATGTTGAAGAAATGCACATGAAGTTAATTTAGACTAATTCAAAGAAGAAAGAGATGAGAAACAAATTAGAAAGAAGAGTGAAAAGCATTAGGAAATTAAGAAAAAAGTAAGAGCATAATTAAAAAGAAGGGGAGGAAGAAGGGAACAAAACATAAGAAAGATAACTCAAGAAGAAGAAAGATCTAGAAAAAACAGGAAATATAACAAGAAAGGAGATAAAGTAAAAAAAGATGAAGGAAAATATATAATACAGCCATGATTAAGAAAAAAAGCCGAAATGAGCAGAAATATAAGAAATATGAGAAAGAAAAAGGAATAAAAAGAAAGAAAAGAAGGAGGAAAAGGATGAAATGGGCCATGAAAGAAGGAGATAACCGAAAGTGAAATAAAGAGAAGAGGTAGAAAATGAGGATGACTGCAAACGAAGAATGAAAAAAGAAATGTTGAAACAAAATTTGAAAAAGAAGTATTTTGGGGGGGGGGAAATTTCGAAAATTTTGGGGAAAATATGTCGGGGGTGGGGAAATGGAAAAAAAAATTGAGATAAAAATATTCTTGGGAAAAAAATAATTCAGAGCACAACTGATATCCTTAATTAGATCAGTGAAAAAGAAATCTGACTTTGCAGACGTAAAATCCTCACTGAAGGCTTCCAAAACCAGGAGTTAAACCACCCCTGAGCAGGTTTCTACTAAAACCACAGAAAAACCTGGTCGATTTTTAAAACAAGACATGAAAATTTCGAGAAAAGAAAAACTTAAGTTTTAAAATCTTAAACTGGGTTTAAACCTAGTTTATCCACAAACCAAGTTTAAACTAGAGATGAAAATTTGGGCCTTGCAGTTTTGTTCTTATTTTGAAGGACTTTCAAAGTAAGCTATGAAACATGCACTCAAAAACATCCTCAGTATTAAACGTAACATGTTCAGAATCAATTTATCGCAATTTGGCAAGAAATACCTTGGAAAGAGTGACTTTTGTTGAATTCAGGAACTAAAAATGATTCAGACACTCTAAGAAAGTTGTAGAAACTGAAACACTTAATCATATATATTAGAATTTATCCCAATAATGATTCATATCCTAACTTCATGCCTACATGCCACATTAAATGATAATTTCCCTGCCAAATTAACTTATATATATTCCCTGCCAGAGTCCTCATTGGTTGTCTGCCACAGCTCAAAAGGGGCATATTTTTATTCGGTATAGCCTTGATGTGGCACAAATCATATCCAAGGAAAAATGAATGACATTTTACAGAATTGCATGGCTCACACAACAATTTTTTTGGTGTAAGAAATATACCTGTAAAGGCTTTTCCTAGAAGCAACAAAGTATAATAAACAATATGTCTAGACAAGCATATGAACTGGGGTGCACATCACATTCATTTACATGCCAACCAGATTGGAAATCATGCCCAGACCAAATTAGTATCATGTCTTTCAGAAACGTACCTAAGTGTGTTATTGGGACCTGAGACGGTTTATAATTCAAGCACTTGCAAGGCAATATAAGCCTACAGTTTGCTTTTACAACGTACACATGTTTGTTTTGGTGGGAAATCTGACAAGCTGCTAATATCCGCTGGATCACGTGGATAGAAGTTGAAGAAGTCAAACTGGTTATCCACATTTAATAAATATAGACAGCATTTTAAGTGCAGTTCAAGCTGCTTATCGCATTTGAATGCACAGCTAAACCAAAGCATACCAGCCCAATAATCCCCTAAGCCCAAAGCACATACTACTCCTGTAATCTCTTGAGACTGTATTGATTTTGACATCTGGTCCAAACAAAGAAACGTGATGTGTTACAAACTGAGGTCTTTCAAGATCACCTTTAACATTGAACATCCTGTGTAATTACAGTGGATGAAAAAATATATACAAGCACTTTAACAGCTGCATGTAGACAGACTAGCTGTCTACAGATCTATCTGCCTATCTAATAATCTGTATTTGCCTATTCATATCTTCCTTAATTCCTTTCTTCCTTCTTTCCCTTCGTTTATAGTTTAAGCTTTTTAATGAATTTGCAAAGAATCCTCCTGGCTGGCACTTGGATGTTGCCGCTGCTGTCACTGCATCAGAACATTTCAAATTTGCGGGAAAAACATACATTTCAGTTTAGGAAATATAAATTTATTGTCACAGAAGTTTACCAAAAGTTGATGGAAGCAAGATAAAATTACACTAAGTGTTAAAATGAAAAGTGAAATAGTGCGACTTCCTATATGGTCAGAAGCTTCCCGAAAATTCCTCCTGCAATAATGTTGTGATATTTACATTGTACCCCCCCCCCCCATGATTCACTTGCAAACTCAGAATAATGATTGCCAGAAATAACTGGCAAACCATATAACTGACAATTACTGACATAGAGGGAAACTGTTTTTAGATTCTCCATTGCTCTAATCCAGTTATGAGGTTTCTCGGAATCCGGAAATTGCACACTTTTGTGGCCTTCACTTTTATCCCTTGGTTTCTGTGTATTCAAAGCACATAACAATTAACACCATTTCTATAAATAACTGTTTCCATATATTAGAACTTATGGAAGGAAAAATGCAGGAAAAGTAATGAAATAAGATGTTTATTTATAATACAAGGTAATAACTGTTATGTACAAAGACACAGCCACTGTTCTCTGTCAGTTATATATACAAAGCAAAAAATATGCATACCACATTATATTAAGGCAGTTGTTTAGAGTATGTAGTCTACTTACAATGAGAACAAGATTCGAGTAAATTCTTAAAAGAAAATCTTATGACAAAAATGGCAAAAAACGAGCTGGCTCAGAATATTTGATATATTTAAGGAGATCATCTTTTAAAAATACAGGGTAGGGAACCAAAATTTGCCATGAACTTCCTTGTAATAAAAAGCATCTCACATCTACAGGAAAATTGTGAAAACAATACTGCATAATCATTAAGGTATCAGCCATACCTGTGGAAGGTTAGAATGAGCTGTGATTAAAAATGACCCCACAGGAGACAAACAGGAAGAGGTGGTCAGATTTGCTTCAGTGCCAAATGGACTAAAAAACAATCCCTGACATAGTTAGAGTGACCTTACAACTGGAATACAATATCATGAAGGCAATCAATGATTGGAAAGGAATAAGAGGGAAGTCTTAGAGTTTGTGGAGAGAATTAAGAGAGGAATGGAGCATTCCTGGAGTCACTGACGACAAAACTGACAAGGTACCTGTAACCTCGATGAGAGAGGTGGTTGACGAGCTTCAGGTGGACCTCAAGGCTGCCAGAGCGGCTATGCAAAATGATTTTGGCCTGAAATCATATGTCAGGACCCCAAAGACACCATTCGGCCCATGCCATGAAGGCCAGAAGATAGAAATGGTGAAAAATGATGGGCTACATTAGGAAGCATGGCTCGATATTCTTTTTTTTCTTCAAACTATAAATGTTTGGATGTGGATTCTATTGTCAACAAAAGAAATGGCAAATTCTATATGAAATTAAAAGAAGATGTCGATGGGACATTCAGGACGAAGTATACAGCTTAGGCAATGGTTTCGGGAGTCATGGCTTCAGATAGAAAAATTATGCTTTATTTCTTTTTCATGTGAGTAAAGGGGGACGGACCTGATGCATACTACTAGGTCCAGTGATGTCATGTTTTGCCATGGCTGGATGTTAATTACCCCAATGGCATCTATAGGCAGACTAAGGATGGTTCCCCATGCCTTATGGCCAAAAAGTTCAGGATTTCCACTTAAAGAATTTTCGGATACTTCTGGGCGGCCTACTTCGCGCCCTTCTCCAGCTCTGACCTTAATTCCCCCTTACTTTTCTGTGTGGGGCATCTTAGAACAGTTGGTCAACAAGACCTGTCACCACAATGTTGTTGTACTCCTTAATGTCTTCATGGCTCATAGCGGGGAGTCACGGCCTCAAAATATGAAGGCATTTTTTATTCAAAGCATCACCAAGTTTAGTCAGCCATATTGAATTTTTGATTGGAGATAATAAAAGTCAAACTTCACAAAAAGTATCCCTTTTGTCTTGTTTCTAAGGCCTGAAAATATGACTTTGTTATGACTTAGTAAAACATTTCATTTCGACTGAAGTTTGAAATATTCCAAATTTTGAAAAATTTGCTTCCTCACCCTGTATCTACATCTTCAAAAGTCATCCTATTTCAGGGATAGTCTGTTTTTAAGGTTTATATGCCGTTTCTGAGCTGTGGCACACGAAGGCCTTCGTAGTATGGACTCCGAGGAATATGTACAGTTAATAAGGGGTTGGAAATTGGCATTCAATGTGGTATGTTGGCAAGATGCTTGGTTATGTGGGGGATATTCATTATGACATGTAGGGATATATACATGTCAGTAGTATACCAAATGAAGCTGGAAATTGACTTGCTTGTGCAATGGGATACACGTTCCAGACAAGAGCAGATTTCGTAGTAGATATTCTGTTCATTTTCGGCCTAATAATTATATTCATCACAGATTGAGCAGTGATCATGCATGCAAATGTGCTACAAAGGAAATGTCCATGAAATGCTGGGTATTTAGCCTCTATGGTTTTCATTTCCTTAATTATTATAATTATACCTGAATTCCATTGATAAATGAAGTCCATGGTCAACTCCTCCAGAAACATATTTAAAATGCAAATATTTTTCTATTAAACTTTATCTTTTGTTTCAAACTGAAACTAGGACTGTTCCACAGAGAGTCATGTTTTGCAAGGTAAACGACAAAAGAGGCGATGAGTGCTATTTTTGGCAATTTCGTTTAGATCTGTTTTGGTTAAGTTATTGTTTGTAATCTTCTCGAAAGACATTTTCACTTGTTTCCTTGGTGATAAAACCTCTGTAGCCAATTTCCACAGGGAGGTATTTCACATCTATCTGGTTGGCTTCTATTACCAGAATTAGCTGCTTGTAGCATTCTACTATGACCTTGTGCGTATTGTCTATGTTTATTTCAAATGGAACTAACGGCTTAGATAATGATCATCAAAGGTTATGCGCTTCTCTGAATAGATACTTTTTAAGATGTTTACATTGTTTTGCTTACTGACTTACTTGCAAATTGAAAACAAAAAGAAACTGTTTTTAGAATTTCAATTACTCTTATCCAATTGTAAGGTTTCTTGGAATCCGGAAATTGCACACTTTTGTGGCCTTCACTTTTGTCCCTTGACTACTGCGGTGTACTGCGCATCCAAAGCCCATAACAACAAACATCATTTCTATAAATAGCCATTCCAAATATGAGAACCAAAGGAAGGAAAATGGCTGGAAAAGCAGTTTGATATAATTACAACAAAGGCACAAATTCTAACAAACTGTAATAACCAGAGGCATCACCTGAGCCCCAAAGTAATGACACGCTGGGTAAATCAATTAATAACATAACAAGAATACCGGAAAATAATCACAAAATTAATTAATACTGATATTAATTTCCATATCAAGAAGTCTAGGTGTCACATTTCATTATCTGCGCATATTAGCAAATTTCACCAAGAAGATTTAACATTGGGCATCTAATGCTATTTTGCTGAATAATGCAATTATCAAAGTGATAATCAGCATTTAGCATAACCCAAAATGATTTTCAAAGAGCCTGTTTACGCAATAGTTCAGTCTTGAGGTATAAACCACAAAATTTATCAGCTGGTAATGTGGCTCAACACAAATGGCTTAAATTCAATAACCACAGTGAGACAATAGTATTTCTCTGACAATTGCTTCACTGAGACCATAACCTACTGAAACATCATAATATACATGTAATCCTTGCCAGATACCTTCAAATATCTCAAATAATAGATAAACAAGAAAATCTTTAAAAAACAAGCTGGTTTGCATTAGCTATGATATAATATTGCAAATGTTTAACTCCTTTTAACTTTGGCCTAAAAAAAGGAAATGCTAAAATGGCAAAAAAGTTACTTTGACTGTAATTTGAACCAGCAACCGCATCTTTCTGTCGTGGCAGCAGCATATATTGCTCAGACCTATGAATTTGGTAAACTGACGACACTCAAGACAAAACTTCCAGCGCTACATGCAAGATTTGAATTATTTCTGAACCGTATAATTGAAAGAAGACAGGTTTTTTGAAGACTTACTTCAGTGATTAATACTTTTGAGGTTCTTAGAAATAAAGAAACAAGAACCTGGCAACAGGCCGCCATGAATGTAATTTATCACAAGATTACACCATAGTGTTAAAAGCTTGGCGCCCGCAATATAATTTATCAGTTCCAAGACAATATAAAAGCCTCAACAGAATGGTGATGTCTATTCATTTGATTCAACATTCCAATTAACGATGCCTGATTCAAATTTAATTACAAAGTCACAAAAGCCCAAAATTATATTTGTCATTATTCACCTGATTGTAAAATTCTCCCATCTGTTATAGTTATCACTATGGTTACAAAAATGTAGTCATTCACATCAGAACAAAATTTGTTGGAATATTTTCGATCCGAAGATGGGAATGACAGATTGCAAGACAGAGTTCAGACAAACAAACTTGCAGGGACGAAAAATGAAGTTAATTTCAACAGCTTCTGATTAGATGAGAGAGAGTCTATTAAAATATAAGATTACCCATCATATTTTATTTAAAAATCCTCCTTTTGGTGGCCAAAAAGTATACACTACACCAAATTACATCTTTAGACCCTTGGCTTCGAAAAGAGCATAAAATTGTCAATATAACAGCCAGGGGCCAAAAACTCTCAAATTTAGGGGGTTTGCTCCTGAACTAACAAGTCAATAAAACTTGAATAAACTTGCATATTTATTAAAACCTTTGTGGGATAATAATTTGTTAAATTTTCAGAAGTACATCAAGGTGCATTTAATATATTTCTGCCATATTCATTCCTACGTACCGAAATAAATGTCTCTGACTTATCCCAACTTTGTACCAACATGCCACAATTGCCACATCGAATGTTGATTTCCCTGCCCATATTAACTCATACATATTCCCAGGAGTCAATATTACTCCACTGCAACTTACAGCTCAGAAAGGGCGTACAGGCCTTAAGGGCTGACTATCCTTGAAATAGGGTGACATTTTGAAGATGGTTGCATGCATGCCATGTACCTTATAATTCTATATGCCTCGGATACTAATTATCAGTAGAGGAAAAAAAAAGACATCACGTACTACCTGCATGTCCAACAATATATATATATTTTTGCATATAACAAATATATCAGGAATGACTTCTCCTGGAGGTAGCTTTCATGAATCCTGATCGATTTCTCAAACGATTGCAAACAAAACCGACTCCATTCTTAATTTCACGAAGCAGACTTCTTTTATTACGTCATCAACGAAATTACAACAGATGGCGCTACCAACGCAAAATCACTCTGGTGCTGCCACCACGATTTGGAGATAAATCTACCACATACACCCCACCTTGGAGTTACTCAGTGTTACAACTCCAACACTTTCAATCAATGAGTCATTCTAAAGTTAAAATACACGAACTTTCTAACACATTTCGACAAAGATCTTAACCAAATAAAGTTTATGAACAATCTCAATATCAATTCAAAGTTCATTACAAGAAATCAGGTTCACTTTAACAACCTGTAATACGCATTTCAATAAGATGTGTAGTCCAATAAATGCGACTTCAAATAGTCCAATAATGTCGCTTCAATAGTCCATCAAATCAATTGCTTCAAATGTTAAATCAATGGAAAGCAAACATTCATTTAAATCATCAAATTTTGACATCAAAAATAAATCACATTATGAATCTTACAATCAGATCAAATTTTTGGAATACAGTCATTAAGTTCTAACTTTAACTCAAACTTCTGTGAAGACAATGGGTCACAAACAAAGAACTATAAATCTAACCTATGTGGCTTCTTAACAATTCTACCACGACTGGTAGTCTTAATTGTCTTATCATCCTTTGGCGGGTCTAAGATATCACCTTGTGGTGATGTAACACATTGTGGTGTCTCTTCATAATCAGTATTTGTGGGACTGGTGGGAAGTTCTAAATGTAAGTCATTAGACTTTGACTGTTGAGCCGAGGGCTCTTCAAGATAATGCACCAACTCTAAGTCATGGATTCTTTGAATGGGTCTTGTAAGAACTCCCTTGGATGTTTTGACATCCACTGCTCTAACATGTCCATCCTTACCAGGATGTAACATTTTGACAACGCCAATTGGCCATTCCAATCTCTTGACTCGCTCATCTCGAATCAGAACCACTGAACCTTCCTTCACACTATCTTTGGCTGGGGGACCTCTACAAGGGGGCAAGTTACGGACATATTCCTGTAACCAGATTGACCAAAAACGGTCGAGTTGACTCTGCTGTTTTGAATACTGGGACACAATTTCTCCAGCACTAACACTAGAGGGCACAACTTCAGCAATTTCTGATTTCTGCAAGGGAGACCTACCCAAAAGGAAATGAGCAGGGGTAAGGGGGGCTCCAGAATTGAACTCATCACTGACAAATGTCAACGGCCTTGAGTTGACACAAGATTCAACTTCATGAAGGGTGGTCTCTAATTCAACCCTAGGCAAAGACCGGTTACCTAGAGACCTCTTCAAAGCTGACTTAACCACACCAACCAGTCTCTCCCACCATCCACCCCACCATGGGGCACGGGGAGCTATGAATCTCCAATTAGGACCCTCCGGTCCATACAACTTCAGGAAAAGATCCTTAGCAGCATAAAAACCTTTTGCATTGTCTGACATAATAACTGCAGGCATTCCCCTCCTAGCTATGAATCTTCTCAAAGCCAGTACAGTGGTCTCACCAGAGAGAGAATCCACAAGTTCAAGATGTACAGCCCTGGTGGCTGCACATGTAATCAACAAGATGTAGAACTTCTTCCCAAATGTGTCACTACAATAAAGGGGACCACCATGATCTAGGCCACAAATGGAGAAAGGGGCTGACTGAGTAACTCTAGATTTGGGCAAAGGGGCCATCTCTTGTACCAAAGGAGGCGCATCAAGACGGCAACACGCAAAGCACTCCTTCCTGACTTTCTTACACATCCTTCTAACTCCAACAATCCAATAAGAATTCCGCAAACTAGTGACCATCAGATTCACTCCAGCATGTTTCAAGAGTCCATGCTGAAAATTGACCAACAATTCTCCTAAGTAACTCTTGGGAATCAAAATGGGTCTCCTTTCATCATATGAAAGTTCTGCAAAGTCTAATCTACTCTGAACTCTCAGTACTCCCTGTTCATCAATATGGGGAGACAACTTGAAGATAGAAGAAGACTTCTTAACTGGAAGTCCCTGCTCCAGAAGACCAATCTCTTCAGGGTAACTCTGTCTCTGAACTACTTTGATCAACTGTCTCTTGGCTACCTCTAACTCCTCAAAGGTCAAATCTGACATTTTCCTATCTGCCACTGCAGATCTGGCATTTTTCACAAATCTAAGAATCCATCCAAAGATTCTAATGCTCTTTGGCAAAGAGCCCCATCTCTGATATTGGATGGGTTCCACCTCAACTACGCTCACTAATGTCTCCGAGACCATTTCTCTGCCCAACTCACTGTCATCAACAGTTTGTGTAAAATCCTCTGGTTCTACAGCTACTCTAGAACACAACCACTCAGGACCATGTAACCACAACTGCGACTGTACTAATTCTGAAGCACCTAATCCTCTTGTAAGTAAGTCGGCCGGATTGTCCTTTCCAGAACAGTGATGCCACTGCGAAGGACTGCTCAACTCCTGAATGCTAGTCACCCGATTAGCCACGAATGGTTTCCAGCGAGAAGCAGATCCCTTGATCCAACCAAGTGCAACCATAGAATCGGTCCAGTAGTATACTGGCACCTTGTCATCAAAATGTAAAGCACTAGCAACAACCTTCAACAACTCTGCTGCCAATACTGCGGCCAACAACTCAAGACGAGGAATGGTCACTCTCTTGACCGGTGCTACTCTAGCCTTTGACAAGACCAACGAGGCAGTTCTACCACTCGGGGTTTCAGCAACAAGATATACACAGGCACCATAAGCTTTCTCAGCGGCATCTCCAAAGGAGTGTAACTCCACATGAAACACATCCTTCCAAGGACCACTTGTGTAGCACCGTGGAATAAGCCATTTCTTCAAACAAGCCAATCCATCGAGCCACTGCTGCACAACAGCCACCACCTCCTCTGGGACTTCATCATCCCATCCTATCCCTAATTTCCAGAGATCCTGAAACACACACTTCAAAGTAACGACCACTGGCGACACGAAACCCATGGGATCGAAAAAACGAGCAATCAAACTCAGTACCACTCTCTTGGTGATTCTCACACCAGGCTGTAAATCATAGCCTTCAAATGCGAAACAATCCTGTGCAGCTTTCCATCCCATCCCGAGGACCTTGACATAATCATTTGACTCAACCTTGTCAACACACAACGCTTTATTTGACTCCCACTTAGTCAACTTCATAGCTGCTTGATTCATGACATCAATAGCCTCAAACATCATCTGTTTGGCTTGAGCTTCATCATCTGCTCCTGTAAGCCAATCATCAACATATAAGTTCTCCTGTAACTCACTAACAGCTCTTGAACCTTGATACTTGTCAAGATGACACTTGATAGTGGCATTCAAGAGGAAGGGACTGCTACAATTCCCAAAGGGTACACGCACAATACGCATCACTCGCAGCGTCCCATTCAAATTCCAAAGAAACCGGTGGACATCCTGATCCCTTTCCTGAACTGAAATCTGAAGAAAGGCCTTTTGCACATCCGCAACCACTGCAATCGGCCACCTCCGAAATCTCACTAGAATGTCTACCAAACTGGGAACTAAGTTGGGACCTTTTTCCAAGCAATCATTGAGTGAAACTCCATTTACGCCCTTAACTGAAGCATCGAATACTGGACGTACCTTTGTAGAGCTACTGCTTTCCTTAACCACTGGCCTATGAGGCAGATAGAACACAGGACCCTGGACTGGTTCTAGATCTGAACCTACTACCTCTTCTATGACACCATTTCTCTCCATTTCTTTCAAAGCCTCATCATAACGCTCTCTAAGCGAAGGATCTTTATCAAGTCGTCTAGACAAAGACCTGAGCCTACTACTCGCTATCTCATAATTGTCAACTAAATCAGCCTCTTTGTCTGACTTCCAAGGCAATGAAACCTGATATCTACCATCCTTCATTGTCAACTGACTCTGAAAATCCGCTAACAAATTCTGAGAAGAGGTCTCTTGCTTTGGATCATCGATCTCCCAAAACTTCCTGATCACCTTGTCAGGAATATCACACAAACATAACAGCTGGTGAGAGGTCAAACTTGTCTTTGCTCCCTCCGTCACTCCAGACAAGAACCATCCGAACACTGTCTCCTGAGCGACTAATCCTTCAGCAATAACTTGAATTCCAGGTTTCACTAACTTCCAATAGTGATCCAAACCAATCAAGATATCAACAGTAACTTCCCTGTCACACTCATAATCTCCTGCAAACACACAATCAAAAGGTAACAACACATCACTACGAAATGAACCTTGATAAATGGGCGTACAAATTGTGGGAATTTCAGCAGCCCTGACAGACGCGACCGTTCCATCGGAACATTTCAACTTCAAACTAAAGACATTTCGATTCTCACCCTTGCTTGCCCTTTCGACACCAAATGATGCAAAGGACAAAAACTCAGTACACACAAACTCAGGTCCGACCCTGTCAATGAACTCCCTCGAAACGTAACAGTGGTCAGCTCCAGTATCCAATAGGACATTTGCCGTGACCTGACCCTTTCTACTCATAACCTCCACTCTGGCAATTTGCATAATGACATTTTTCTTTTTCTTGACAGGGACATTCGACAGATTGACAATACTGCTTTGGGAGGTACCTCCCGACTTCACCTTTGACTCATTAGATCTGCTGGAGTTTGTACTCCTTGTTACACTCTCAACTTTAGTTACTTCTGACTTAACACCAGGTGGCGAAGTAGTTTTAGAACCCTTGTGACACAACAAGTAACAATGACCACCTCTACAAATGTTACTAACATTCGCACAAACATCAGCTCTATGCCCACTCTCTAAGCACCGAAAGCACAACCTCTTTGCTTTCACCTTTTCCCAACGTTCATCTACAGAAGCATTGAGCAAATCATAACATTTTACAGTCAAATGTGGACGATCACAGATCGCACAAACTCCACTGAAGGACCGTGATGGGGCAGCTAACGCAGTAGCTGAAGGCTTCACATTTCGTTTCTCTTCCCTTTTTACAGTGTTAACACCATCAGACTTGTGACTGTCAGTTACATTTTTGAAGGCATTACATCTTTCTCGTGACTCTATCTCATCTGACAAAAAGTCTAACAGAAACTCAAGATCACTCTCCTTGCCAGAGCTTTCCCTGGCCCATTCCATACGGATACTGTTAGGAATACAAGATAATACAATGGGTGTCAAGATGACCCCGTACATTTCTCCATTGATTCCTAAATTGGCTAAGCTTCTAACATGGCTTACAAGCTGATCATACAACTTTCTCAACTCACTAACACTCACTTGCTTGGCAAGTGGGGCTAATTGTAACAATTCTTGAATGTGTGAAAAGATTACTAGTTCTTCACGACCAAATCGCTTCTTTAGCAATTCCTTTGCAGCCTCATAGTTTGTTTCCGACAGAGCAAGGCCAGCGACAGCCCGCTTCGCATCTCCTTCGAGAAGGGATCTCAAGTATGTGAACTTGTTGATAACAGCCATATTCGAACAGTCGATGATTGCCAAAAATTGTTCCCAAAATGTCGACCACATTAACACGTCTCCGTTGAACTTCGGTAGATCCAATTTCGGCAATCTGGCATTAATTCGAGTTTCTTCCCCTGAAGACTTGTTACTTTCTGTGTCAGCATCTTCGCGGTCTTCGTGCTCTTTCTGTTCCATTTGGGCTAACACTCCGCACGCTTTGACCCAGGGAATTCTTGCCTGTTCTCTGTAATCGGCAGCTTCATCAATTTCTGCTACCAGGTCTTTCTCATCAATCGTTCTCTCATATTCTTCTTGACATTCATCTACTGACTTTAACCTTCTGTCAAAGTCAGCAATCGCATCCTGTAACGTTACTTTATCCACCGGGTCTGCTGCAAGAACGCTCTCTACGTGCTTCTTGGCTCTCGTCAACCAGCCTCTAGCTGAGGCACGCTTCCTCCCTGGATCTGTCATCTTTCTTCAAATGTAGGCCAATCTCAAGTGACAACACTTCTAGTCACACACACACAATTCACAATGAATTGCAAGGCAAATAAATCCAAAACTTCGTGTACACAAAGCTACTTCTGTTCACACACAATTCCCATACCACCGTAGGTGAATTGTAAGGCACACAACAACAACATCAGTCACAACTATTGACAGTTCCACATCGTTTGCAACAACAAGGTAAGCACATGCCTGGCTTCCATTCTGAGACAACATTCAACAGCAACTTTGCTGTCATTTTACACACAACTTCTCCCGCTGCCTGCTTCCAGCACTTGCTCCTCCTGAGCTAGGACACTTCCTTGAAGTAAAGGCCATGTTCCCGGGTCTGGGCACCAATTATTTCATGAATCCTGATCGATTTCTCAAACGATTGCAAACAAAACCGACTCCATTCTTAATTTCACGAAGCAGACTTCTTTTATTACGTCATCAACGAAATTACAACAGATGGCGCTACCAACGCAAAATCACTCTGGTGCTGCCACCACGATTTGGAGATAAATCTACCACAGTAGCAAAATATGTTTACAGCAGACGAATGACAAGTACTTACATTAAGCTGAAACCTGCAATTGCACGTCAATGACCTCATAACAAGCTCCATCATAACAAGCTCCATCAAATGCATTGAAATGAAGTTTGAACTTGTCATAAGGCATCTTGTGACCTCACTGATGAGTGGTGTGACAGTCTACAAATGACTTCTCCCGTTAACATTGCAAGTATTGGATATGATCTAGCTGTTTACGTTTTATACAGAATGAATTGTAGAATTGGGATGTGACCTGTGCTTTTCTGTACGCACTTGAGTTTCATTTACCCAAACAATCGTACGGACGAGCACTTGAACTGGATTCAGGACTGTTGTATCAAATAACATCCTTGTACTAACAAGATAAGAAATTTTACACTGTAGAAATTATTATGCTCTGCAACATCTATAGAAGGTAATTTTTCTAAATGTTAGTCACTTTTTTTCTGGAGAACCACTGCCAAATTGGTTATCAATCCATAGGAGAGCATGTCCAGTGTAATTCAACTCACCTATACTATATGTGTGCTTGCTGATGCCACAGACAAACAAAATCATCTGGTAAAAACAAAGATTACCCCAGTAATCTACTCAACCCAACACACATCGTACTCTTGTAATGCCAGGAGACGGCATTGATTCTGACATCTGGTTCAAACACAAGGTCTTTTCTTTTTAATATTTCAGACCAGTATAATGAAGCCAAGGGAACCCACATTTCCTTTTAATGCTCCCATCATATATGGCAACACCATAACTTTACAGCCTTTCACTTTGATAAAGAAAAATTGAGGACCAGTTCACTGTGAAAAATGCACTTCGTGACTCATGATAGCTGATGAAGTGTCATCTTCTATACTTTCAACATGGGACACATAGAAGCCGTTTGATTAGTCATGATCAAGAGAAGGCCATTTGACTTGTCATAACTGATTTTGGATTGAAAATCAGATGCATAATCCTTTCGTTTGGCTGTCACCAACAAGAGGGATAAGTCTCCTTAAATCAAATTAACATTGAAAGTATTGAGTTTGATCATGACAAATAATCTTTATGATGACACACAAAGTGCCATTTTCACAGTGCAACAGTACATTCTTTTTCAGTTTCAAAGTGAAAGGCTGTAATGAAAAACGAAGAGATTTCAAATGAGACAAAACCTGAAAATGCAAAGTATCCCGTGGCGTACATAACAAAAGATATATCATTTATGCATTGACTAATCTAGTACGGTAGTACATGTCTGCTTTTGTATGTGATATTTCAAATAAGTGTCAGACCTGAAGTCCATTAGCCCAGTTTACAGTCACAACCATGATGGATTTAGTAGCAGCAGATCGAGGGCCTTTCTCACGGTCTGACCTGTCATTATTTGTTACTTGAGCCACATGTCCAGTCTGACCATATTATACTGCTCCGGTAATAGGGGAGTTGTAAGTATATTCACCAGTTTGACAATTTGCCAGCTGAGCAGTCCAACTTGTTAGAATACATAAAAATTATGTTCATCGTATAAGTTTAGGTGCTTCTGGTTAAGTAATGAGTGTAAAATTGAGCACGTATAATATAGTCAATTGCTGGGTCCCAGGTTTGATTAACACTCTGAACAAATCATCTGGACTTATGTTGGACAGCAGTTTCAATCATCCTTCTTTGCCTCATTTCTGTGTCCTCCTCTTGTTCTAATCCTACCAAGTGCAAAAAAAAAAAATGACGTAAAGCTCCAATCATCCATCCAGCCATCTACCAATCCACTAATCTCGTAAAACAAAAGCATACACCTCTCCAGTAACCTGATGAGACTATTGATTCTGATCATTGATTCTGACATCTGGTCCAAAGAAAAGAAAAGTGATTAGTATTCCAAACTGAGGTCTTTAGATTACATGGCAGTCCTGTGTAATTAAGCTTGGCATTGCCTCCCACACTAATCATTCTTTAGCACTTACATTCTCATAAACAGAATAATTTCTTCACACACACCCACAACTTGACTGGTACATACCTTCAATGATATATGAGAAATTGTCAGAACATAAAACATTTACACTTGCTTGTGACTGAATTTACATTCAAAAAAAAAAAATGCAGGACATTGACACCTATCTCTCAGCAACTGTCTCCTTCGAAACCTAATGCTTGTTTCACGACTAATTAGAGCGCTTTGTCCTGTCGTAAACAAAAAAGACTTCTTGACATTTTCGAGTTTCCTTTTCTCTCCATTTATAGCACAGATTTTTCTTCACATTGGTCTGAGCTTGCAGAATGGTCAGTAGTCAAGAATCGTGTTGAACATTTCATGTAGCCTACACAGATACATGTCATGCTTAGCTGCAGTGTAGCTATACAATATATAATATGCATGTTCTGGTTTTGGAAGATTGACAATGCAAATTTTCAATTACTTCATAGCAAAAGGTCAATGGAGGATATTTGGTGTACAAAAGGAAAGCTAGTTTCCTTTAACTATTATGCATGCATTTTGGCAGTCTTGTTTAAATTAAGAAAGCTTGAAATTTTTCGTAATGCAATGATTCACCTAGTTTATACAATTATACATGTCAATTCCCTATCAGCATACCTCGGAGGTCCAACGACCCGAAGCTAGCCCGTTACTACTTACATCGGACTAACGCTGGGCCGACGTTGGACCGCCGAGGCATGCTGACAGGGTTATGACTACTATTGACTAGATACTACTACTTTAAAAAAAGTAAGTTTTTTGCACCCATTTTGCAAGAAACTGAATACATAATTAATACCTAGATCTGTCAAGACCAGAGAAATATAGAGAAGGCAGCACTATCCTACGCCTCAGCATGGATCGCAAGGTACAATGTACAAGAAACGTAACAATCCAGAATAACCTGGAACTAGAAAAGTCGCAGCCTTCCATCATTACGTCCTCTTTAAAGATTCGAGATTCATAGATTCAAATGTTTAGTTATTCTCGGAAATAAATTTTAACAGAGAAGACATTAGCGGTGAGGCTGTTGGCCAAGAAGCCCAAATAAAAGAAATTAATAACAAATAAAAATAGAAAAAAATGTTTTTCATAGGCAGGGTCCCAGATTTCCAGTCTTCTTCTTCTCTTCTTGAATCATGCTACGTCCCGGGTCACATGAAATTATTGGGCGTTAATTCATATCTGTTGGTCGTCCTATCCCCAGATTTTGGGAAGGACGACCAGATTTTTTACTATGAAACAAGAATTAAGCTGGGCTTCCAGTGGTCGAAATAAGGGGGGGTCAAGGGGGTCTTGACCCCCCCAAATGCTCTTGTGACCCCCTCAAATACATTTTTCAGGAGGACCCAGAGGGGTTCCTAAAAAACCCCCCCCAAGTACTGAATGTGTCCAGAGGAATAAGCACAAAGCCTTATCAGCATACAGCAACCTCTTGTGATTTATACATACATCTGCAAAAGGGTTTTCCAAACTAGTTTTCTGAGATTAAACATGGCCAAAAAATGTCAAGAATTCATTTTTAGAACATCTGAAAGTCTTCGGCTTCGGCGTGCCTCTGGCGGCCGAGTGGGGGCCGGATGCGGCCTGCAGACCCGGCTGCAACGAGGTCTTCAACAATTGGAGCCTGTCAACTGAGAGACCCCCCCCCAAATATCATGGCATATTTCGACCACTGTGGGCTTCCTCAATGTGGGGAAGGACGCCCAAGAGCTCACAATGTTAGGCTTTCTGGGGTCAAAAAGCATTGAACTTCTAATAAATCAATTATCGATACTACGGTACTAAAATATAACTTTCAACAGTCGTAAGTCAGCCTTACGACAACAAATAAAAGGATTGTCTATAAAGTAGCAAATTTGAAACATACAAGGCAAAAATATGCTGACTGAAACTGGTCAAGAGTGGTTTCCACTTGTTGTAAGCTTACAAGCTTAGTACATAGTGCAACAACGTGGCAGCACTGTACATATTGTACATGACTTCCTGTTTGATCAAAACATTGGCTTGTAGAAAACAAGAAAAAGTCAATTCATATAAAATCAAATTGCTGTCAGCTATAGAAAACCACTTAGAAATGTGTATTTAGTCACTGGGGACAAAAACTATGCAAAGTATAACCTTGAATCATCTGTGATATTCGATTAATAGCCTTCAAAGTTTCAATGTGAGTTGGCAAAAAAATCTGTGTTGACATGGCCATAGGAGAATTTACATCTTACATGTACCTTTTCTTATCAATCTGTATCTTAGATTTGTCCTGTTAGCAATTTGAAATAATAGATATCCCATGCAATATACATATAAATATAGTCCATGAACAAATCCATGTGGATAAATGGATGTACAGATGCTCAAAAAATAAGTTCTTTGGAAAATTTTTCCCTGGCTCTGTGAGCCTCTTGTCACATTTTCTTATGCTCTGACAATGTTTAAAGGGGCCCTGTTACAAAATAGCAAGCTGGCTTATCTTGTTTAGCATTGTTTGGCATCGACTGTTTGTTGTAATCACCTGTTTCGAACCTCAGTTCAGTGGAGTGCACCAATGTATCTGTGAATTCCATATGTGTGGTTGTTGGACCATGTTAGTACAGAGCTCTCCAAACACTTTGCATAACTGATAGCTAAAGAGAATTACTCACAGAAATATCATACCTACACTCAATACAGTACTTCAGTTATGCAGGCAATCCACAACACTGGCAGTCTGGCAGGGTCCAGCTCTGCAATTAGAAAACTGGAGGCAAAAGAAAAGTAATCCCAGGAAGAAAAAAGAAATAACAACAATTTGCCAAAGCAGGAAATGACGGGTCACTGGTCAAGCACTTTTTAATGCAGATACTTCCTGTCTTTTCATGCCAAGGACACGCAAGTGACAAAAATAAACTGACACAATCCTACACTTCCAGGAATCACCAAATTACAGCAGTTACGAATGTCAAAGGGGAGCAGCCAGAAATGACAACGCACATGTCTTCCCCTCACCACAGTGCCACCAGGCTGACAGAATTATGAATTACTATAGGAGACACCTGGGTAAATTGTGCTAGGGGGTAAAAACCTATACAAAACTCTGTATAATTACTTGTTCTCCCCTGTTAACCATGTCATATTTGTGTGTAATAATGCCGATAAATGGAGCCAGGAGACGGATTTTCAGAGAGCCAAAGGAGTAAGGAGTCGGAGTTAGTTCACTTACTACCTGACTCAAAGCCCTATGTGCAAGTCTCGGCATCTGCAAGGGAAATATTGTGTTTTGTATTATATCTAATTGCTGAAACCACAGGTAACAATATGAAATGGATAAACAGCTTGTCTGTGGTTACAACTGGAACTAAAAACCTCTTTTCAGATTTTAAACCGGTGAGTTGGCATATTCAAGTTAGGTATCTACCACAGGGCAAGTTGGCCAAGCTACCTTATTTGACACACACTTTATGAATAGCCATTTCAATGATTTATTAGCAGTTCAGATTTTTCAAGGGCAGGGAATTCACATAGCTGCCATGGGGATAAGCAGACCTTGAACAGTTGCCCAAGGACCGCTGATTTTCCCCAAAGGTCCACAGATGCATTCACGAACATAGCGAAGGCACGCCAACTTGAAGGATGTTGATTTAGTAGGTTATTTGGCAATGAGGTGATCACACACTGTCATTGAATCTTGTGAGACATGACACAGAGAATGGATGCTTTCCCCGATTCAAGGGCAGGAGAAGGTGATAATGAGAGCAAGGAATTAGTTTGCAGCAAACGAAACATAATGCCAATGACAACAACTGTACAGTAATGAACAACATAAACTATTTCCCTCAGATCATTCAGCAAGGATAATTCGGACAAACCAACTTCTATATAAATCAAATATAGTTTTTTAAAAAATAAAAACTTTTTTTAAGACCAAGCTATAAAATATATTGTTGCTAAGGCCAAACTGGTTATTATAGTTAATGTAAACTCACGTGCCAAGTGGTTATGAAAATGTGCCCAAAATCGTAATTCAGCTCCATTAAAATTTTCATTAGAATAAGTAACATCCTGGATGTGGCAATGGAATATTAAGCTAAACATCAAAATCTGAATAGTTTGGGGCAACTGGTGAATCTTAATGCCAAGGATAAGATTTGAAAATGATGAACCAATGTATTGTAAAGGCGATGCAGTAAAAAGATGTCTTTGCAGCCTGCGGAAAATATAGTCCCCTTTCCTTTTTTCTAGTTCTGGTACTATGTACTAACTTCAAGAATGCGTTTTAGACAGCCAGAATCAGTTTCTGACCACCAAGCTCACCATTGCATGAGTCACATATCAAATGAATTAATTGCCTGTTCCACCAACAATGAATCAGTTAATTGGAAATAATACATCAACAAAACACCACCTGCACTTTCCTGTCCTATCAATTGAGGTTAATGACATTGGACTGTTTTCTATTGCGGACTTCACTATGGATTTATTTTTGCTATTCTCTTGTCACAGCTGGGGGAGGGTCAGCTCAATTTGCAGTGCACTGGACTAATGAATTACAACTTACAATATTGGGATATTTATGGGCCAAGGGCTGAGGGTAATAAATGTATTATATTGTAAATTTGTAATTGTAATTTATTTGGTTTCCAACAATAGATGTTACAAAGTTGGAGGCTGGGCACGCTTAGACAAACGTCTGTAATTTGGCCCAGCCTTGATTTGAGAAAAAGAAAAAGAAAAGAAAAGAACGAGGAAAAAGCAATACATCATTAAGTTATAGGAAGGGAAAAAAAAGAAGAAAAAACAGTATAACAGCAACAATTGCAGTAATAAGATTAGAAATATAAGTTATACAACAGTAGACAAGAGAAAGAAATTAAAATTAAATAAAGGAAAATCAACAGCACAAAATCATCATGATAATATTACAGTCACATAGAATAGTCATATACACAATATGGACACATTATAAAGATCGAGTAGAGTGTAACATTATATGAATGGGAATTAATGAATACAAATGATTGATTATAAAAAAAAATAATAATAATAATTATAATAATAAAAAAAATAAATAAATATATATAAATAATAAATATATGTAATATTGATATATTAGGATACAATATAGTTATCATACAATATGTACATTACTAATTACACCTGGCTGTTCAAAAGGGGGGGAGGGCTTACAACAAAGAGGGGATTAGCCAGGAAAGTTTGTGAATAATGATGATATGGCTGATGAGGCTATGGTTATGATGAGATGAATGAATATAAAATATAATCTGATTGGATACCTCTAAATACATGATGCACAGTTTCTGATTGTACAAGTTTGATTATATGAATGAATAAAATGATTTTTTAATTTTTTTGAGAATGAATTTATACTGGCATAGTCAATATTTTTGAGACAATTTGGTAGTTTGTTCCATTCGGATCCTACTTTGTAGTTAAGAAGATGCTTTTGAAACCCGCTATTGATTATATGAATATAAATATTTTGAGCATGTCGACTGGGGTAAGGATTGATAAGGGTTGTTGATGGCAACTTATCAGCATGAAAATCAGGTAATATTCCTATTTTTTTACGATAGTATAGTTTACAGCAATTTGCCTTGTAGAGGTCATGGAATTTTAGGATTTTGTATTTTTGGAAAAGGGGGTCAGTATGCGCATTATATTTCGAATCTGAGATAGTGCGGAGACATTTCTTTTGCAAAACAATTAGACGTTTCAGCAGTGATCTGTTGGCATTCCCCCAGGCTACAATTCCATAGGTTAGATGGGGGGGCTATAAGAGCATTATAAATATTAAGAAGAATTTTCTCAGGTAAGCTATGTTTCAATCGATACAGCAATGAATTTATTTTGGAAATTTTATTGCATTTGTTATTAATGTGTTCATCCCACCTCATGCTATCTTGGATCTGAACTCCAAGGAAGCTGATGTTATTTACCTGGGATAATTTTACACCACTTAGCTGCAGATTCATGGGTGGGTTTCCTGCTGTAGATTTCTTTGTGAACACCATGAGTTTAGTTTTATCAACATTCAAAGATAGTCTATTTGCTTGGAACCATTCAGCCATATTTATAAGTTCTCTATTTACTATTTCGGGTAATTCTTCTTGATTTGTGTGTTCAAATAATACATTAGTGTCATCAGCAAAAAGGACCATATTATTATTGTTTGATATATTTATAATATCATTAATATATATGAGGAACAATAGGGGACCAAGTATTGAGCCCTGGGGGACGCCACAGACCACTGCTGATTCGGCAGAATTAATACCACTTACATAACAAAATTGCCGTCTATCAGATAAATAGCTTTCAAACCAAGAGTGAGCAATATATGGACAAATCACATGACAGAAAACCTTGGCAACTTTTTAGTTCTGAGCTATATATAAAATAAAATCATGACAACTTGGAGTCAGACCTGTGTGAAAATGCAGGATTGAATTTCGGGACTACCATTGAATTTCCAGAGTTTTCCTCGGTGGGAAATTATTAATTTCACAGTAACGGCAGTAGTATTCATTATTTCAAGCACTCTAAGTCTCGAATATTCATTCCTAAATCAAACAAAGCCGTATAAAGAATTATCTATTTCAAGACTGGAAAAAAGAATTTTTATTTATTTCACCAAAACTGAGTAAAAACTCCAAGCTGAAGGTAATAAATGTTTATGAATCACGTGACAAAGAACCAGAACCATGGCTACAAGTTAGTTCTCTCTTATACTTATGTCGCTAAGCAACATAAAAATAATGAGAATTTGAGCCAGACCTGTGTAAAAAAATAGGATGGCAGGGAGGATGAAATACAGCTGTCTGATCTGACTTAACACAGGTCACCAGGTTGTAGTAGATCAAAGTAATGAAGCAGCACAACTGTGGCATAGGTCAAAGCAGCGCATTGCAGTATGCATTACATATTAGGGTGGATCTATATTTCATCCATAAAATACTATTTGGTGCTAAATTATTTTTACTCCACAAGTGTTTCTTTGAAGTAAGACCGATAGCACTAAAGAACAAGAATACAAAAACAGAAGCACCTCAAATTCTGCAAATTTGGCATCCACAACTGCCCATCAACATTTCGTTAAACGATCCTGCTTCCTGCTGTTCCAAAAAATATGCATTATGTAGGATGCCAGCACCCTTGAACTGATGACATATTACAGCTGGCGTCGTCACCACAACCATTCCAGCCAATCAGCCGGGGTCTTGGGGTGTGGTAGCAGCAGCCACTATGTGATTCCATGATTCCATGACAATGTTTGTGATGTAATGATATTGTTGAGTAAACAGTCCCAACAGAACTACATATATCCTAACATTGGACTTATGGGGCACAATGGGACAGATAAGAGGGGTTTTCTTGGCACCTGACAAGATTTATGATAATGAAGGTAGTACCATCAAATCTTGTGAACTCCCATCCTGATGTTTCTATCTTTTATAGGCAAATTACACCGACATGAAAACGTATGGTGAGAGTGAGTGAGTGAGCTTGTGTTTTACGTCTCATCAGCACCTGATTGGGCTATTTAGAGACATACTTGGTTTGTGGTCATGTTGAGTTAGTGATCTCATCTTGGTTGATGGCATCGAGATCTTTGAGGTGTCACTTTGACAGGTACATCTGCAATAATTTTCAATTCAAGAAGTTTCCTTGCCTGAGTGGCATTAATGGCTTGTACCAATAAATTACCGTCAGGCTGTCGATCGACTGAGTGTGGTTTTCCAAATTTCTTCAGCATTGTTGTGTAGCTAACAAATTTTGATACATCCTTCAGTCTTCCATCTTTGGACTTGATGTGATATTTGAGACCAGTGGGGAGTTCTTTTTTGCTGTTGGTGAGTATCGTTTTACTCTTGTCTTTGTGAGGTAGCAAGCTGATTTTTGAGCTTTTTTGTTTTGTTGTCTTGGGCGGTGTCTTGTTATCTGGAGCAAAATCTTTTTCCATTGGTTGGTTGAGGGACTTCTCAGTCCCTTGGGTAACAGAAGAGAAAATTTGACGTTGTTGGATCATCTTCTTTGGTGATTCAGGGGAGTTCACAGGTTCTTCCTTGCTTGACCGGTCTGGTGATTGAGGCGGTGAAGGTGTTTTCATTAAGACGTCTGTGAAGAGGTTCCTGTCCAGATAAATCTTTCTCTGTGGTGATGAATGAAGAGCTGGTCTTGGGTAATCTGCTTCTGGGCAAGGTCTGTCCGGGTCCTGTTCTACAAGGCGTTTGGCTTCAGGAAAGGATAGTTGTCTTTCAGTTTGTAGTTGTGGAATTTCTTTTTCCTTCTTGAAGACCTTGCAATTGTGGCTAAAGGCAGGATGGTTCCCTGAACAGTTGACACAATGTGAAACTTTACAGCAAGGTTTATCGTGTGTGTGTGCATGACCATGGTCACCACAATTGGCACAAATTGTTGGCCTGATGCATGTACGACTAAAATGGCCATACATTTGGCATTTGAAACAGCGTTTTGGATGAGGAAAGAATGGAGAAACTCTGCACCATTCAAAGGCTACAGGTACTTTCTTTGGTAATCTTTCGTCCTTGAATGTTAGCAACAGTAACTCATAACCATTCTTGTGAGCAAGACGTTTGAATTATGCGATGCCGTGTTTGTGAAACTAATTTGTAAGTTCATTGTCTGAGCAGGTCTTACTTTCTTTGGAGAAGATAATGCCTTTGCCTGATCTTTGAAAAAGGTTCAATGACGACTTTGGTATTGGCTATCTCATGGATGCCGGTCAATTTATCCTGTTGATCAGAGGTCGCAGCTTTAAGAAGGAATGTGCCATTGGTTTGGCGCCTCAGGCTATCTGCGATGTCGTGTCGCAAAGGTCTGCAATTGTTTCGTAGATAGCAACAGATGATAGGTCTTCCAGTGATTGTGTGATACTTTTTATAACAAGCAAATTTTCAGTCTTTGACAGATGTGGGGGGCGGTCAGGGTCAGTCAAGTCATCCGGAGATGTCCTTGTCCATTGAAATCTTGGTAGTCCAGTCGCAAATTTTTCGATCTCAGCCTGGTTTCCCGCTGAGGGACGCGCACCTTGGTAACCCGGTTGACATACGATCCGGTTTGGAATCATGGTAAATGACATATTCATTGATATTCCCCTGTAAGGTAGGGGACACACCGTGCATGCGCACTGTCTCATGTTGGCCATTAAGGATAGAGGTCTTAACCTTAGTGTTACCACCCACCGCCAAGAGGAGGCCCGAGACCTGCGGGGGCACGTATGGTGAGAAAAAGTTTGTTTTCCTACTACTCAACTAGTTTCAGAGGGGTTCAATTCAACCATTCTCATTGGGACACTGAACAAGGGGCACATTGGGACAAACTTTATATGGTGTAAGTGTCCAAGTCAACTGAATGACCAGGGATAGCAGGCCACATGGAATACAGGTATAGTGGATTACCATGCTCTCTGAACAAATTTATCGCAAAGCACTGTGTGTTACTTGCATAGATGACCAGTACACTTTACGTTAAATGTTTAAAACTGTTTAGAGTTATTAACTATCTATGGTAGAATGTACGTTTCCTATTTACAAGGTGTTAGTGCACTCTATATAGTCTTACACACTTGTCATATGTAATATCTAGTGCACATGGAGTGTTAAAATGATTTTTCAGTTGATGTCACAATGAGCCCCATCAGATCACAACTCGAATTTTGCTTTCTGGCTGCAATTGGGTAGGTGCAGTCTAATTTATTATGCCTTAGATTTAAGCTCAATGGTATTGGTGATGTTCAAGCAAACTTCTGGGTTGCTCAGTGCTTTCAGAGATTGGGCAAAATTAATAGATGTTGAAAGCGTCCCAATGCGCCTCGGTTCCCCCTATGTACATTGTCAGCAGCCCAATGCGCTAAACCTCCCCCAGCTGCAACAAGAAAATAGAAAAAGAGGTCCAGAGTGTAGTCTGCAAATAAAAACAGTCCAATTTCATTAACCTGAATTTAGAGAACAGGAAAGTGCAGGTGGTGTTTTGTTGATGTACTTTTTTCCAATTAACTTATTCATTGTTGGTGGAACAGGCAATTAATTATTTGATACACGACTCATGCCATGGTAAGCTTGGCAGTCGGAAAGTGATTTTCAGTCTAAAACATTCTCTAGAAAATGAGTAGTAGTAGACAGTATAGTAGTAGTTTATTTAGCCAATGTTAAATTTGAATACAATGTGCTGCATTAAGAGTATAGCAAAACATGAAATATAGCACCTCTCATGTCCATTCCCTGCTGTGATTGGCTAAACCTGGGTCAGCTGACTAAGATTAGAAAGCACTTGATTGTTTATTTGGGCACTAGTGCAAACTATTTGGCCCTAGGGAGTGAGGATGTCTTCTAACAAATATCCCTGGCACAAATTATTTATTTCAAGACTGCCCAAAAGGAATTTATTTCACCAAACCTAAGCAAAAAATTATTAGAAAAAAAACAACAACTCCAAACCCAAACCCCCCATATTGTCAAGGCTGAAGGTAATAAACATTGACGAATCACACGACAGATGGCCTTGGCTACTAGATCTCTTATATTGAAGTAGTTAAGCGACATAAAAATAATGAGAATTAGAGCTAGACCTATGCGAAAAAGCAAGATGCTAGAGACGATTAAATCTGATCTGACTTAATACAGGTCACAGGTTGTAGTAGATCAAAGTGATGAAGCAGCTCAACATCCGCATATGTGTCAAAGTGGGGCATTGCTGTATGCATTACGAGGGGCGTTCAGAAAGTTCGAGGCTTTTTTTATACGGACACTTATTTTCAATCTAGAACTATGAATTTTTCGCAGGATAAAATTCAGCATATTTGGAATGGATTTCCAAAATTTTGGACAATTTGGACATTTTTAAGTCATTCTGTGGTTGTATATAGTGTCCGTATAAAAAAAAGCCTCGAACTTTCTGAACGCCCCTCGTACATATTACGGTGGATATAAATCTCATCCATAAAATACTGTCTGGTGCTAAATTAATTTTACTGCAGAACTGTTATTTTTGAAGTTTGTTTGGTCATTTGTTAATTTAAGCATGCAATGAAACAAAAACATATTTGATTTTTTGATTTGATTTATTCAACAAATTCATCAGTGCATATACAACGAATGTGCGACATACTACAAAACAACTAGAAATGGAATGGAAATGAAGTATATACAGTGATGAAAATGTTAGGATGGCCCACGAAAGCTTCATAGCTTATTTCCAGCGGGGTCCTGAGAAATGATACACAAGAAGGCAGCATGAGTTTTGTGATTAGTGGTTGACTAGGGTAAATTGTGCATGTTTATACAGGTGCGTTTAAGTGATTGATTATCTGACTCCAGAGTATTCGGTCATAAAGGACAATATTTGTGTTTCACTTATTCATCCAAAACTTTCTTCCATATATATGTTAGTATAGCTAAGAATATTGGTAGTCATTTATATCAGACTTCTCTCAAATATCCACCTTCATGATGTGATGTGTTTTCATCTCATCAGTTGCGAATTTATGCTGCCAAAGGCAGTTTGGTCGGGGGTGTTTAGCATTGACCATGGGGCAAAAAATATCACTCATTTCACTTACAGTCTTACATACAAGTAGCAATTAACTGTAGTATATTATATTAATGACCTTGAAACGTGACAAGTTTAAAATCAAACCTCACATAATATTATGCATATTTGGAACAATTTGCAAAGGCTTGCGTTGTAAGACCGCCGCTTCTGCGGTCATGGAGGGAGTAGTTTCTTCTTGGGGTGCAATATTATAAATGTGCTGTATGTTGTATTAGGATTTTGGTTATGAAATTGTTTGGATTCATTGAAGGGCCTTTTATACATTGGTAGTGTTTGAGTTGTTCTCATTATGCTTGTTATGCAGGTTTCATGACTATGCAGTTGTTATCGTCTTTCCTTTGTTGCACATTTTATTTTTCTCGCAGTCATCTCCTTCTGCTGTTGGAATCTTAGAAAGCATCCATTCCCTGTTTCATGTCTCACACGATTCAAGATGTAATCGCTGCATTGCCAGACAATCTACTAAATCAACAACCTTCAAGTTGGTGTGCCTTCATGGATGGATTTGTGGAAATCAGCAGTCTTTGGGGCGTCTGTATAAGGACTACTTACCCCAAGGCAGCAGTGAGAATATCCTGCCCTTGAAAAATATTAACTAAGTAATAAATCATTGAAATGGCTATTCATAAATTCTGTGAACATTTTGGTAGCCTTGCCAACTTGCCCTGAGACAATTGCTCAACTCTAGGATCCAATTGTAAAAGCACTAGCACTTGCCGGTTTAAAAGATAGCTCCTCAGTTCCACTTACATAGTATAATAACCACAGACTTGTAAGATTTTTATCAATTTTATATTATCATCTGTTGTTTCAGAAGTTAGATAGGCCTATAAGCTGCAACCATAACATAGGTCATCACATTTTATACAATAACACAATTTGGAGTGTGTCCTTTGCTGCAAACTGTCGTACCTAATATCTAAATTCAGGGCCACCAAAGTTAAATGTGTAATTAATCAAAAATCTCCCAACTCTGAGCACAATGCACCATCTCTAATCAATTGCACTGAGGCTCAACATTCTTAGCACTTTTTCAGTCGCTGTGATGAAGTTCTGTAGCTTTGATGGAGTTTTAGCTCCTAAGCTGGGTTGTTTTGAAAGCTTAACATCATTTGCATGATAAATAGTGGTGTGATTAGAGGCTCATCCATATTTTTCATTTCTTTAGAGTTCTTTAGTATTATGAATGAGTTTCTCTTTCAAGGTATTTTCAGCGCAGAAAGTTTGAATTTTGAAGTATCTGTTACAAGAAGAATTTTAGTTTATTTTAAGCAACGTATTTAGAGTAGGTCGGGGCATGCGGCCCCCCTTAACTTCGAGGTACGATTTGACCTACTTTTTATGGGCGATTATTTGAATGCTTATGCTGTCAGGAAGGGATCACTTGACTCTACTAATAACTAGTGAAACAAATGTCTACCAATTTCAATAAAGGAGTTACGGCCATTTTTGTAAAAAAATTAAAATTGCCTTCTTACCCCACCCATCGGGCAAGAAGCCCCCCTATTATAATCCTATGGAAATTTTTTTTGTGAGCGCATTCAGCCTAAAAGTTATTTCTTAGGGTTCTTCTATCCTTTTTAAGGCATTCTATTCACTTTTTCTGAATTTCAGAATTTTTCTGTTCATACTTTTATTTTTTTTAAATTTTTTGCCCTGTTTCAATTTCGGGCCCAATTTTTTTCTATTTTAATTAACTATTCTATCAAGTTTGAAGGTAAATTACACATTAATAATGGTTCCTGAAGCTGCCTCATGCCCCATATCATGTGGGGCCTCTCGCCCCAAACCCACATATTTTAATTTGACCTCTATATTTTGAACTAAAATGCAGAAAACATGATCCAAATCATATTTATGTGATAGTCATAAAGTGAAGCAATGCAGATATCCATTATACTTTAAAAAATTTCCAAAGTTATTTCTGACAACCCCTTTCAAAGAATTAGTCAAAGTTACAAAAACCATGCACATTATTTTGTTTCTTTAATTTCTACTATGGTTTGGTGCTGTTTGCCCTGAAAATTTGTGACGTCACCTAAAACGCCTCTAGCTTCAATCCTATCAATATATAAACGCACCAAAAATGTAAGTTTGGATATAAGCCTGGGGGGGCCTCTCACGTAACCCGGGCTTCTTGCCCCGACCTACTCTACTAGGTAGCAAGAAAAAATTATTGCAAGAAATGAATGGATAACAACAAATGCCTTTTAAAATATAGCTCATCCCTTTTTAATTAGTCCTTTCATTTTCCTGTTACAAACTGTTTGGATCAAAATAGGACTTTTATTATGTTGGTTGGAATTTAAGCGAAAATTATTAATATCAAATATCTGTCACTAAAAGCAATTATTTGTCTGAGCACGAACCTATGAGGTCATGTCTCACCCGAAAAAAATATTGAAAAAGCAGAATGAATGATAAATAACACAGATAGATTTTATGCAACTTCTTACAATAAATGTGTATGACACGAATATTGACAGAATAAACACATCGGTGCTCATTTAAAAATTATGTTGTTGATATTTCAAGACCGCACCAATAGCAATGTTGAAAATCACATTCCTTGGAATGTGACAAAAGTCATATGATTCAGTGCTTATCATATCTAGCAGCATAGTTGACAATAAACAAGCTAATTAAATGACTTAAGGTACTTAATCAAATAAGAAGATTAGGACACCAACAGAAAACTGTCAATTATGTGGCAAAGCCAGTTTGCAAACTGAAAAGAAGAGAATTAATTTTTTCATTGGACCGCCAATTTGCAAAGAGCTATAATTTGATTTTCGTAGCTGCTGCCGCTGTTATGGTGATTCGTGGAAGTGTAGAATTGTGTCAGTTTCTTTTGGTCACGTTTCCCAGGCATGAAAAAACAGGAAGTATCTGCACAAAAATGCCTGACCAGTGACCCGTCATTTCCTGCTTTGGCAGATTGTTATTATTTCTTCCCTGCTCCCTGAGATTACTTTTCTTCTCTCTCCGTGTTTCAAGTTGCAGACTGTTGGTGCTGTGGACCTGCCCTGCATAATTCCATATATAATTCTGAAATACTGTATAATATTTCTGTGTGAAATTCTCCTCAGTTATCATTGGTATCAAGTGTCTGGAAGTGTACTATGCCCACAAGTGGAAAGCTCTTTTGGTTAGCATATTTTGCCACTTGATTGATAAACACTTTTTTGTAGCAATATTTGCGACTATTGTCAGCTTTCTTTTGCTAGTATTTATTAGAAGCTTTATGATAAGGAGCTAGATACTGCCATTGATTCATGACCATATTGTGGTGGACATAAGGGCCTGAACCATTTAAACATAATCAGGGCGGGGTTTGGAGTTATTTGGAGAGTAATGATTCAGCAATGATATTTATTTTGACAAAGACGTGTAATAAGAGATTGAAACAGCTCAGGGAGTATACTGCATTTACAATGAAGCAAACACACAGCCACATGCAAAGGTTTCTATTACACTTTTCAGTGGTCACGGACCAGCAGCTGACTAAAGTAATTATTCTAAATGATTATGCGGAAGCCCTTCCTATTCAATCGATATGGCATAACTTAAGAGTGGCAACAGCAGTTTCAGGCTTCTTGATTTTCACAAGATGGCAATTTCAAGCTTTTTTTTGTATTTTGACAAGATTGCCTAATTATTTCTAATGCAACGACTAAACAGAAAAGCTGTCCAAGGTTACATCCAGTATCCATTGACCTTTAGCCATGAATTAATTAAGAAATTGCATTAATTCGAAGTACAATTTCCAATCGGGCTAGCATAAATAGGTTATGTGATATAACAGTCAAGTTTGAGTGAATAATGCCAATGATTATCTTGATATATTATTGATCGAAATATAGGTTATACATATTGATTCATATGTTTCATGTAACCATCTTCAAATGTCAAGGATAGTCTGCCCTTAAGGCCTATATAAATGCCCTTCCTTAGCTGTGGTATGTCAAGTTATATGGAAACGCAACAATAAATTGATCAGCTCTTACATTGGTAATTAATAAAATCTTGTAGTATGCCATGGACTCCCTCTCTCATCTCATCAGAAATTAAGGAAATTAGGTTCATGTTTTCGCTCTTTTCAAGTTTTTCGGTCTGAACTCTATCTCTCGATCCACCATTCCCATCTTCAGAATATATTCCAACAAATTTTGTTCTATTATGAATTATTGCACTTCTTGTGACTATAACAGAAGCCCTGGAGAATTTTACGATCAGGGGCATACTGAAAAATTGTCCACTTGGGCTTTTGACTTTCTAATCAAATTTTAATCAGAAATTAATTAAAATGTGAATCAAATGAATAGACATCAATATTCAGTTGAGGAATTAGAATTGTCTGAGAACTGATAAGTTACATTGTGGGCTGGCTAGCTGCTAATACTTTGGCAATCTAGTGATAAATTGCATTCACAGCAGCCTGTTGCCATGTTCTTGTTTATTAAATTCTAAGAATCTCAAAACGTATTTATCATTATTGGTATTTTAATGTTGAAATTCATCCGCTCTGGCAAAAGTTTCACATTTCATCATGCACACTAATGAATTCATGCATTTCTTTGCAGTGAACATGACATCTAATTTTTTTACCACTACTTTGATTTGATTATTTGGAAATTGTACAAAAACTTGATAATCTACCTGAAACCTGTTTTTGATGAGCTTTCATATCGTGTTGCTGGTGAAACATAAATACAACATCAATATCATTAAGTGTGAATCGATTAGAGGATTACAAACAAACCGTATTTTCTCTATTAAAAGCACACCCCTTAATAAACGCCCATCTCCCTACTAGGGGTGGGCCAATCTGGGTAAAAATCATAAGACTTGTGATTTCCTAGGCCAAATATCCTCCTGATTAAGAATTAGGCAGGTAAAGTTGTCTCCGAAAGGTATATATGTTGGTAATTGGCATTTGTTTGCCCCTATCTTAATTTAGGCAAAAAAGTGACGTTTTTCATACATTTTGGGTGCCTTTTCAGCCAGTAGACAGACAGATGGGCATATCTTTATCACTAAAATGACATTAGATGTCATAAAATGTGTTTAGTGAACTTTCTATCACATATTATGGTCAAATTTCCCCAAAAAGTTGATAATGCATGGGAGTTTTATGCATTCGAGGGGTCTCAAGACTAAAAAATGGCTGTAAATATGTTGATTTTATAGATGTTGGTAGTTTAGATATGTTTAGCTGCAGGATAATGTCCAAAAATTTTAAAACAATTAATAGGGTTGTCATTGAATTTGTCCTGAACTCTGTTTACAATTTAAGTACACATGTGTCTAAAGTGCGTTACCCACTATGGCAAGTTATCCTGAGCCGAATGATAGCACTTGTGTTGTGTGACCAAACAAGTCTTTGAGAAGGAAGAGGAGGTTGTTGGTGAAGAAGAAGTGGTTCTTAGAATTGTAAAGGACTGGACTTAGCACTAAAATGTGTACTAAACTGTAGATTATGCCCAAAAAGTCTGTTGCCAAGAAAATAAGGGACATCGATGGAAAGTAATCTTATTTTAGAAGCAACAGGAAATAGAAGACATAAGAATGGTCAATGAAATTTACTGAATTGAATGAGCACATGACCAGGAGAGCCTATAACACCAGGAGAAAGAGGGATAAGCAGTTGGAGACTGAATATGATATTGTCATGAAGGCAGAAGGTACAGTTTTCTTTTACACACATTTTTTCTTCTTCACAGACTGTGCGTAAGAACTAGTCAAAGCAGCAAAAAGGAAACAAAACAGGGAAGAGAAGAGATGTGTTCTAGGCACAGAGGGAAAGCTGAAGACAGGAGCAAACAGTTTGAAAAAAGAGGCACACACCTGCATGGAAACTGTGACAGATGACTCAGAATTTACCACACCAATAGTTGAACCTAGTCAAGTCCCTCATGGCATACAAGATCAATGCACACAGCCAGAGAAACATATACTAATGCAGAACCATCTAAGGCTAATTTCCCAAAGGCCCAATCAAAATTGCCAAAATTAAAACACTGCACATCTAATTCTTGGGGCATGACCATGCAATTAAAAGTGTTTTCTGATTTGGAAAAAAGAATTGGCATTCGAGATCTCATCCAAAACTTCACTGCATGCTTTCTGGGTTTGTGTCCAACTCAAGTATCCATGCCATAGTCTCACTGTCATTTCCAAGCTGCTTTCTCCAAGTCATGCTTGGCATTAACCTCACTCACTGTATAATGTTGATATGTCTAGGATGGATTCCAATGATATCCAGTATGAAGCCAGTGCTCACTTGAAATGAGAGACCATTTAGTATTTTTTAATTCTGTCGTACCTTGCTCGGTTGTTTATGCTTGTGCAGCTGGCGTCCCCTCATCAGCTGGATAGTTAAACCTTAATTTTTGTAGATGGAGTTGCCATTCATGGTTGGTGATCTTCATAATTATGATGATGAGAAGCATGGGAGTCCAGCACAAGCTCTATTCATTATTGAAGTTGCCTTGGGATTGAGGGGAATTAGTTCGAGGAGAATCCTGGATGTAACTGGGCAGGTGTACGAAGTAGACATTCTACAAGATCAGCACAAGCAGTCAAGGAAGTCCTGTCAGTGCAGATGATGTCATTGATACTTTTAGTTACTGCTGTCGGAAATTGATCTATTTCAAAGTTTGAAATGTGTGGCAACATGGGTAATATATCTTCAGACCAGATTCCAAAATTCTCAGAGTAGGAGCTTGCAGATGTAATCAAAGTTGTGTTTCCAAACCAGGGGGCAAGGTAAAGACAAATTTAGATTCCCTGCTGAATAATGTGTTTAAGTCGCTGTGATATGACTGTCCTAATTGGCATAAACATGATGCTAGAAGTTGCATGTGACCATGTCTTACAATAATGTCTCTTCACCATCTTGTATTGCAGCTTCTCATTGCATTTAAATTTAATGATACTTTCTGATTGGCCTAATTCTAGTTATTGTGAGAATGGGATTTGTGTCTCAACACTCCTCAAAATTGGCAACATGTTCTATTGGTGTTAAATGTAAAACCATAGTTGAGAATAATGTGACGTTCAACCAAAAAGACCAACCTGTTCAGAGTGTATGGGTTGTTTAATGCCAAATTACTTTGAAGGAACAGTTTTTCTTATGTCAAGACATGTATATTGTGTTTGAATTACAGAGAAGTAGCATTATTTCTGATTGTATGCTATGTATTAGTGTTTGAAAGATGTTACTTGACTGTTTATTGGTGAAATTGCTCGATTTTCGCTGCTAATTTCTTAATAACTTGAGTTATTTTTCTTCAATTTGCAATTGATTTTACTATTTGATGTATAGAAATAGTTAAAATTATATTACAAACACCTAAAATCATGAATAGAAACTTATATTAGTGCAAATTTGAAATTATGAGCTGTTTACTATAAAAAACATGTCCAAAAATAGGCGATTTTTCAACTTTTGGGACCTATCTCAGAAAAATCAAAATTACCAACATAAATATGCCATTTAGATGAAAAAACCAACCAAATTTGAGATCTCCAGATCATTTGGCCTATGAAACAACAAGTCTTCAGTGAGAATTTTGAAAATATTGTAGATTGGCCCACCCCTATCCCTAGATCTATAGTTGATTTTTTAAATTAAAATTCCATGAAAATATGACCTTATCCAACCTTTTTACCTTCAGCGAACGAAGTTTGCAGAAGGTATTGTTATTATCACTTTGGTAAAATGTTGTCCGTCCGCCGGGCGGGCGGTCGGGCGTCCGGGCGGTCGGGCGTCCGGGCGGCGGGCGGATAGATAGTTTCCGGGCCAGAACTCTGGCCCTATTGCATGTACATAGATGAAATTTGGTACACATATAGCCCATATGGTCTGGTTGTGCCTTTTGATGGTCTGATTGATGGATAATCTATACTTTTTGAAATATTAAACAAAAAGATAAAAAAATATGTTTTTCGTTTCCGGATCAAGACTCGGTCACTATCGCATGTACATGGATGAAATTTGGTACACATATAGCCTATGTGGTCCAATTGTGCCTTTTGATGGTCTGATTGATGGGTATTCTATAGTTTTTGAAATATTGAGAAAAAATAATAAAAACAATTTTTTTTCATTTCTGGCCCAAAACTTGCCCAGTATTGCATGTACATGGATGACATTTCATACACATATCACCTATATGATGCTGTTGTGCCTTTTGATGGTGTGATTCATGGTCATTCTATACTTTTTGAAATATTGACAAAATATATTGCAAATTATAATTTTTGGTTTCTGGTCCAAGACTTAGCCTCTCTTGGATGTACATTGACAAAAACTCATCCACATATTGCCTATAAAGATCTTTCACTGGTCTAATTGATAGGTAGTTTTAAAACTTTTTAAATATTTAGAAAAAATTTGAAAAATATAAATTAGTATACTTATTGGTTTTCGACCCACAGCTCATAACCTATTCCCTGTACATGTATGAAACTGCAACATAATATGTGTAAATTTGTCTAGTTCAGCCTTTCCATGGTTTTACATACCTGGCAGGCAGGCGGGCAGATGGTAGGGCAGCGGGTATATAGATAATTTCAGGCCAAGATTTGGCCAAGATTGCATTATACCAATTTTTTCAACATCGCTTTTATGACTTTACAGATGTCTTTCGCTGAAGGTTGACTGCTGCGCAGCCTATGTTTTAATGCAAAAACGTGCATTTCGTTGTCAACTCCCCCATTCTCGCACACTTCTGGCAGCTTCTGCTGCATTCCACCAGGCGTCACATGGCGCTGATGGCCCTCTGGTGGGTTCTGGCTGCATGAAACTTTAGTAAACAAGATTCGGCTGAGATTGTGGATTATTTCAATTATTAATTGCGCACCTCATCATTGCTTCTGCCCATTGCGCGATTAATAGAGAAAATACGGTAGCTGAAAATTCTGTCAGTAGAACGACATTGTCTCACTTCGGTTACTGAATTTAAGCTATTTGGGCGGAGCCAAGTGTCCAGATCATAAATTTTGTGGTTTATATGTCTCAAGACTCAATCAGTGTTTAAAATGGCCACTAAGGAATCAATCGTGCATGGTGACTAAATGACAATTTTACACTGTTTAATGGTATTTTCTCAACAAAATAGCATCTTAACTTCTTAAGAAGCCCAATTTTAAATCTACTATGTGCAATTTGCTAATATGCACAGATAATGAAATATGACACCTAGACTTCTTGATATGGAAATTAATATTAGTATTAATCAATTTTATGATCATTTCGTCGTATTCTTGTTGTGTTATTAATTAATTTATACATGCATTTCATTACTTTGCCGCTCAAGTGATGCCTCTTGTGATTACAATTTGTCAGTATTTGTGCCCATTAGTTAATTATATCGAACTGCTACACTCCTGCTCATAAATATGGAATACTTTTTTGGAAAAAAAGTGTCAAATAAATGTAAATTTCAGAGTGTGAATGTAAGCAAGGTCCATTGTAAAGGTCAAGACATCTTCTCTTATCACTCTTTGAAAGCCTTAACTACATTTTTTGAAAGAATTTTTAATTTTTGGTTTAATGCACCTCACCTTAGAAAACCCCTTGAATTTCCATATTTCATGCTGGTGTATCTTTTCCTGGGGTTAACGCTGCAGCATGCATTTTAAACTACAGCATGTTCTTCCCTTTAGCGGTCATTGGAAGTAGTTATGATTGAATCAGACCATCATGTGCTCCAGCAGAAGTTGCTAAAGTTGTCAATTTCAATGGAGAATGTTGAAGTATTCCATATTTATGAGCAACAGTGTATAATCAGACAATTATTAGGAAGAAAGCTAAATCCGGAGCAGGGTTGATGACGTCAATACTCCTGTCTTGAATGAACATTAGAAGTGTAATCACACAATAACTGGGCAATCAGTAGTATGTTCTATTTGCATTACTGCTCTGACTAATAAACATTTTAAAAATTTAAGTGTTAAATTATGAAGTTTCTAAGCATATTTAGTGAACTGATGTTCCATTTTGGTCTGACCTCAGGAAAAATATCTCGCATCTACGCTGTCTTTTTCCCTGAAATGAATGAATTAAATTATTTTTACACACAATTCAATGAGGGTGATTTCAGTTTAGAACGCAATGACATGTTACAATTTGAAAATAGCAAATCTGGTGCAAGTATATGTCTGAGGATGATGTGCTTTTTGTGGGGGTCTTCCTAGATTTTAGGAAGGCCTTCGATACAGTTAATCACAAAATTTTGTTGGATAAATTGTATAAAATAGGAATAAGGGGTGTTGCTTTTGACTGGCTAAAGGACTATTTAACATTCAGACAACAATTTGTTTCGTTTAACAATACAAATTCAGAAAAACAGACAATTACTTGCGGAGTACCACAAGGTTCCATTTTAGGACCCCTTTTATTTTTGATATACATTAATGATATTGCCAATGTTTCAGATACCTTATTGCCAATAATTTTTGCTGATGATACTAACATATTTTTAAGATGTAAATCGGTAGATGAAACTATCACAGGTATGAATAGAGAAATTGCCAAAATTTCAGATTGGCTCAAAGCTAATAAACTTTCACTAAACGTAGAAAAAACACATTTCATGGTATTTAGCTCTCCAAGAAGGACTTTTGTCAGGACCAATGATGTCGAAATAAATTCCAAAACAATCAAATGCTGTGAACAGACAAAATTTATTGGTGTTATTCTTGATGCTAAACTGAAATGGGATAAGCATATTACAATGTTAAAGACTAAAATAGCAAGGGGAATTGGAATTCTTACTAAAGCTCGGAAAACTTTTACACAACCATTATTGGTGACATTATATTACAGTTTCATATATCCACATTATACATATTGTATAGAAGTGTGGGGAAAAGCTGCGGAAACACATTTGCAATCTCTAACAAAACTACAAAAACGCATAGTAAGGGTAATAACATCCAGTGCATTTAGAGCTGAAACAGCTCAACTGTTCAAACAACTAATGATCTTGAACATACCCAGTATATACAGTTTTAAAGTAAGTCTGTTTACGAGGGGTGTCCCAAAAGTTCTGACCAATTTTTTTGGCAGACCTTTCTATTAGAAGTAGCTGTATGAAATTTTAACAGAATCAATTTCAGGTATATCACTATCCATTTTGAAAATATGGTACCTGTTCGAACATTCTAAATAACTTTTCTGCCGCCATGGAAACAGAAGGTCAGTGCACCCAGCGCAGCTTAATTTTTTAGGCCAAATCCAAGTGTCTAGGCTTGTAAATAACCAAGGAATTTACTGTAAATATGCAATGGATGATCATGAAAAATATTATTGGGAAACCTAACATTATCTCGAAGTTTTTCATTTACATTTAAAGCCACTGTGAATCAGTTTAACCCATGTGCTGAGGCGATCACCCGTGTCCTCCAAACTGGGCTGTTCCTAAATTGTGGAATTTCAGTGTATGTGGAGACTGCTTCATTTCTCGTTACGACTATTATTTCTTTAATTTTTGAACTGGTATATAAATTTCAGTATCACACAAAGTTACAGAAGGCCAAATCTGGTAATTATAGCTGACAAGATTGGGTTTTGAACCTAAGGTTCTTGAGCACTGCCTCTTGACAGCAGATTGTTTCAGCCAAACCGTCTCAAGCGTTATTGGGCAACTGCTGGAAAACGTCTTTGGAAATTGCCTCAGCTGATCAGGTTGAAATATAAATAAATATTTATAATCTAATGGAAGATATCTTAAAAGACTGCAAGCCAATCAGGAAATACATTTTCTTGCAATCATTTGCTTTTTTACTATAAGTTCTCTGACTTTTAACACAGCTAATTTGCTGAATTTCGTGTGAGAAATTGAGCTGCGCTGGGTGCACTGACCTCTCGTAACCATGGTAACAGAACAGTAACTTAAACACTTCTTACAGTCTTGATTTTTTCAAAATTTATGGTCAAATACCTGAAATTTATTCTGTGAAAATTTCATTTAGCTATTTGAAATAGAAAGGGTTGCCAAAAAAATTGATCAGAACTTTTGGGACACCCCTCGTATGTTTAAATTTATGAAAGGCCTGCTTCCTGGTATATTCAATAACATGTTCCAACACAATCTCACAACCTCAATGAGAAATACCAGGCAGAAATTTAAATTGAGAACTCCTAGATGTAGGTTGACTGCAAGTCAAAAAACTATAAAATTTCAAGGCGTGAAAGAATGGAATGACTTAGATGATGTTGTGGACCACAACTGTAGTATCCACACGTTCAAAAGAAGGTCGAAACTTCATTTTCTTAATAAGCAGTGATGCAAAATATATTGGCACGTTTTGCCGGGCCTTGGATGACCCCAGTTCTCCTGTATGCTGTGAGGGGGACAAAGTTATCCTTGGTCTGGCACAACGCTGCACTACGTTTCAGATATCAGGCTTTATGATAATAACAGATACAACGCTAGATCTATTTATAATATTGTTAAAATAAAGTAGCCTACTTTGATTGATCTTTCGCATGCCAGTTGTTCAATAATGATTCTGAGGATATATTCCTGTTTGTATTAAATTAATTAAGGGAATATAACACTTGGAGTTTAAGCGCCATCACTCATCCACTCTCTTTTATTGTCAAAATGAAATATTTAAGATATATAATTTTTCATTTTCTCTATCTCTCGTTTTTCTCTAATTTTTTAAAGATATAGTTAAATTGTTGTAATTATAATGTTGAAATTTATTGTATAAAATCGAGGGTTAAAAGGCAAATACACCTTTTAGGTGTCAGCCTGCCATATGTTCTTTTTGGTCCAATAAACTTGAAACTTGAACTTAAATCTTTAAACACTGCAATGCCTGCCAAAGCAAGTGGGCCAGACAAAGTCACTGTCTGTGCAAGGGTTTGTTAAAAGCTGTATGTAGATATGAACTGTTTAAGCTGATACGTCACTTGTTCCAGGCTTCCTTGGATAAATGTATGGTTCCTTCAATTTGGAAAACTTCTGAAATTGCACCTGTGCCTAAATACCCAAATAAAAGATTCCACAAGTTAAAAAATGATTTAAGACCTGTTGCCTTGACCTGTGTATTAATAATTTTGTCAAAACGTGCTTATGTAAGCTGGTTCAGCATGTGTGATAAATATCAGTTTGCCTACAGCGAAGGCAGAAGTGTTGATTATGCCGTGATAACTTTGTTGAATTCTGTAAGCTTACATGTATTTGGATACAATTAAAACTTATTCTAGAATTTTGTTCATTGATTTTTCAAGCGCTTTCCATACCATCAAGCCACAGGTGTGTATTATCGAACACAGGTGTGTATTATCTACACTTTTGAACTTATGTTTACATTGTACACAAAAGACTGTATAAGCAATTCCAACACCTGTAGGCCTACTTTTATTGGTGTATGGGACACTGACCTGTGGAATTTGCTTCATGTCATCTCTGAAATTTCTTGTCTAATCTCGCTGTTCCAAGTGTTCAATCCATTGCTTCGACAGCAATGAGCGCTCACATAAACAGCAAATTGATAGAAGTAGTGGTCATTTAGAAAATGCTTGCTGTCTTTCTGGAGATGTTTGGAAAGATGATTTGTAACTTGCTGAGGTGGTAATTTAGCGGGACAGGTGCATTTATACATAGAAGCATGAAACTTGGCACACACATTAAAAACATCTATATGAATATATTTGGATAGGGAGCCACCTCAAATTTGCTTAGGTGGCTACTGGCAGCCATTTTCCAAAATGTCGACCAATTCTTCCATTTTGCTGCTTTCTGTGTAGTTCCTATAAATAGAATGCATGCAAATTGTGTTTTTTATTCCTTCTCTAGGTGTTCAGTACATTACTATAAAAATTTTTTGGTAGCCTGGACTATTTTCCGACTTTTTGCAATCAATTTTGGTAGAAATATTGATTCAAATGCTGGATTTCGCGGTTACGCATGATTACGCCAATTCAATATAAATCTCAAAATTAGTTACATATTTTTAAAAAGTTAATCACCCTAAAGTCCAAAAGTATTACCATATTTATGAAATTGCAGTATGATGTTACTGGGCCTAAATGCTACACATCCAACCAAAAAAAAAGTGTTCTATCCGCACAAACTTTTTCAGTAGGGCCAATTGAAGTTACATTAAAATGTTAATAAAAATACTCAAATTATACGTTTTTATGGATAAAAAAATAGCTAGAGTATTACCGTCTTTTTCAAATTCCAATAAAATGTTCTTTGCTTTATTATCAACAAATTGTTTTTTTTTTAAACCGCTCCATCCGCATCCGTTTTTGAGCTGTGGTCAGTCAAAGCTACACAAAAAAAGGCAAATTTAGCTGGTCTGTCTCTAATCCACCAGGGGTATGACGTCATAATGGGAGCTTGGTTACTGTGACCTCATCAGCTGTGGTGACGTCACAATCGAACAACAGACAGTCATGTGATTCTGTAGGCTTTGTTTATAGCAACCAGGCAAGCTCAAACAAACAATAGGTGTCTCTGGTGTACTTCAGGGTAATTAAAGCTTTCAAATGAATACCCGCATCAATGGGTTTCGAAAATTTGGTATGAAAATTGAAAAAATGAAAATAAAATGTTTTTTGAAGATTTCGGTTTTAGTTTAATCTTGAAAAAAAATTCACGTAAACTATTGATGCTACCATTCATTTGAAAGCTCTTTCAAATATGTAGTCTGATTAAATATCAATTGAGATCCCACGAAAATATGGGAAACCACGAAAATGCTGGATTTTCTTCAACAGTACTAACAAAATGGGCCCTGACTACCCTAAAATCCCTTAGTTCAATTCACAAATCAATTGATAATGTCTTTTTAGATCTGTAGAAGGAATAATTAGCACTGTTTTCATACTTTCAAACTATAGGCCTTTCACAGAAGGCAGGAAAATGAGAAAATTAGCTGCCATTTTGGAAAATGGCTGCCATGGGTCAATCAGGTCAAATCTGAAGTGGCTCCATATCTAAATATTTTCTTTATGATGTTTTAAAACTGCGTGCCAAGTTTAATTCTTCGATGTATAAATGCAATATTACTCCCTATTCATGATAAATCTGCCCCGCTAATTTTCATGCTTCTGCATAAAATTCAAAATAATTTCATGAGTACATGCCATTAGGGCATGTCAATTTTCGAAAAAGTTTGAAATTGCAAAAAAAGCCCCTCCAAAAGGGTGACAATGGTTCTTGGGAGTCCATTGGTACCATTCAAATTGAAATTGAAGGATGTCTAGCTTGGTAAATCTTTATTTGAAAATTGTATGTTTAATTTTATTCGAAAAAACACATTTTCTCAAATAACTAAGAAACTATTGGTCTTAGACCAAAATATTGTATTGAAGTTGAATAGGAAAAGTTTATTCCGAAAATTTTGATGCCATTTGCATGTCTCTAGCTCCAATATTAACCGAGATATGGCAAATTTAATGTTTTTATTGATTATATTATGATTTTTGAATCAATGGGACAAGAAAATTTGGTTTTAGATGTCACCATTTCTTGAAATTTGAATTCTCAGGTATGATCCCATGAGTGGATGCATAGATATGTGTACTAGTGAAAGTGTAGTTCAAGAAATGTGGCATATTTCAGGTAATTAAAATCAAAATCACACAATTTGGTGCTTGGATAATGGATATATTAGTTCAGTGTTTTGTTTTCTCAAGAAGGTTTGAAACAGTCTACAATATGCCATATCACATAATAAATTCTTGACAATGAGACTAGAAAATATTGCCTATTGTAATGTACAACACATCAACACCATGTACAAGGCATTATCTAGACATTTTAAAATTGCTATATCGGATTGTGTTACAAATGAAATATAACAAAATTTAAACTTGTTTGAGCAGATGACAAACATTTGTGACACCAATTTTATGATGCATGACAACAATTGACAAATTGACAAATTATCTTTTTTAAAGTTTACTTAATTGTCAGATGTGTGTCAACTGCATGTTAGGTTATTGAAACAGCAGTCATCTTTTTTTTTTAAGGTGAATACTTGACTTGCACAAATATGACCCTGCATAATTCTTTAACACATCATTCTGTATCCTGACAATGCCCTGGTCACTTCAGTACCTGAGTGGGTTCATCCCCAAACTTATTAATTCTTCTGTAGTTAGTAAGATCACAGGTATCAGCATGCTCAGATACAATGCCTGATGAGCCAATCATTTCAAGAAGGGGTTTTCAATCTGTGTTAATGAGAGATAGCTTGACCTCACAGAACCGCTCAATGTTCATATGCAATGTATTCCCTCTCCTTTCAACTCTCAGAAACTTAGTTGACAGGAAGTTTAGAAACTGCCTTTGCTGTTAGACATCCTTACTGTCTTGAATTTTGATAACAGGTCAAAATCAAGAGTTCTTTGTCTACACCCCAAAAAGGCACCTGATATCAAGTATTATCAACACAGACACAAATCCCTCTCTAGGTGATCAACTCAGCAGAAGATATACTTCAGGAATTTAAACTGGTACTAGCCACCTCCCTAAACATGCTAAACAGAAATAAAGATGCTCATAGATGAGCCTCACATGTCACTGCTGTTCCGACAATGGCCATGATATTGCAAGGAAAAAGAAATATACACAATTCATGAAGAAGGTTACTAATATTGCAAGTAAAGTATTCATTCCTAAAAATGCATGTGATGACATATACCTGTGCTAAAGAAATAATCAGAAGACACATGTAAGACATACTAAAGCATGCCAATTTAAATGAGCTTCACAAATTCTATTTCATTTGTAAATGATCATTATGACATTGCAATGCAATAAAATTAGTATAATAAATGCTCCTGACTATGCAAAAACAGGTTGGCTCTGTTGTGTGACAATAGTTGATTATTCTCTTTTTAAAATTGTCTGTTATGCTCTGTATGTGTTCTTCATTAAAATACTGAAGATCTACTTGTTTCACAGTCAACACTTTAGTATGTGATATGACATATTGACTATTTCAATCATCCTTCTAGAGAATACCAAATGTTGCATTATAATCCAAGCACCAAATTGTGTAATAACCTTAAATATGCTGCATTTCTGGAACTACACTTTAATTAGTACACATATATATGTATCCACTCTTGAAAGAATACCTGAGATTTCAATTTTAAAGATATTGTGACATCTAAAACTAATTTTCTTGTCCCATCGATTTAAAAAAGATAATATAATCAATAAAAACATTAAATTTGCCATATCTCGGTTAATATTGGAGCTAGAGACATGCAGAATGGCATCAAAATTTTCGGAATACACCTTTTCCTATTCAACTTCAATACAATATTTTGGTCTAAGACCAATAGTTTCTTAGTTATTTGAGAAAATGTGTTTTTTCGAATAAAATTAAACGTACAATTTTCAAATTAAGATTTACCAAGCTAAACATCCTTCAATTTCAATTTGAATGGTACCAATGGACTCCCATGGACCATAGTCACCCTTTTGGAGGGGCTTTTTTTGCAATTTCAAACTTTTTCGAAAATTGACACGCCCTAACATGCCATCAGTGTACTGCACTGAAAAAAAAGGATTGTTTGATATCAGACAATGATTATCTAATATATGTATGATCAAGCGGTTGTCTAATCCAGACAATTGAATTGTTCAAAATTTTGAAGAATTTGTTTATTTCATTCTACTGATGGTCTGATTTAGACAATCAATAGAATGAAATAAACAACTTCTTCGACATTTCAAACAATTCAATAGTCTGGATTAGGCAAATGCTTTGATCGGACACATATTAGACAATTATTGTGCGATATCAAACAATCCTTTTTTTTTTCAGTGTGTCACTGACACAGGGTGTAAAATGTACATGGCTGGCTGTAAGTGAAGGAGCGATTAATCATAGACCCAGAAATGTTTGGGTTTGGAATTTACATTTTCTTTTCAAGGTTGGTTACATCTGAGTGCCCTCTTTCCAAAAAAAAACTGTCTTACGTGAAGTTATATATCTTGGATCTTGCTCATATATACACACCGGGTACTTCATCTGTTACATTTTATTATCACACTTAATGTTATAGAACAAGGCAAAACTCTTGTTTAGTCATTGTGGGTGCAGATTTGACAGATTTGACGAAGATCATGCAGTAAAGGTGAGAAAACACTTTCATGACAAAATAATAATTATAATTATATTATCACATCATAGGTAAAACTTAGACTCTATGTAAAGTCCTTTTTACTTAAGATTATATGCAGCAAAGGTAAGAAAACATTTAATTACAATTTCATGACAAAATAATAGTTATTATTATATTAGGCCTATAGGCAAACTGTAAAGTCATTTTGAGTGCAAATTTTACCTTGGTTAGGCAGTAAAGGTAAGAAAATATTTTATTTCAATTTCATGACTGAATAATTATAATATATCAGTTTATATTATTCTAAAACCTAAATGGTGGGCAAGTATCTGGTGAAAGGATAGTCATGCTGTATGGCTCTGTTGTGATTTCATGGAATACTTCAATGAGCTTGGTATTTACAACTATCTTGCAATTTTAAGTATGGGCAATGAAACTGAGAGCTTCCTTGATTTGGTCATTACATTTCACCCAATATCAAAAATAGCAATTGTTCTCAGGTCCTTTTTTTCCCCTTTATTTTAAAATCTTTAAGGCACCAAGAATGCTATAGAACAGCTGCACAAACCTCTTTTAATTATTTAAAATCAAATCTTGTCTGTCACATGACTACAAAATGGCTCAATTGTCCCAAAAGTCAAGGCAGAATAAACCATTGTTGATTACTATATGATTAGTCATAAAATTTCAAAATGACACATTATTGAGCAACTGAGGCATTTGCTTTTAAATATGTCATTAATTTTTCCACTTTTCTTCATTTGATTCTGTACAGCCAATACACTACAACACGTTATCCACTACTCGAATATTCCAGGATGGACCCCACCTCCAAAAAGATTATGCTCACTTTCGCAATTTTTCTTGTGATTGTCTGTGTTTTCAGAGGTACGAGGAGAGTCTATGAAAATGCAGTAAGAAGGCTCGACAATGTATTTAGACCAGATTTTAAACAGTCAATCGAAAGTCCGAGAATGCGCCAATATACAATGAGTGAGATCATGAAGTTAGAAAATGGCTTAACGCCAGCGCACGATGAGGAGCTCATACGTTACATCCAACAACGTTATTTGATTTATCCATTGAACACAGTTGATACTCCTAGTGGGCCCGAGGTGCACAAATCGCAAGCAGGCCAATCTCAGCTAGTAGATAAGTTACTAAAGAGAAAACGAAATGGATTTTTCATCGAAGTTGGTGCACACAATGGTGTACAACTATCTAACAGTTATTTCTTCGAAAAGCATCGTGGGTGGACAGGATTACTTATGGAACCTAACACAGTACCCTTTCAAAATATTCTAGTCAACAGACAACGATCCTATGCAATCAACGCTTGCATAGCCACAACCAACAAATCAAAGAAAGTCACATTCACCACACACAAAATAACAGAATATCGTCAAATATCACCAGACTCCACCAACAATAAAAAAGGCACTACGGATTCTAAATCGAGCTTTCCGCTTTACTCAGTTTTAAAAGCAATAGGAGCTTATACTGTGGATTATTTCTCTCTGGATATTGAGGGACAAGAGCTTGATGTTTTGAAGACAATACCTTGGGATAAAATCAGGATTAATGTGATTACTGTTGAATACAGAGCGACACCGGGAACGCAAAATTTTACAGAGGTTTCGGAAAAAAGGCAAAAAGCTTTCATGGAGTACTTCCAGGAGCTTGGTATTTACAACTACCTTGGAATTCTACGTTTTAACAATACAACTGGAAGCTACCTTGACTTGGTGTTTGCTCGAAAAGACTTGTAGAAAGTCTACTAAAAAGACACCATTTTTTAAAATAATGTACCAAATAATATACTGTAGCTCATGACAAAGAGGCGAATGGTATTTAAACTGTCACAACCAATTCGTTCCTGAAATGCAGATATATGGGATATATCACACTTTCAACATCGAAACATGATGAAAAATTGTTTTGTTTATAATTGAAAACACACAAGCAAACTAAATTCAATAGCAATGTGAATTTGCAATCCTGTATTGTTTTACAAAGGCCATATCTTGTTGGTTTCTTCCTGAACCAAATGATAGTTGTGTAGGCTGGCACTCTGAGATACCAAATGGTCATAGAAGACTCTCACCCTTATATTTGGTCTCCACAGGGTGTCACAATTAGTATTCCATTCAAGAGATGTCCCATGCAATACATGTGCAATTTATGTAGTTCCATATATCGTCAGCCTAAAGCAAAATTGGCCTAAGTCAGACTTAGGCCATTTTTCCTTTTTGGTACCATAGGAAGGCCCTTATGATAATACATGTGCTAAAAAAATTGGACTCCTAAATTAATTATAACCCCTCAAAACCCCAACTCAATTTTTGCACAAATGGCCTTGGAAGTCCTGTTCACTTAGGCCATTTGGACTAAGGCCAATTTCGCATAACTAATTTTAGCGGATATCACCAATATTCTTCGGTAATAATAGTGAGTATTAATTTATTGAAGTTGTTTCCTCGCATTTCATTCATAAATTTTATGGAGAATTGCTTAATAACACAGTTACACCACAAAAGAATTTTGGCCTAAGTCATTTTGGTTTAAAAAAGAAACTGGCCTAAGTCAGTTTTTGGCTGTTTGCCAAAAATTGCCAAAAATGACTTAGGCCAATTTTGCTTAAGGCTGACGATATCTATAATTGAATGCTCAAATGTTCTGATGAACGAATCTTGGCCAAATAGCTACTGGCTTTGCCACATTTTTCTGACAGGTGCACTGGTTTATATTGTTTAGCACTGTTTGGCATTGTCTTTTGGTAATCACCTGTCGCAATTCTCCGGCCAGTAGAGTGCAAGCTTCGCACCAATTTAAATACATGTCAACCCTGCTTCTGGCACCCGTCTATAACAAACACTTCATACTTCTGTTCAATATCTAAAACTAACGAAGCATCATCACCTGCATCATCATCAAGATGAGCCATTTATACAAAAGTTGTAATCAATATTTATGATTTTGGAACTTTTGTCTGTAATATACTGAAATGTCTGTTTGGTAGCCTGTTCAGAATGGCAAAAAACACAGTGTGACTAGTTGCTTCTGAGAAAAATACCAATAAGTGGCCATTTGTCTTCGTAAATAGACTTTTGTGATGTGGAGTAGATTACAGAAAATTTCTCAACTGCCTGGTCGTAATTAGTGCCTTTGAAGGCAATCTAAAGCTCAGTCTCTCTGCAATTAGTCAGTAGTCACTAAATATCTCTTTTAGTCTGTTGCTTTACCTGTTTAAAACAACCTCTATGATATAAATACATGCTGCAAATGACACATTTGGTGAAAAAATTTTTATAGTCTTTGGCCAGACAGAGTGCAGTGGCACTGTGAAGGTCATCTGATTCAAGTTGTTTGTTCACTTGCCTATATACATGTATAATGATGAGAATTTTGAATAGATTATTAGTATGCTTCACGGGATACATTTATATGAATTTTCATGTTACACTGGTGTCAAAAAGTCGAAATTCAGAAGTGGGTTCTCATTTCCAGAGGATACTGAACATTTTATTGCTTTTTTTGACTGATGCATACATACAGCCTTAGACATGTCATTTGAGGCCAAATATGACCTCTCTGCGCCATGACAAGACTTCAGCAGTCCACTGGTGATATGGACTCCCAGAAATATTTATGAGGTAATATGAGGGTCAATGTCTTATCAGCAATTCAGTTGAGCTGCTTTTGCTCTTTATTCCGAGCAAAGTCCCTGTAAAGGTTTAGATTTCTCAGGCATGGATCGGCCCAGCTGTAAGCTCAAGAGATTTCTGTATGATAGTGGCACGGAGGTAATTTGTTGACAAAACAGGACACTTCCTCTGGCTTAACAGGCTTAAGGAGGGACACATGAGCAAATGACCATGTGAATAATTCAAAGGGCAATGGAAGGAAGTGATGATATTTTGCCGTAACTGATAGCAAGCTTGGTTAATGATAATGAAACATTATTCACGAGACTGATAAAAAAGTAATGCAATATATTTGAAATTCAGAACTGAGAAACTTAATAATCTCAGTGATTAAACTGATTTTGATAAGTGCAGCAGGAAAATATGATATATCTAGATTCTAGATTATACTTTTTACTCTTTAATTTAAGACATGTTGTTAAGTGGTTCTCAAGTGGGGAGCCAATTAAAATTCCGTAAGGCGTCCGAAATCAATATGGTCCAAATGGAATGGATTTACATTGAAATAAGTAGATATAATAACTACTTTCGACAGGCATCTAATAGCCATGAGCTTCTTATTTCCAATGCCTGACGACTCACAACTCAAATGACTATGTTAGAATGATGCTCTCCATTGAAGGAAATATGAACAATCACATGTTGGAACTGTGAATGAGACACATGGGCATATGTCACTCATTGAAAGAGGCCACAAGTTATGCTACAATCTCATGGCACGTTACGGAGCACTTTAGGCGTCGGCGTGATGGTATTTCCTGGTAATTTGGATGAATTTGGGTGATCCGCCGTCGCCTTTTCACATCCCCCAGGGGTAGTTTTTGTTCCCCTCAGGGGTTCCTAGAAATGGAAAAACTGCGCCGTGGATGTCAAAAAAGATTCAACAGGTTCAAACTTTTTTTTCATGACGGCGGAACAGAGCCCAAAATTTTATTGATTTTTTGATGTACGGCAGGGATTTTTTCAGTGAGAACGTCTCAAAAACATCTCCGGCGGGATATTAGGACATCCCCTGCCCCTGAGGGGACCTCTCCTGCCCCTGCGGGGACCTCTCCTGCCCCTGGGGGGACATTTGCAGCCTCGCCGGCAGTTTTTGACATCCCGCCGACGGTCTTTTGACATCCCGCCGATGATCTTTTTACATCCCGCCGACGATCTTTGACATCCCACAGACATTTAGATCTTGCCCCCCAGGCATTTAGATCTTTCCCGCAGGGATATGATGTTATCCTGCAGATTTACTATCTGTGTGTGTGTGTGTATTTGAGTTTTACGTCTCATCAGCACCGGAGTGGGCTATTTAGAGACATACTCAAACTTGAAGAAGTTTCACGGTCACAGGTACGTTAGCGATCTTTTTCAATTCGCATAATTTCCTGGCGTGAGTGGGGTTAATGACTTGCACCAATAGATTTCCATTATGTTGTCGTTGAACTGACTGTGGTTTGCCAATCATGTCCATAATTGTCTTGTTGATGACATAGGCTGACATACCTTTCAGGCTGCAATCCCGTGAAATGATGACAAGTTTGTGTAGTGAGGATTGTCCTGTTCTGCTAGCAGTCTTTCTCTTGTCCTTGGGAGGTAATAATTGGTCTGTTGAGCATTCTTGTCTTGCTGGAATGGGTGCTTTCTCGGCAGATGATAGAGCGTCTTTTTCCTTACATTTGGCTGAAGTCCTTGTCTGTGAATTATCAGGAGATTGACTTTGTTGGAGCTTCCGTGGTGAGGTGTGCACAACTTGTCCAGGGCAATTCTCAGGTTCTTCTGTCTTTGGTTGTGGCGGTGAAGGTGTTTTCATTAAGACATCTGTGAAGAGGTTCCTGTCAAGATGAATCTTTCTCTGGGGTGATGAATGAAGAGTTGGTCTAGGGGAATCTGCTTCTAGATCAGGTTTGTCCGTGTCCAGATGAATCTTTCTCTGTGGTGATGAATGAAGAGCTGGTCTAGGGTAATCTGCTTCTAGGCCAGGTTTGGCCGTGTCCTGTTCTACCAGGCGTCTGGCTTCGGGAAATGATAGTTGTCTTGCAGTTCGAAGTTGAAGAATTGCTTTTTCCTTCTTGAAGACGCTGCATTCATGGCTAAAGGCAGGATGGTTCCCTGAACAATTTACACAACGTGAAAGTTTAGAGCACGGTTTGTCGTGTGTGTGAGTATGATCACGGTCGCCACAATTGGCACAAATTGGTGACCTGATGCATGTACGACTAAAATGGCCGTATATTTGGCAATTGAAACAGCGTTTTGGATGGGGAAAGAATGGAGAAACTCTGCACCATTCAAAGGCCACAGGAACTTTCTTTGGTACACTGTCGTCTTTGAATGTTAGCGACAGTAACTCATAACCATTTTTGTGAGCCAGACGTTTGAATTTTGCGATGCCGTGTTTGTTAAACCAATTGGTAAGTTCAGAGTCTGAGCAAGTCTTGCTCTCCTTGGAGAAGATAATGCCTTTGCCTTGTCTTTTAAAAGGTTCAATGACGACTTTGGCATTGGCGATCTCATAGATGCCGGTCAATTTATCTTTTTGGTCTGAGGACGCAGGTTTGAGGAGGAATGTGCCATCGGTTTGGCGTCTCAGGCTATCTGCGACTGTCTCGTCGCAAAGGTCTGCAATTGTTTCGTATAGAGCAACAGATGACAAGTCTTCCAGTGATTGTGTGACACCTTTGATAACAAGCAAATTTTCAGTCTCTGACAGTTGTGGGGGACAGTCAGGGTCAGTCAAGTCATCCGCAAATGTCTTTGTCCATTGAAATCTTGGTTTTCCAGTCGCAAACTTTTCGATCCCAGCCTGGTTACCCGCTGAGGGACGCGCACCTTGGTTACCCGGTTGACGTACGATCCGGTTTTGAGACTTGGTATTTGACATAACCATTGATATTCCCCTGTAAGGTAGGGGACACACCGTGCATGTGCACTGTCTCATGTTGGCCACTAAGGATATAGGTCTTCACCTTAGTGTTACCGCCCTCCGCCACGAGGAGGCCCGAGACCTGCGGGGGCAGATTTACTATCTTATCCCGCCGTGATATGCTTTTAATTAATTATATAATGGTTTTATAAACATTGTATGTCGCCGGGATGGTCATTTTTTTCCTAGAATGCTACTCAAGCTACCCCTCAATGGTAAAACAGTTCTCCGTAACGTGCCGTGAGAACTGGGCATAAAGCAGCTTTGAGCATAGGGCCCTACTTAAACTTTGAGGTACATTTTACCTCCTTTTTATGGTCAATACTTGGTATTCTCATATTGCGGTCATTGGACTTTATATTAGTTACTTATGTATAGTGAAGCATATGTCTATCTAGTATCTATTTAAATGTCATAGTTGCAGACATTTCCCAAGCGATTTCAGTCCCATGCTTTCAGGCAACCTCGTTTAAAGAGTTAAGTCAAAGTTATAAAAAAATAGCCTTTTTTTTTCGAGAATTGTTACAGTGATTTGGCACAGTGTGATGAACACTGCAAATTAGTGATGTCTTAAGAAACCTCTTGTTTACAATATATCCCATAAAAAAGCCAAAGAAAATGTCAGTTATTTATTTACCTTTCATGGCCTTTCACCCATACTGCTCAACCTAGTCTATCTCTGGTAGACTCATAATTTGTTGACAGAAATTTGTTGTTGACAACATTATTTGGAAAGCAACATCTGAAATCGCATATCAAATAGCAGATGAACAAAAAGGCACAATCAAAAGCAATTTTCTGATCACAGATTGTCACAAAAACAAACCTCATCCTGTACACTCAGGAGGGTAGAGGACAATCAGAGACAATGAAGACGGGTAGACAGGTCTTAATGGTAAGACCAAGAAACTGCAGCAAAAAGATCTTCCAGTTCAATGCCATTTTATCTATTCAGAAGTATAACATATTGCAAAAGCTACTTGTAATATAAATTTTGATTTGTCGTTTAGTGTGCGCTAATATCTTTTTATAATTGACCAAGCTGCACTGTCGGTAGCAGCAAAATTACATCACTTTCTTCCATTGCCCTTTGAATTATTCACATGGTCATTTGCTCATGTGTCCCTCCTTAAGCCTATTAAGCCAGAGGAAGTGTCCGGTTTTGTCAACAAATTACCTCCGTATCACTATCATTGCAGAAATCTCTAAAGCAGACCCAAGGTGTGTCTGAGAAATCACAACCTTTGCCGTCACTGTGATCAGAGTAAAAGAGCAAAATCCACTCTATGGAATTGCTGATTTGACATTGACCCTGGTCCCTCTTACTACCTGATACATATTCCCAAGACTCCATATTACTAGTGGACTGCCAAAGGCTGACTTGGCGTACAGAGGTCATACTTGCCTCAAATGACATTTCCTTCTGATAATGATGTTACAACCGTCCATTAGTACAGGTGTGTACAATGTATGCTTATGTCATAAGAAAAATAGCACAAAAACAAACCATTAATGAGTACTCAACTTCTACTTTTCGACTTTCTGACTCCGATGTTGCAGACACACAAATGAAAATTACGATGAATGAATCTAACCAAATTAGTGCTCTGAGAGTGAGTATACCCAACTGTTCAATTCGAAGCAACTGGTATTTCAATTAAATGTATTTATGGCGTAAACAGGTAAAATAACAGACCAAAAGAGATATTCAGTGAATAATTGTAGAGAGACTGAGTCTAAGATTGCAGTGAGAGGCACTAATTACGACAAGGCGGATAGGAAAGTTTCTGTAATCAATTCCGCACCACGAGTCCATTTACCAAGACGAAATGGCCACTTATTTAGCTAAGATGAAACTAGTTTCAGTCTGTGTTCTTTCCTCAGTTGTTGTTATGAACAGGCGACCCAACAGACATTGTGGTAGTTTTGGGATTGGTTGTATATACACTGACATTTGTTTGGCTATTGGCTGCATGACTGAATGGTTAGAGCTCCACCCAGTGGACATTTTATAGTAAACAACTAAACATTCATCGACAATGCCCTTTTTTAATGCAATTTGCAAATCTTTAGCACTGCCCGTTGTATTTGTGTCTTAACTGGGCTATTAGAAGATCAGCACATAGCGTAGATGTGGCAACAACTGGTCTTAGGAAGCTGTGCCAATGTGCTGTCCATACAATTTCTGACTGTGTCAAATCACATGCCAGTATTTGAGGGAAATAATTCCCATATTCTTTGTTGTCCAGTCATCCGGTCATGTTTGATTGTTTGAGTGTTTGTCTCATGGTATAAGCCAGTTATTCACCAAGCCCTGGGGTGATAAATCACATATATATTCCCCCTCCCAAGGATCTTTATCAAGTAAATGGGCGACTGACAGTTACATCACGTCTGTGCATCCAATTTCAATGTACTGGCATATAACAGCCACTTTACATGCATTTATTACCGAAATTTGTGAATGGAACATGTCATAGGAGACTGCACTCTGCGGTATGCATACTTTTCTACCTGTCTGCTTATTGTTCTCTAACTTATCTTGTGTATTGGATGAGTAATTTGTTATTGCGTTTTCCTATTATCAGAACATCACCTTATTGTTCATCTGTCATTTGATATTTGATTTCAGGTGTCTTTTTTCCAGATCATTGTCCGTAACAACTTTCAACAACTTTGAAGAGGCATTATGTTAGAAATTCTTTATAATTTGTGATACTGGAGTTTGAAATTTTGGATGCAGTGTTTTCTTGGAGGCATGAACTTTCTCAACCCAAAGGATGAATAGGTGGATGATTCTGGTTTACAGTGATTGACACAACAGAGCACTACCAGCTAAGATAACCCCCCTCACTTCATAAACAATCATAATACACTCAGACTCAGACTCAGATTAATTTATTTTCCCAAAATAGTTAAGTTACATCTCATTAATATTACACATTTCTTAAGTAAAGGGGTATAGGAGACCTCTCAAAGACACAAGTCGCTGCAGAGAAGCCACCCAAAATATCAAAATAAATTATGTCTATCTAAACAGAATACAAAAGGAAAGTTAAACTATTGATATCGCAAAGAACAAAAATGCTGCTCATTGTGAATTTAGTTTTCACAGATATACTCGCTCGGGTGAAACAGAAGTTGTCCCTTTTTTGGGCCATATTTTTACTTCATTTTTTATAATCGCCAGCCACCTATACTAATAACTCCTTTATACTTTTTGGGGTTAAGTTCAAGGTGAGCTGCGGTTGACATATAAATTATAAAAACTTTTGGGAAACTTCATGTCTTTGTAAGCATCCTGCAATCAGGCCACCTTATCAAGTGGGTGAGTTGGGTTATTTAATATTCTTTTTATTGTCATGAAGGTCAATCACGTGCCAAAATGAACAGATGCAACCGACTATGGTCAAGAAGCGGAACTATGTGCAGCATTTTTTCTTGAATTATTTGGAGCAAATCGTTCAAAGTTACTGAACCCTATTAGCGGGGCAGATTTGTCATGAATAACAAAAAATAATGCATTTATACATAGAAGCATGAAACTTGGCACAAAGTTTAAAAACATCTTAGAGAGTATATTCAGATAGGGAACCACTTCAGATTTGACCTGGTTGACCCATGGCAGCCATTTTCCAAGATGGCGGCTAATTCTCTCATTTTCCTGCTTTCTGTTGAGCGCCTGTAGTTTGACCCTGTGAAAACAGTACTCATTATTCCTTCTACAGATCTAAAAAACATAATCACTTGATTTCTGGTTTGAACAGAGAAATTTCAGGGCGGTCAGGGTCCATTTTGTTGGAATTTTTGTACAAATGCACCATTATCGCGATATCGCTTAGTTTCGTGAAATGGCTAATGATATTTAAACAGCCTATATATTTCAATTCCTCGTAAGAAGAGCTTTCAAATGAATGGTCGCATCTATAGTGTTTGTAGGAACTGCGAATGAGACACACAGGCATATGCCACTCATTGTAAGAGGCCACAAGTAAAGCAGCATGTCATGATCAACAATTGGTATTCTCAAGGTGTGATCATTAGAGTAAGACTTGACGTTAGTTACATAGTATACTATATATATATATATAGTATCTATTTAAATGTCATAGTAGCAGAGATTTCCCAAGTGATTTCAGTCCCATGCTTTCAGGCAACCCCTTTTAAAGAGTTATGTCAAAGTTATTGAAAAATTGAATTTTTTTTTTTTGTTACAACGAATTGTCACTGTGATTTGGCGCATAGTGAAGAGCCCTGCAAATTTGTGATGTCTTAAAAAGGCCTCTAGTTTCCAACCTATCTCATAAGAAGCAAAAAGAAAATGTAAGTAATTAATTTACCCAGGGGCCTTTCAACAAACCAGGGCTTCTTGTCCCATGCTACTCAACATAGTCTATCACTGGTAGACCCATAATTTGTCGACTGAACTTTGTTGGTGACAACATTATTTGGAAAGAAACATCTGAAATTGCATATCAAATAGCAGATGAACGAAAAGGCACAATCAAAAGCAATTTTCTGATCATAGATTGTCACAAAAACAATTTTCTGATCATAGATTGTCACAAAAACAATTTTCTGAGCATAGATTGTCACAAAAACAAACCTCATCCCACACACACAAGAGGGTAGAGGACAATCAGACAATAGAGACCGGTAGACAGGTCTTAGTGCTAAGAAAAAGAAACTGTGCACAACAAAAAGATTTTTCCAGTTCAATGTCATTTGATCTATTCAGAAGTTTACATAGTCATTTGAAATAATGTGGCTGTGATTTATTTCATCCCTGTCCGTTAAAACCTAAGACGATACTTATAACTAAATCAATGTCTAACAAAGGAAAAACTAGCATAAATCAGAGTCACAATGTCAGTACCTGTATCCATCGAGGTGCTTTTATAAGAAACATTAATTATTTTTTGGACAAACTAAAAAGTTTAGTTTGAATATAAAATATCCACATACGTATAGGACCATAACATAATTATTCTGTTTACCGCAGAAAGATCTTTTAATACTGGTAACACAAGCAGGCAATACTTCTTGAGTCAGTTAAGAGAAATTTGAAATTCAATCTCCTTTCATCGTCTGTGTTACTAAAATGTCTAATATTACTTGGTTAACACAAGTAATTATGATGTGAAATTTCATCTTGACATCTGTGAGAGTTAATTTAGTCCCCAGAGACGCAGTGAGAAACTGGAGCTTTGAAGTCACTGACATTACAATTCTAAATTTAGGTACACTAAGTTGAAGTTGATTCACAACTGAGACGTGACGTATAATATGGTACCTTATTTTGATAAATGGTGTTTCTGTGATATTTCATGGACACAAAAATAACATGAAATGGGACTTACAACCAGAGTTGAAAATCTAAATCATTCAACTTTTGAAATATACTAAGTATCATTACCAATAGGTTTCAAAAAATTAATAACCACCTTATTTCATTGGACTATGTATGTTGCTGGAGTTACACCCAGTAGGCTTGACCTGCCCGATCACTTGATCGGTCGGCCTTTGTCAACCAGGGCCTACGTTGAACAGTTGTTTCAATCATCCTTCACCTTATTGCCTTGTTCTCCTCCTCTCCTAATTAGCCTACCCCATGCATAAATACACCTCTATCAATGAGTGACATTTACCGGTGAGTCCCACTCAGTTCCTACATTTAATGGCACCCATTCCCTGAAGCGATTAACATCATTTTAACAAATTCAGTTGTGAATTTTTAGGTTTTCTTGGCTTTAGAAACATAAAGCTCACAGCAGTGAATTTCCCGAGGTTCTTTCATATATTTCAATATAAATCCATTTCGTTTGGACAGCACTTAATTTGGCTGCCTTAGAGAATTTTAATGGGCTCCCCACTTGAGACCCATTTAATCAACAACATATGTCTTAGGCTAAAAAGCCTGCATTATCTAGAATAAGGATATATCATGCTTTGCAGGAGCAATTATCAAATGAAAAGCAAGACCAGTTAAAAGCCAGAATACTCAAGAGGTTTTATGAAGCCGTTGGTTTCAGTTCAGAATTTCATATGTGTCGAAACACTATTTTAGATGATTTGTGGATTTCAAGCTCTACAATCAGCATGGATACGACAAAATTGCTGTCAATAATATCATATTCTATCACAGTGAACAACTTAAAATTAGCTTTGAAAATAGCTGAACCATTTGTCGTTCTGGTTTTATTTATTATCGTTGATTCATAATATATTGTAATATAAATTTTGATTTGTCTCTCTGCGTGTGCCAATATCTTTTTATCATTGACCAAGCTGCATCGTCGGTTGCAGCTAAATTACATCACTTTTTTACATTACCTTTTGAATTATTCACATGGTCATTAGCTCATGTGTCCCTCCTTAAGCCTATCGAGCTAGAGGAAGTGTCCTGTTTTGTCACCAAATTACCTCTGTATCACTATCATTGAGCTACCGGAACTGTGCTCAGAGTAAAAGAGCAAAATCCATTCTACTGAATTGCTGATATGACATTGACCCTGGTCCCCCATACTACCTGATACATATTCCCAAGACTCCGTATTACTAGTCGACTGCCAAAGGCTGACTAGGAGTTCAGAGGTCGTACTTTCCTCAAATGACATATATCCTTCAGATAATGATGTTCTAACCATTAGTACATGTATGTACAATGTATGCTTATGTCATAAGAAAAATAGCACAAACACAAACCATTAATGAGTACTCAACTTCTACTTTTCGACTTTCTGACTCCGATGTTGCAGACACACAAATGAAAATTACGATGAAGGAATCTAACCAAATTAGTGCTCTGAGAGTGAGTATACCCAACTGTTTAATTCGAAGCAACTGGTATTTCAATTAAATGTATTTATGGCGTAGGGCATGTCTTAAACAGGTAAAATAACAGACCAAAAGAGATATTCAGCGAATAATTGTAGAGAGACTGAGTCTAAGATTGCAGTGAGAGGCACTAATTACGACAAGGCAGATAGAAAAGTTTCTGTAATCAATTCCGCACCACGAGTCTGTTTACCAAGGCGAAATGGCCACTTATTTAGCTAAGATGAAACTAGTTGCGGTCTGTGTTATTTTCTCTATTGTTGTTCTGAACAGGCGACCAAACAGACATTGTGGTAGTTTTGGGATTCGTTGTATAAATTATCAACTGATATTTATTGCTTTTGGCTGCATGGCCGAATGGTTAGAGCTCCCAACGCGGTTCTTGAGGGTACAATTTATTGTAAACAACTAAACATTCATTTACAATGTCCTGTTTTAATGCAATTTGTGTGAAAGGAATAGATGTCCTTTGGAACCATGGTCCAATGGACCATGGTTCCCAAGGAGAGAATATCCTATGGACAGTTATTCCTGGGATAGAATACCCTACCAGGATTAGATATCCTGGACATCTTGTCCCAGGAATATGCATCCAGACATTCGTTCCTGGGACTGAGTATCCAGACATTTATTCCTGGGAGGAAACATCCTGGTGGCTCATTCCTAGTAATAAATATCAATATGTATGCCCAGACCACGGACATTCATTCCTGTTACATATAGTAGGACTCAGTGTCTGGTCCTTCAATACCAGAATAAAATGTCTTGACCAATTCTAAAAATAGCTTTCTTGATTCATGCCAACTGTGGATCCCACTGCTCAACCCAGCCTCCCCCATAGCATAGCGGTAAGCCACTAGACTGCAAATCAAATGATACCGAGTTCGAACCAGGGGTGGATAATGATTTTGTAAATTAACAGGACAGGTCATGCATCACTGAGCACCAGAAAGATTGTACTTATGAAATAACACTCAACATCATTTGAGTAGTTACAATAATAAATGTAAAGATTCTTTTTCTTTTTGTATGGACAACTTATACTGTCAGTGGGACATCCAGACAGCATAGTCTGGGGATGCCCGGATGTCGTTTTGGGATTCACTGACCCGCGTGGTTGTCGTTTCAGCATTCGTGGGTCTGCATTGCCCATAATTTCATCAAAATGTTATTTCCATCTCAGTGGTGTAGGGGGGGGGGCCCCCCTAGGCCCTCCCCCCGGATCCGCCACAGACTGTGTTGTCAGGCTGCTATCAAGTTGGTTGGCAGATCACATCACAAGCATTATGAGCATGGTTTCTTGACCATTATATCAATTTTGCCTGAGGGAGTCGGGGTATTATAACATGGTAGAGCTGGGCTTGGTGGCAACTTGCAAGTGAACCTCTTACCCCCCTCTCACTAAAATTAATCTGTCATTACATAAAAGTATAAAAAAGAAATAGAATAATAATTATTGTTGAAATGTGATTTTCACAAAAGAATCATTTTAGCGAAAGACATTATTATTTGTATATCAAGTCCATGATTTATTCATTTTAGAAACTATAGGATTGATATCAACTGACCCTGCTGGCGAATGGAGGAGGGTTGTAACCCTCAGTCTCTCACTCTTATTATTTATTGCAGAATACGACTGTCACTTATAAACCAGTGCTCTGTGAGCAGTAGCCTATATATACTGTATTAGGCCTATCATATGATATCATATTGTAGCAGTAAGATACAGCAACCTTGCGAAAAGAGAGTGCCTGGATGTGGACAGCCTTCTCATCTCATCATTATGTCTGCCTCTGGCAGTTGCTGATATAAAGCTGATATAGCTCTAGAGCCAGTAGCATTGAAATATCATGCAAAGATGTACTGACTCTTCATAACTGGTACTAAACTTGTCTCAAATATATATATGTGTGCATTTTGGACAGATTTTCCTGGGAATTATGGTCCGGACATACTATCCCAGGAATATTGATACCAAGACAATTCATTCCCAGGACAGACTGCCCTCAATGCTGTGATTCTGGACCAATTTTCCCAGGAATATGTGTCTGGATGACCTTTCCTAGGAAATGATATTCCAGGAAGTTCTATCCTAGGATACCTTGTCTGCAAGGCTCAATTTTCAGGACCATTGTTCCTTAGTTTCAAAGGTCTGGGCATTCTGTCCAAGGAAGAAATGACATGGACAGCTATTACTAGTATATAATATCCCGGACACTGGAAACGGACCATTAGAACCAGGACATAGTCTATTTTTCCTCCTCATAGGACACATTTTCCCACATGCCTGCTCTTTTTTCTTAGGACCAGTGGTCCACCCAGTCACTCTTGCCTAGTATAGATTGTCCTATCACATTATTTTCCAGGAATAAAGGTCCAAAGGACACTCAGTCCCTGGACACTGGTTGCTACCACACCTGCATATAACAGGCATTTTATATGAAGTTATAACCAAAAGATGTGGATGGAACATGTCATAGGAGGCTGCACTAGATGTGGTATGCATACTTTTCTACCTGTCTACCTATTGTTCTCTAACTTCTCCTGTGTATCCGATGAGTCTTTTGTTATTGCGATTTCCTATTATCAGAAGATCACCGTATTGTTCATCGGTCATTTGATATTTGATTTCAGGTGTCTTTATTCCAGGTCATTGTCCGTAACAACTTTCAACAACATGTGAAGAGGCATTGTTAGAAATAGTCTATAATTTGTGACTCTGGAGTTTGAAATTTTGGTTGCAGCATTTTCTTGGAGGCATGACCCAAAGGATGTATAGCTGGCTGATTGGGCTTTACGTCCTGTATCTATGAAGTGTGGTATGGTAATTAGGACAGGAGGACATGGTGATGATGTAAAAATGACTGAGATTGTTGTCCCTCACAAGTCAATGTGACTCAGCCAGAGTGGATATCGAACCAGTGACCCATGCAGCGATTGACACAACACAACGCTACCAACTGAGCTAACCTCCCTCACTTCATAAACAATTGTTATAGCTTTTGTAATCAGATAATATTTCTTATTATATATTTATATAACCAGGGTAATGTTGTCAAATAGTTTCCTCTAACTGTCCTCCACAGGTTATGATAGCAAAAGCAAAACCAGAAAAAAAATGCTGCTCATTGTGAATTTAGTTTTCACAGATACTTGCTCAGGTGAAACAGAAGTTGTCCCTTTTTGCGCCATATTTTTACTTCATTTTTTATAATCGCCAGCCACCTATACTACCCACTTCTTTATATTTTTTGGGGTTAAGTTCAAGGTGAATTGCGGTTGAAAAATAAACTATAAACACTTTTGGGACTTCATGGTTTTGTAAGCATCCAGCAAACAGGCCATCTTATCAAGTAAAGTGGGTGAGTTGGGTTATTAAATAACCATTTTTTTGTCATGAAGGTTAATCACGTGCCAAAATGAACAGAAGCAACCGACTCAGGTCATGGAGCGGAACTGTGAGCAGCACTTTTTCTTGAATTATTTGGAGCAAATCATTCAAGGTTACTGAACCCTATACTGTAGTTGCTGAGGTACCAGGCTCTCTGGACCATAAAGGATCGCATGTCGTGAGTTGGGCACCTAAAAAGGGTGGGTCTGTGACACTCTGAAATAAACTTGTCATTCATTTGTCCATTTCTGGAAGACCAAAAGGCCTATCAATGTGGTTAAAGTCTCATATTGTAGCCCCGAAAGTTCAGTTTAATTTGACTACAATTTTATTTAAATTGATAGAATAGTTTTGGCTCAGCAATCCTGCAAATGAAAAATCCAGCGGTGGAGGCGGCGGCAGAGGAGAAAGCCAAATATGAAATATGACGATATACAATAAGTGGTATTGTTATTTGGGGAGTTATACACCTCTGAAGTTGGCTGAGATCACAATTTCGAAAAAAAATGAAAAATAGCCTTAAATTTCAAGGGTTCCTATCGCAGTGAGTTTTTGAGTCACAGACCTAAAATTTTGCATATTTGCATATATCTGGTGAGTGAGCAACAATGCATTTTTTCAATTTTTTCTGAAGGGGTCACCTGGGGCATTTTTTAAATTCTGGGTGGTTTGACATGGAATGACCCTAACTATGCCTATGGCTGACTAAAAATGCACTGGCTACTAGGCCTACAACCACGCACAAACAGTCAAATAAATCTTGGTATTCCCAACAAACCCCAAAGGGACTTCAAGGAAAGTTTTGTAGCTTTTCGGAATAGCAAACTTTTAAAAGATCAGACAGTGTAACTAGCTGAGTATTTAGCGGGCCGGGTAAGTAGCCATATTGTCTTTGACTCCCTTGAGGCAAGGTATTGATCACAGAAAAATTATTGTGCTTCTACTCTCAGGCCTAATTAGTGCCTCTCACAGCAATCTTCATCTCAGTCTGCCTACAAGTACTCATTAAACATTTTCTTTAGTCTGTAATTTTACCAACTTAGACATGCTGAATCATGTAAATACATGTTAATGAAATATATATCAATGCTTCAAATCACTTTGTAAAGTTGTTTGGCAGAAACCAGTTGTTTCTGGAACAACCAAATGCTGTGAATTATTAAATAAGCTTTTTAAACAAGAAAATTTTTCCAAAAAAAAAATAGGGGGGATTTTTAAAGCAAATTCAGCTTGTTCACAAAATCCGCATTTTTTTTACTGCCGATCCCGCAAAAAGCATCCAGTTCCACACCTGCCCATCTGTGTTTTATTAAAAAATCCCACGGCCCACCGGTCCGCAAATTTGTACAGTCCGCATTTTCCTATGATGCTAACCCGCAATTTGATGAAGATTCAACAAAGCCCGATTTTCTAGATTTGGCCTCTGGCCTCCTGTTAGGAGGCCAGTACTCATCTATACAGAGGCGAAGGGGTCCGTATAGAGTCACTAAGAATATATTAGCGAAGAGCTGAAGCATCACCTCAAAAAGTGTAAGTTTATATCCCTGTATAGCAGGAATAAATTTAAAATGTGTCGTTTATACATACTAGGTCATTTATGTCAATTAAATCGAATTTTCATCCAGACAATCAATCGTATTGCTGAATAGTGAACCATCAACAGCGGCATAAACTCAGGAGGACTGCACTATCTATACCACCATTCTGATCAAGTTAAGTACTCTCCGGAAGAGGGTTATAAATTATGGGAAAACTTCCTGAAAGTTATACATAACAGTATATATATATAAAGACGCAACTTACCCAACTTTATGAGGCTAATATGTGAGGAACACTTGATGTTCTCTGTACATGTGTTGCATTCATATAATATTGGCAAAGTGGTGTTTTATGCAATGCCTATACGCCTAAGCCTGGGTCAATTTAGCACACTCAGAAAAAAAAACTTCCAGACAGGTCAAAACAGAACAAAAAGGTTGCATCATTTGGAGCAAAAACGTTTTGTCTCTTCAGGAGAGCATTTTCAACAAAATGTGCGTTGAACGCTTTTTGTTATTACGCTGTAAATTCAAGAACATAGCGCATCTTTTAGGTATTCTAGATCTCTGTTGATACAAGCTATATAGCCAACATGTAAACTGGGTTTTTCCTCTTGATCCAGTGGCTGTGACCAAGGACTACCTAAAATAACATCCTTATGATAATTTGCCGCAGAAGGGAATGGTGAGTAAAAATGAAAACATTGAACACTTCAATTAGCACTCCCAACTTTTAATTTGAATTTAAGCTAGATGATACATTTACTTGATTGATAAAAGAGTAGAATCGTCTTAGTAGTTGAGGAATTTTTTTCCTATACATTCGCTGTAGGTCTTTCCCATTATATTGTCTTTGAAGATCTGGGGGGAGTCAAAATAAAAATCTATTGAAACCTATTCAATTCAGATGCTTTCAAACCAACTGCTTTTGTACATTTCAGGTGACACAGATGACTTTGCAAGAGAAGGAAGAGTTAGAAGTGATGACGAGGAGACAGGCAGGGAAAAAAGTCTGGAAGGCCGAGAGGGGGAAGCGTCTCACAGCATCCAGATTTGGAGGGATATGGAAGGCAACAGATTGTCACAACAAGAATCAACTTGCCACAGCACTATTGGTGCAGCAGAATTTGAAAACAACAGCTATTACGCATGGAATCAAGTATGAAGCAATAGCTGTGAAAATGTAGAAGAAATTACTAGAGTTGAGGCAATGCTGGTTTGGTATGTTATCTTGAGTCTAACTTCTCATAACTTGTAGAGTTGTTGCCTCTGAGCAGTGAGTGAGTGAGTGAGTTTGTGTTTTACGTCTCATCAGCACCTGATTGGGCTATTTAGAGACATACTTGGTTTGTGGTCATGTTGAGTTAGTCATCTCATCTTGGTTGATGGCATCTAGATCTTTGAGGTGTCACTTTGACAGGTATATCTGTAACAATTTTCAATTCAAGAAGTTTCCTTGCTTGAGTGGCATTTATGGCTTGTACCAATAAATTACCGTCAGGCTGTCGATCGACTGAGTGTGGTTTTCCAAATTTCTTCAGCATTGTTGTGTCGCTAACAAATGGTGATACATCCTTCAGTCTTCCATCTTTGGACTTGATGTGAAATTTGAGACCAGTGGGGAGTTCTTTTTTGCTGTTGGTGAGTGTCGTTTTACTCTTGTCTTTGTAAGGTAGCAAGCCGATTGTTGAGCTTTTTTGTTTTGTCTTGGGCGGTGTTTTGTTATCTGGAGCAACATCTTTTTCCTGTGGTTGGTTGAGGGACTTCTCAGTCCCTTGGTTAACAGAATAGAATATTTGACTTTGTTGGATCATCTTCTTCGGTGATTCAGGGAAGTTCACAGGTTCTTCCTTGCTTGGCCGGTCTGATGATTGAGGCGGTGAAGGTGTTTTCATTAAGACATCTGTGAAGAGGTTCCTGTCTAGATGAATCTTTCTCTGTGGTGATGAATGAAGAGGTGGTCTAGGGTAATCTGCTTCTAGGCAAGGTTTGTCAGTGTCCTGTTCTACAAGGCTTCTGGCTTCGGGAAAGGATAGTTGTCTTTCAGTTCGTAGTTGTAGAATTTCTTTTTCCTTCTTGAAGACTTTGCAATTGTGGCTGAAGGCAGGATGGTTCCCTGAACAGTTGACACAATGTGAAAGTTTAGAGCAAGGTTTATCGTGTGTGTGTGCATGACCATGGTCATCACAATTGGCACAAATTGTTGGCCTGATGCATGTACGACTAAAATGGCCATACATTTGGCAATTGAAACAGCGTTTTGGATGAGGAAAGAACGGAGAAACTCTGCACCATTCAAAGGCTACAGGTACTTTCTTTGGTAATCTTTCGTCTTTGAATGTTAGCAACAGTAACTCATAACCATTCTTGTGAGCAAGACGTTTGAATTTTGCGATGCCGTGTTTGTGAAACCAATTTGTAAGTTCATTGTCTGAGCAGGTCTTACTTTCTTTGGAGAAGATAATGCCCTTGACTGATCTTTGAAAAGGTTCAATGACGACTTTGGTATTGCCTATCTCATGGATGCCGGTCAATTTATCTTGTTGGTCAGAGGTCGCAGGTTTAAGAAGGAATGTGCCATTGGTTTGGCGCCTCAGGCTGTCTGTGATTGTCGTGTCGCAACAGTCTGCAATTGTTTCGTAGATAGCAACAGATGATAGGTCTTCCAGTGATTGTGTGACACCTTTTATAACAAGCAAATTTTCAGTCTTTGACAGATGTGGGGGGCGGTCAGGGTCAGTCAAGTCATCCGAAGATGACCTTGTCCATTGAAATCTTGGTAGTCCAGTCGCAAATTTTTCGATCTCAGTCTGGTTTCCCGCTGAGGGACCCGCACCTTGGTAACCCGGTTGACGTACGATCCGGTTTGGAATCATGGTAAATGACATATTCATGGATATTCCCCTGTAAGGTAGGGGACACACCGTGCATGCGCACTGTCTAATGTTGGCCACTAAGGATAGAGGTCTTCACCTTAGTGTTACCACCAACCGCCACGAGGAGGCCCGAGACCTGCGGGGGCAGTTGCCTCTGAGCAACTGTATGATACTGAAACACTGTATTTTCCAAGAGAAGATATTTCAGGGGAAAAAAAGGGCCACATGAACTATTTTCTGATGAAGAAAGTCCCTTTCTGGCGGCTTCCCCTGATCGCATCCTAGATGACGAAATTCTTGTCGAGATTAATTGCCCGTACACATACAGAGATAGAAATATTGGTGAAATTTGCGTACCTTGAATATGGTGGATGGGCAACTACGCCTTGACAGAAGTCACCATTACTTCGACCAAGTGCAGGGTCCAATCAGTTTTCCAAAAAGGCAGTTATGCCACTTTTTGGGTTTACTTTTAAAGATTTGAAAATTATTTGTGTTCCACTTCACAGCGATTTCATTGTAAACAGCAGATATCAACACTATTGCCGTTGTGTGGCAATTGTGTTCATTTGTCAAGATCTTTATCAAATGCAATTTTCTAATGATAGGATGTCACAAAACAATACCAAACCTCGTCCTCTACAATGTCAAAAATAAAAATTGAACAGTGTGATACAATAGAAACAGGTAGAAAGGTATGCAAATTACAGTATCCTGAGACAAGTTCTTGTCAGGTTTTTCATGACTCTTTTATATCTAATGGCTGTTACATGCAGCTACTGTGAAAACGGATGCAGATGTATTCAGTGTAGGTCACCTATTTACTTGATAGAGAGCTGATGGATGTAATTCATACATACAGACCTCTAAATACCTTATTGACAAAATGTCTGTTGCCAACAAGATGCGAGAAATGATCCACAATAACACGATATTAGAAATATAAAAAATGTCATTCCATTTGTATCAGTGATGCATGCAGCCTCCAGCAATGTATTTTACCTTCCCAGCATGGACACAGATACCATGGACAACCAAGACTGGCAAATACACAAAGAAAGGATATTCAATTTGGCAATGACATAGAACCACCAATAAAATGTTCTCAGGAACCAAGCAAAGGAACATCACTTGCATTTTAGTGGAGCCGATCGTGTCTAACTGCATAGCCATGCACCAATAGGTGAACAATCTCTGTATTTACGACAAATTCCAAAACACTTCAAGGAATATTTTGAAGCCTGTTTGGATTCATGAAGTTTGGATGGATGGATTATTGGAGCTTTACATCCTGTATATATTTATGCACTTGGTAGGCTAATTACAACAGGGGGAGGAAACGGCGATGAGGTGAAGGATGATTGAATCAGCAGTCCAACATAGTCCCAGGTGACCCGGCAAGAGCTGGATTCGAACCCTGGACCCAGCGATTGGCAGCCCAGCAAAATACCACTAGACCAACCCTCCCCCTCATGAAGTTCGGCAAGATCAAAGACTGTGTAACTAGCTGCATATTTAGCTGGTGAGAAGCCATTTTGCCATAGATTCCCTTGAGACGTGGTATCGATCACAGAGAAATTCTAGTCTGGCCAATTTTGAGTTCTAATGAGTGTCTCTCACTTCAATCTTCATCTCATGTCAGTCTCTCTACAGCTACTCATTAGGCATCTTCTCTGGTCTGTAATTTTACCTCCCCAATCCCCAGACATGCTCTATATGTAATCTAATATTGTAGCTTTCTGTGTCCATTACGACTCAATTTAATTTCTAGAACATCATAATTTGTCACTGATGAACGACAGTTCTGGAATTATTGACTTGGGGATGTTTTCTTTACAGCAAATATATGCAGTATTCGTCATATATACACAATGCCAATGACATGGCAAAACGTAGAAAATGCACTTAATATCATCTTTAGAGTGTCAGATGGGCATCTGTAATATGACAACACACCTAGAACTGTTTTGTGCTCACTCAATTTCAACGTTTCTGCCTTCTTTTGACAATTTTCGAGCAAAAATAATTAATATTTTTTATCTCCTTTTTCTGCGCATAATGCATATCTCACCAGTTTTAAAAATAGTTTTCCATCCAAAATAGACAATATAGAAATTTGGCATGTTCTGGTGAATTTTTTGAAACCAAATAAGTAGCTGTGACCAAGAAATTGTTTTTCTTTGCACCAATTTTCATCTCTTGGTCACTGCCAAGTACTCATACCATAGATTTTCTGAAATTCTAAAAAAAAAAATGTTTTCAGCCCACCCTTGTAACCAATCGCATCACTGGGCAGTGGACCCTAAATAGTGGCACAAACTTGGGTGGACTACATCACCTATGACACCTTTTCCAATCAAGTAAGTGGACCTACAGTCTAGGAAAACTGCATGGAAGGTAATTTATTACAGTATGAAGAGCCAACTTACCCAACTAATATGTGTTCCTGAGGAACACTTGATGGACTTTGTGCATGAGTTGGGTACATATAATATCGGTAAAGTGGTTCCTTATACAACACTTATAAGCCTGGGCCAATTTAGCACACCAAAAAAAAACTCCCTGAAAGTTAGTTTGGTCTAAACTCCGAATGAATAGCTTTGTAGCTAATGTTGCTCGTTTTGTAAAGTACCAATGATGAATATAAATTTCCATTTGATTCAATGAATTCTACCTGAGTGCACGGTAAGTAGATGGGAAGCTTTACAAAGTGTCCTCACTGAAAATTACAGACATTCTTTGAACAGATATATATCTGACTAACTCACCACTCTATAAGACATTTGACATCTGCGGGGACAAGGAATTTCGTTCATCTGATGAAGTGTTCAAAACTGCCAAGTGTGAGTTTAGAAAGGGATTTGGATCAAAAACACTTCTCTGCAGTCAGTGGGAATGACCTGAATAAAATATACTGCTGAGAAGCAGTCCTTTGATTAGTCCTAGAAGCCCGCAAAACAAAGTACAGTTTGACATCAAGTACTTTCGCCCATGAGGGGAGGAAAACACGCACAGCATGACCAAGTCTTCAGTTGTTATTTGAAAGCATGCAGAAGGGACAGTGTGTGTGTGTTTGTGTTTTGCCCCTCTGCAGCACTGTTGTGGGCTTGATCGAGGCAGTGCAGAAGGGATAGGAAATGCTAAGTTTCCTTCCGGAGATCAAAAACAACAATCAAACAGAAATATACGTACACGGTGTTTGATGTGTGTTTGTGTGTGTGTTTGTGTATTTGAGTTTTACGTCTCATCAGCACCTCAGTGGGCTATTTAGAGACATACTCAAACTTGAAGAAGTTTCACGGTCACAGGTACAGTAGCGATCTTTTTCAATTCGCATAATTTCCTGGCGTGAGTGGGGTTAATGACTTGCACCAATAGACTTCCATTATGTTGTCGTTGAACTGACTGTGGTTTGCCAATCATGTCCATAATTGTCTTGTTGATGACATAGGCTGACATTCCTTTCAGGCTGCAATCCCGTGAAATGATGACAAGTTTGTGTAGTGAGGATTGTTCTGTTCTACTAGCAGTCTTTCTCTCGTCCTTGGGAGGTAACAATTGGTCTGTTGAGCATTCTTGTTTTGCTGGAATGGGTGCTTTCTCGGCAGACGATAGAGCGTCTTTTTCCTTACATTTGGCTGAAGTCCTTGTCTGTGAATTATCAGAAGATTGACTTTGTAGGAGCTTCCGTGGTGAGGTGTGCACAACTTGTCCAGGGCAATTCTTAGGTTCTTCTGTCTTTGGTTGTGCCGGTGAAGGGTGTTTTCATTAAGACATCTGTGAAGAGGTTCCTGTCCAGATGAATCTTTCTCTGGGGTGATGAATGAAGAGTTGGTCTAGGGGAATCTGCTTCTAGATCCGGTTTGTCCGTGTCCAGATGAATCTTTCTCTGTGGTGATGAATGAAGAGCTGATCACCATTCAAAGGCCACAGGAACTTTCTTTGGTACACTGTCGTCTTTGAATGATAGCGACAGTAACTCATAACCATTCTTGTGAGCCAGACGTTTGAATGTTGCGATGCCGTGTTTGTTAAACCAATTGGTAAGTTCAGAGTCTGAGCAAGTCTTGCTTTCCTTGGAGAAGATAATACCTTTGCCTTGTCTTTTAAAAGGTTCAATGACGACTTTGGCATTGGCGATCTCATAGATGCCGGTCAATTTATCTTTTTGGTCTGAGGACGCAGGCTTGAGGAGGAATGTGCCATCGGTTTGGCGTCTCAGGCTATCTGCGACTGTCTCGTCGCAAAGGTCTGCAATTGTTTCGTATAGAGCAACAGATGACAAGTCTTCCAGTAATTGTGTGACACCTTTGATAACAAGCAAATTTTCAGTCTTTGACAGTTGTCGGGGACAGTCAGGGTCAGTCAAGTCAACCGAAGATGCCTTTGTCCATTGAAATCTTGGTTTTCCAGTCGCAAACTTTTCGATCCCAGCCTGGTTACCCGCTGAGGGACGCGCACCTTGGTTACCCGGTTGACGTACGATCCGGTTTTGAGACTTGGTATTTGACATAACCATTGATATTCCCCTGAAAGGTAGGGGACAGACCGTGCATGTGCACTGTCTCATGTTGGCCACTAAGGATACAGGTCTTCACCTTAGTGTTACCGCCCTCCGCCACGAGGAGGCCCGAGACCTGCGGTGGCAGTTGTTTCTAGAACAACCAAATGCTGTGAATTATTAAATAAGCTTTTTAAACAAGAAAATTTTTTCCAAAAAAAAATAGGGGCGATTTTAAAGCAAATTCAGCTTGTTCACAAAATCCGCATTTTTTTTACTGCCGATCCCGCAAAAAGTGTCCCGTTCGACACCTGCCCATCTGTGTTTTCTTAAAAAATCCAACGGCCCACCGGTCCGCAAATTTGCATTTTCCTATGATGCTAACCCGCAATCTGATGAAGATTCAACAAAGCCTGATTTTCCAGATTTGGCCTCTGGCCTCCTGTTAGGAGGCCAGTACTCACCTATACAGATGTGAATGGGTCCGTATAGAGTCACTAAGAATATATTAGCGAAGGGCTGAAGCATCACCTCAAAAAATGTACGTTTATATCCCTGTATAGCAGGAATTAAATTAAAAATGTGTTGTTTACACATACTAGGTCAATTAAATGTAATTTTCATCCAGACAATCAATGGAATTGCTGAATAGTGGACCATCAATAGCGGCATAAACTCAGGAGGACTGCACTATCTATACCACCTTTTGGATCAAGTTAAGTACTCTCTGGCAGACGGTTGTATGGGAAAACTTCCTGAAAGTTATACATAACAGTATATATATATAAAGAGGCAACTTACCCAACTTTATGAGGCTAATATGTGAGGAACACTTGATGTTCTTTGTACATGTGTTGCATTCATATAATATTGGCAAAGTGGTTCTTTATGCAATGCCTATATGCCTAAGCCTGGGCCAATCTAGCACACTCAGAAAAAAACTTCCTGGAAGCTCAAAATAGAACAGAAAGGTTCCACCATTTGGGGCAAAAAGGGTTTTGTCTCTTCAGGCTATAGCTATTAAAACAAAATAGCCAATTAAAATATTACCTGAAGTTCTTAATTCTGTGGCCCCAATCGAAACAAGTCCAATTCTCAGGACTTTTTGGGTGTTATCCTGGGAAGATGCTTCTAAAACATTACTTATCTCATCAAAAATAATAACAAAAAAAAAACTATTATAAATGAAAAAATAAATTACCACTCTCCATTTTGTTTATTTCATCAATGCATATGTATATATTACATATCAATTATCTTCTCAAATAAACAACTTACCCAACTTTATGAGGCTAATATGTGAGGAACACTTGATGTTCTTTGTACATGTGTTGCATTCATATAATAAGCTAGATCGGAGTTTCGAGTGCGCATGTGCGCCAAGACGTGACCTTAAGTAGGTCAGAGGTGTGTGTGTGTGTGTTTGGGCTTTACGTCTCATCAGCACCTTGTTGGGCTATTTAGAGACATACTTGGTTTTCACTAAGTGTCTTTATAGTCTTTATAGTCGTGTTTGATTGGTAGTTAGGTATTCTTTTTTTGTATCATGTTTGTACTAATTGTCTGTATAGTTCTGTTAGACTGCTACTTAGTTATTCCCTTTTTGTGTTATGTTGTCTGTTGTCCGTTGTTTTCTTATCAATTTCATAGCAACAGACAAATGGTCATGTAAGACCAAAATACTAAGGATTCCATAGAACTCGTCAGAGAAGGTGTAGTTGGTGACTAAATTGAATATTTCTCTTTTGGTTGTATGTGTATCTTCATGCCAGCTGTGCAACTTCTGTTTTGTTCGTTCAGTCAGCTTCCGAGACACATTGCCAAAGCCAGACATTTGAAGATGCTTCACTGCCGGTTCTAGCCAGTCTCGTACAAACGTCGGTCGGAATTTTTCAATCTTTTCAGGTGATGGTTCTTCATCTAGGAAGTAGTAAAGATAATCTTTGGTTGTGATTATTTGGTTGTCTTCGTTTTGTGCCCTGTCTTTTCCTTCATCCACAGGTTCTGTTTCCCTTTTGTCCATTCCATCCTGTTCTTGGTTTCCTGGATCATCGTCTTCTTCTTCCTCTTGTCCTTCGTTTTCTTCTTCCTGTGAGTCCCCTTGATCCTCTTCATGTTCTTCCTCTTCCTCTTGTTCTTCTTCCATGGATTCGTTGCTGGGTGTCGTGTCCCCGCCATCATTTGATCCTTCCTGTTCCTCTTCAGTGTCTGCTTCATTTGGATGTTCTTCTTCATTTGCTGTATCTGGAGGAGTTGTGGTGCCAGCCGGTGTGTTTGATTCTTCAAGGTCCGCCCGGGGAGTAGACTGGTTTGTTGTGTTTGTTGTCTTTAGAGTGGTTTTTTCATTTGTTCTTCCCGAGTGTCTGCTAGTGTCTTCTGGGTTCTCTGTGTGTTGTTGGTGTGATCTGTTGATGCTGTGTTCTTCGAGTTGTAGTCTTCGTCTTGGTGTCGCACGTTGATGAGGATGTCGATATCCTGCCATGTCCGCATAGCTGGGAATTCCTGAGTGCTGGTCCACGATCCTTCTAGCCTCCGGAAAAGATATCGCTTGGGTTGCCTTCAATGTGAGGATTTCTTTTTCCTTAGTCCACTGTCTACAAGTTTTGCTGTAAGAGGGATGATCCTCCTTACAGTTGACACAAAGAGGAGGGGCTGAGCAAGGTTGTTCCTTTGATTGAACGTGGTCCTCGGATCCACAATGTCCACAAACTTCTTGTCGTCGGCACCACTTGCTCAGGTGACCGAAACGTTGACATTTATAGCATCTTCTTGGATTGGGGATGTAAGGTCGTACCTTACATTGCTCCCATATAACTTTAACGCTCTCTGGAAGTGAGTGAGTGAGTGAGTTTGTGTTTTACGTCTCATCAACACCTGATTGGGCTATTTAGAGACATACTTGGTGTGTACTAAGTTTGTTTATAGTTCTGTTACATCGCTACGTGTTATTTCTCTTTTTTTGTAGTGGATTCTGTTATCCGTTGTTTCTTAACCAATTTTTTAGCAACAGACAAATGATCATGCAGGACCAATAAAATGAGAATTCCATAGAACTCGTCAGTGAAAGTATACTTGGTGACTAAACTGTGTATTTCATTTTTGGTGGTATGTTTATCTTCTTGCCAGGAGTGCAGCTCTTGTTTTGTTCTTTCGATCAGCTTCCTTGACACATTGCCAAAGCCTGACATTTGAAGAAGTTCAACCGCTGAGTCAAGGTTATCCTTTATAATAGGTCGTCTGAAATGCTGAATGTTATCAGGATCTAGTTGACCTTGTAGAAGGAGGTATAGATATTCTTTGGGACTGATAGCCTCCCGGTCATCCCATTTCGTCCTGTCTTTTCCATCATCCACAGGTTTTGTTTCCTTTTTTTCCATTTCGCCCATTCTGTCCTGTTCTTTGTTTTCTAGATCGTCGTCTCCTTCTTCCTCTTGGCCTTCTTCGTTTTCTTCGTCCTGTGCATCCCCTTGATCCTCTTCTTTTTCGTCCTCTTCCTCTTGTTCCGCCTCCATGGATTCGTTGCCTGGTGTAGTGTCCCCGCCGTCATCTGAGTCTTCCTGTTCCTCTTTTGTGTCTGTTTTTGTTGTGTATTCTCCTTCCATAGCTACCTCAGGCATAGTTGCTGTGGCAGCTGTTGGGTTTTGTTCTTCACGGTGCGTCATAGGGTCTTTTCTGACGGTTGTTGTCTGTGGAGTGGTTTTTGCATGTGTTCTTCCTAAGTGTCTGTTGTCTTCTGTGTTCTCTGTGTGTTGTTGATGTGGTCTGGTGATGCTGCGTTCTTCGAGTTGTAACCTTCGTCTTGGTGTCGCATGGTGTTGAGGTTGTGGATATCCTGCCATGTCCGCATAGCTGGGAATTCCTGCATGTTGGTCCACGTTCCTTCTAGCCTCCGGAAAAGATATCGCTTGGGTTGCCTTCAATGTGAGGATCTCTTTTTCCTTAGTCCACTGTCTACAAGTTTTGCTGTAAGAGGGATGATCCTCCTTACAGTTGACACAAAGAGGAGGGGATGAGCAAGGTTGTTCCTTTGATTGAACGTGGTCCTCGGATCCACAGTGTCCACAAACTTCTTGTCGTCGGCACCATTTGCTCAGATGACCGAAACGTTGACATTTATAGCATCTTCTTGGATTGGGGATGTATGGTCGTACCTTACATTGCTCCCATATAACTTTGACACTCTCTGGAAGAGTCGTGTCTGAAAATGTCAAGATAAGAAGCTCCCGATTATCCCTCTGTGGGATTCTATGAAAATGAATGACATCAGTAAAAGTTTCAAACCATTCTTGTAAATCGTCGTCCGAGTCTAAATAGCTAAGGGAGGAGAAAACCACTCCCTTGGAAGTATTCAAGGTCCGATGAGGCTCGATTATTGCCTGTGTACCTGCAACATCTTTCAGCCTAAGGAGTTTCCGAGTCTGGTCGTCGTTTCTGGTCTTAAATAGGACGGTTCCATCTCTCTGTAAGGTTGTCTCTGCAGGTTCGCCGACTTCTTGAAGTATGGTCTTGTAGATGGCGAAGGGAGATAGCCTGTTAGTTGGTTTGAACACTATGTACCTGTGTCGGTACTCCAACTTTCGTGTTGTCGTTTGTCGATTTAGCAGTTCTGGGTCGATACAGTCATCCGAGGATGACCGCTGCCGTTTTAGTCGAGACTGTGAATTAGGAAGAGAGTATGCCATAGGAATTTATGATGTTCATCCCCCATGCTCCCCACCCACCAAGCAGCCCAACAAGGGGGACTAATATGGGTAGGGCTGCGCCCAGTACCCTAGTCCAGGGATACATGGGGGATATACTCGTAGAAGGCTTGGTAAGAGATACAGCTGCAATCATATTTAAAACATGGCCAGCATGTAGACTTGGTCAGAACCTTCTTTGATTGACCCATCAGCCATGGCCAAATAGGACCGAAGTCCTAGTGACAACATGACAAGCCGATTGACTGGACCGGGCCAATCCAGCCTCCCGTCTAGGAGAAATCCAGGCCAAAGTAGTGTATTGTATGGGAGGGACCAACTTAGGCCCACCCAACTCAACTACCAGGACCCCTTCATCCTCCGACACGGGTCGCAACCCACGGCAAACAGGTTGCCCCATTTCCGTCGGGGAGACGTGTGCAAGCGCACTGTCTCGTGTTGGCCACTGTTGGAAAATTAATTGTTTCACTGTAAGGTGCTGCCCTCCCACAGCAAGGTGGTGCCCTCTGTGGGATTAAAATGTATCGCTCTCCCATGCTGAAGGCAAAATAAAAGAGATGACGTTTTCCTGTTAAAATGGCTGGTGTTGGTTGTCATTTTCGCTGGCTAAATTAGATAAATTCCCCACATTAGTTTGGTGCCGGAACCCGGGAATGGTGACAGAAGTTGCCTAAGATGTTATAGAAGAAGTTTGTGGAGGAATTTGGACATTGTGTCCTAGAAAACCTGAAGAATTTGGATCGTTTTGGAGTGCTGTCTGGATAGCACATGTCTGTCTGGCTGCTGGAATATTTCGCGCCAAATGTCGTCTGGAAATTCTGTGAATGTCTGGAGCGAAAATTGTGCCTAAAATCGTTTATTAGGTGCTAGAAGAATTCGTTTTCGTGAAGTATGAATATTTTCCAACGTTTTGAATCTGGAATTGTGTCGTTTGAACCAGTATTTGTGCTTTCAAGTGATGTTGAAAAATTGGAAATTGAACTGACATTCCAGTGAATGTGGATGAATTGTGCCATGTGTTTGACATGTGCCATGTGCTTTGTGTTTGTGACTATGTGCCATGTTTGTGACTATGAATGCATGATTGCTGTGGCCATGTGCCATGTGCTGTGACCATGTGCTGTATGCTGTGACTATTCATTACTGTTTCAATGAAACTGTGCTGTGCTGATTCATGTGCCGTGTTAATTGATCATGCATGTTATTAGAAAAGGTATTTTAGTTTGCCTGTTGAAGACACTGATTTGGTTTTATGTTAAGCATGTCAAGTGTGAATTGATGAAATTGATGTTTGAAATGAAACTGTCAATTGTGGAATATTTTGTGTCAGTTGTGTCAAATTGTGACCGTTAGTATTTAAAGTCAGTGAATGTTGAACATTGACATTGTTGAATGTGTATGTCAGAATAACTTGACTATTTGTGAATGACAATTGAATTTGAATTGCAATTTGAAATAATCACCATGGCTGATCAAACAAAGGACGATTACTTGAAAAAGCGTACCATCGCTAGGCGTTGGTTGGACAAAACTTGTGCGAAATTAGACGCTGCTGCTCAGGAGCAAGATCCTGACAAAACTGTATTAATTGAATTGTTGAATGAATTTGACCAAAGATTGGTTACTGTAGACAATGCACAAGTTGATTACGAATTTGAAGTCGACCTACAAGATCTAAACGAAGAAATTGAAGAAGCGTCAACGTATCGAGATACATGCAGTGACATTCGCATCAAAGCGGTTAAAGCTTTATCCAAACTGGAGAAGAATGAAAATGACGACAACAGTATTGCCAGTCGGAGCAGTACTAAAGAAAACTCTGTTAAATTACCGAAATTGACTTTGCCCACGTTTAGTGGCGATGTACTTGAGTTTCCCTCTTTCTGGGAGCAATTTGAAGCTGTGATTGATGCGTCGGACATGCCAACTATTTCAAAGTTCACGTACTTGCGTTCATTTGTGGACAAAGATGCTAAGGACGCTATTGCAGGACTTTCTTTGACTGAACGAAATTATGAGATTGCTTGTGATGTTCTCAAGAAGAGATTTGGTAGAAGAGAGCAAATTATTTTCTCACATGTACAGGGTTTGTTAAACATGACGCCACTGAGTAAACAAGCTACTGTAAATGAATTGCGTCAAATGCAAGATAAACTGTGGAACCATGTTCGTAGCTTAGAAAGTTTAGGCGTAACAGGTCAGCAGTATGGTGTAATACTGACTCCTCTTGTATTGTCTAGATTGACGCCCGATGTCCGTATGGAGTGGGCAAGGAGAAGTGAGGGTAGAGAAGATGATTTGGTTTTCTTGTTAGACTTTGTTAACCAAGAGATAGAAAACAAGGAAAGGTGCACAACCTTTAAGAATTTGTATGTGAAAAGTGAAGTGAAGCAGAACAATGTTAGAAAAGAAATTGTTAGAACGCCAGGTTCTGCTACTGCCTTACAGGCAACTGCTGTAAAGTCTAATCTTTGTGATATTTGTGACAAATCTCATCCCACTTACAAATGTTTCAATTTGGTGAAGAGTAGCATTTCTGAAAGGAAAGATAAGATGAAGAAAAAGGGGTTATGCTTTAGATGTTTGGAGAAGGGTCACATGGCAGACAGTTGTGACAAGAAGTGTAGCTCTTGTAGTGGATCTCATCACTATTTGCTTTGTTTTGGAGCTAAGTCTAAACGTCCAGATAGTAAGACAGAGAAAGTAGAAATTACACACACAGGTGTGGCGACCTTGACCGCGAAGCAGTCAAAGGTCAATGTCTTGATGCAGACAATGTCTGTAGATGTGAAAGGTAGAAAAGGGTTGGTTAAGGCCAACATTCTGTTTGATTCTGGGTCAGATAGAAGTTATGTCTCTCAAGACTTGGTGAGGAAGTTAGATCCGTCTCTTATTAGATCTGAGTTAGTGTCTTATGCTGCATTTGGCAGTGGTAAGGCTAACAGGGAGGAGATGAGGAATGTGTATTCTTTGGAACTTTCAGGGTCGACGCATGGTCATGCAGTGATCACTGCGATTGAAGTGCCTGTAGTTTGTGTACCGTTGAGTAGAAAGGCAGTTCCTGAGAGATTCTTGAGTTCGTTCAAACGTCTAGACTTCGTAGAAAACTACAGTGAAGATAAGACTGTTTCAGTGGATATTCTAGTTGGCTTAGACTTTTATTGGCAGTTAGTCAAACCTGAGTCTGGAGTTACTGAGAATAGAGATGGTTTGGTAGCCTTGAGGACAGTGTTTGGTTGGCTATTGTCTGGTGTGACTGATGGTGGTTGTAAGTCTCAGGTTACTCATCCACTCTTGTGTATTCAGGATTCAGATTTCAGGAGGATATGGGATGTAGATATCGAATTAGATTCTGAGGTTCTAGAACTTATGTTGTCTGATTTCAAGTCAAAGATAGAATTTAAGGAAGACAGGTATGAAGTAGCTCTGCCTTGGAACTCTCCTGAGAAGGGGACTAGATTAGTTGACAATTTTGACGCCGCAGCTTTGCGACTCAAGTCTTTGTCTCGAAAGTTAGAGAAGGATCCTGTCTTGAAGGAGGGTTATGGAAAAGCCATTCAGGAAATGGTGGATTCTGGAGTTGCGGAGGAAGTTCCTCCTGATGAAGTTTCTGCTAAACCAGTTTTCTATCTACCTCATAGACCGGTAGTGAGAGAATCCAGTTCTTCCACCAAGATTCGACCGGTCTTTGATGCCTCGGCAAAAAGCCGGAATTTGTCTTTGAATGATTGTCTTGAGACTGGGCCAAATCTTTTGCCTAATCTTGTGGAAATTGTTGTTAGATTTCGCAGATGGCCAGTAGCGTTAGTTGCGGATATTAAGAAAGCTTTTCTCCAGATTGCAGTCAGAAAGGAAGATGTGGATGTTCATAGATTTTTGTGGGAAGGAGATGGAAATTTGCTCATCATGCGTATCTTGCGTGTCCCATTTGGGAACAAGAGTAGCCCTTTCATTCTTAATGCTACCATTAAGCATCATTTAGAAAGGTATCCTCCCACTAGGGTAGTCAATGAGTTGAGCACCAATTTGTATGTTGACGATTGGTTGACTGGTGCAGATAGCGAGTTTGAAGCTAGGCAGATGGTCGGTGAAGCTAGTGACATCATGAAGGATGCTGGCATGACACTGACTAAGTGGGGCTCCAATTGTGCTGACGTTTGTGATTTGTATGATCTCTCGTCCTTCGAACCGAATGAGAGTCTCAAGGTTCTGGGGTTGAAATGGTTACCTAAAGAGGATTGTTTTGCCTTTGAAGGTTTGCGGATAGATGAAAATTTGATTATCACAAAACGGGTTGTTCTGAGCTTCATTGCTAGATTGTTTGATCCTTTAGGATTGATTACACCTTTTAGTATTTTTCTCAAATGTGTCTTTCAGGATTTGTGGAAGTTAGGAATTGATTGGGATACCGAAGTCCCTGCAGAATACAGGGTTAAGGTTCTCAGTTGGCTCAGAGACTTGGAAAGTTTGAAATCTTTCAGAGTAGTGCGACCCTACACTGATGGTTCTTGGCGTGATGTTGCTTCTGTGCAATTGCACGCATTTGGAGATGCTTCAGAGAAAGCATATGGAGCTTGTGTCTATATTGTTTTGAAAATGTCAAACGGTAGTCAAAGGGCTTCATTAGTGATTTCAAAAGCTGGAGTTGCTCCAGTTAAGAAAGTGACACTTCCAAGGTTGGAATTGTTAGGAGCTGTATTAGCTTGTCAGCTGGTAGAATTTGTTCGAAAGGCTTTAGACTTAGAAAAGGATTGCTGTTATTGTTACACTGATTCTATGGTTGTACTGAATTGGATAAAGGGAGATTCCTTCAAATGGAAACCCTTCGTTGCTAACAGGGTTAGTCAGATTCAGGAGATTACAGTGCCCTCTCACTGGTCTCATTGTAAGGGAATAGAGAACCCTGCGGATCTGGTCACTCGTGGAGTCACAGCGTCTGATTTGTTGAACTCAGAGATGTGGTTGTCGGGACCCAGATTTTTGATTGAGTCAGAGCTTTCAAAGCCTGCTGTCAACTTGGACATTTTGGATTTTAGTGAGGTTTCTGAGTTGGTTGAGTGGGAAGAGCTGTCTCACACTTTAGTTTCTACTGAAGCTGGTTCAGTCGATTTGAAGTTCATTGACACTGAACGATGGAGTACCTTCCCGAAATGTATTCGTGTGGTTGGTTGGATTCAGAGATTTGTTCAGAATGTGCGTTCTCGCAAGGAGGACCGAAAGTTTGGTGACCTATCTTTTTCAGAGTTAGAGTCAGCTAAATTCTGTGTCATTAGAGTCGTTCAGAATCAGGAGTTTCCTGAAGAAGTCAAGGCTTTGAAATCAGGTAGTCCCGTAAGTTCAAGGTCTAAATTGTACAAATTGTCTCCTTACTTAGACAAGGATGGTGTGATTAGAGTTGAGGGAAGGCTAGACTTTGCGGATCTTTCTCATGAACATAAACATCCAATTATCATACCTAAGAGCCATTTGGCGGAGGTGATAGTCAGATTTCAACACCAGTTGTTGAAACATGCAGGAGTGAAACTCATGATGAGTAGTCTTCGTTCTTCTTATTGGATTCTAGGAGCTAGAACTTTGTGCAAGAGAGTTAGAAGACAATGTATCTCATGTCGAAAGTTAGATGCTTCTAGTAGCACCCAAGCTATGGCGCCATTGCCCATGGAGAGAGTTGTGAAGTCGCCACCTTTTGTGGTGACAGGTCTTGATCATGGTGGACCATTGTTTTGTAGTGATCACATAGGAAAGAAATTCTATGTTTTATTGTTCACATGCGCGACAACGCGTGCTGTTCATTTAGAATTAGTCGATTCATTGTCGGCTGAAGCCACCATGTTAGCTCTTCGGAGATTTATTGCTAGACGAGGCATGCCAAAGACTTTGATGTCTGACAATGCCAAAGGTTTCAAGTTAGCTAGTGATCTAGTTTTGAGGTTCTATGGCCCACAGGGTCCGAACTGGAAATTTATTGCGCCACGTGCCCCATGGTGGGGAGGATGGTGGGAACGGTTGATAGGTTCCATGAAAAGTGCTTTGAAAAGATCTTTAGGGAGTGAGTGAGTGAGTGAGTTTGTGTTTTACGCCCCATCAGCACCAGTGTGGGCTATTTAGAGGCAACATTGGTTAGATAGATTATCCTAGAACTAATTTCTCATAATTTGTAGAAGTAGTCGTTATCTCTGAGGAACTGTGTTATACTGGACGCTGAATTTTCTAAGAATAAGTGTTTGAGATTACCTGATTGAAAGGGTCGGTGATGTAGATTGTTATTACATTCTATCAAGATATGTTTGATCGAAAGTGGTACTTGGCACCCTTCGCATATTGGTGCTGCGTCATTGTTTAATAAGTGTGAGTGGGTTAATCTGCTGTGTCCTATAAGACATCTATGAATTACGATTTGCTCTCTGCGTGAGTGCACATCAATTTTTATATCTTTCATGACGTGTGGTAGTATTGTGCGTAGCTTGTTTCGTTGGCAAGCATTCCATCGTACTTGCCAACTATACTTGGTAAAATCATTGATATGCTTTCTAAAATCCGTATAAGGGACAACATAGTCCGTTAAATTTTTACTTAAGGCTCTCTTCGCATGAAGATCAGCCATCTCATTTCCTTTGATATCAACATGACTTGGAATCCAACAAAATATAATCTCCTTGTTTTCTTTCATTGCTGCTAAGGTAAACAGAATGTCTAATACAAGAGGGGTTTCCACCTGCTTGTTGGCTATTGCCTGCAATGCAGACTTTGAGTCAGAGCAAATTACAAAATTGTTAGTTTCGGAGTTGACTGCCATTTCTACCGCCTTGTAGATAGCTGTCAGTTCCGCTGTGAATATCGAGCACACATCAGGTATACGTTCATTACAGTAACTTGTCTTTGCGGAGGTGACTGCGTAACCAGTCAGAAGTCCATCTTTGGACCCATCCGTGTAAAGAAACTTGTATGATGGATACCGGGATTTTATTATGAGGAATTTACTCTGGTATTCCAGGGGACTTGTAGAAGATTTTTTAAGACTTGTCAGGTCTAGAATACAAATTGGTGAAGGAAGGGTCCACGGAGCAATGGATGGAACCTGCACTTCAGCAACTATGCAGTTGTCTTTGTTTATTATGTCATAGTAGGGTTTCATTCTAAGCCCTAGGGGTTTTATAACACTTTGTTTAGTCATATAAATTTGTTGGTACTTTGGCAGAAATACCGGGTAAAAAGCCGGATTTGTTGAACATGCTGCCAGTTTTACAAAATATTGCAGCGAAAGTTTTATTCGCCGTAGTGACAGTGGTGGCTCTTTCGCAAGGACATATAGACTCTCGATTGGCGATGTTCTAAATGCCCCAAGACACAGGCGAATGCCGAGATGGTGTACTGTATTTAGACATCGGAGGTAAGATGGTCTTGCTGATCCATATACAATACTCCCGTAATCGAGACGTGATCGGGTTATAGCCCTATATAGTCGTAGCAATACAGTGGTGTCTCCACCCCAACTGAGCTTGCTGACTACTTTGAGAAGATTAAGAGATTTTAAACCTTTAGCTTTAAGTTCTTTGATATGTGGAATAAAGGAGAATTTAGAATCCAGTAAAACTCCTAAGAATTTGTACTGGTTTACTACTTTGATTTTCGAATTTTCTAACATTAGGATTGGATCCGGCTGAAAGCTTCTGGGAGGATAGAAGTGCATACATACCGTTTTATTTTTGGAGAATTTAAAACCATTCTCATATGACCATTTTTGCAACCTGTTTAGGTTAAGTTGCAATTGTCGTTCGACACTTGTCATTTTGGTTGACTTAAAAGCAATGAGGAAATCATCTACGTATAAAGAACACTTGATATTCTCCTTGATATGTCGGACTATGTTGTTAATCTTAATATTAAAACATGTCGGAGAGAGAATACTTCCTTGAGGAACTCCCATTTCTTGTTTAAAATTGTTGGATAGTGTGCTTCCTATTCTGACTTGGAAGTTACGATCTTGAAGGAATGAATTTATAAAATGAGGAAGCCTTCCCCGTAAACCCATTTCATGAATGTCCTTCATAATTCCAAATTTCCAAGTGGTGTCATAAGCTTTTTCTAAGTCGAAAAATACTGCAACTACATGTTCTTTCTTAATAAAGGCATCTCTTATGTAGGTTTCGAATGATACTAAATGGTCCAAGGTACTTCTTTTGGACCTGAAACCACACTGATATTCTGTTATGGCTTCAGTTGATTCCAAATACCATACTAGTCTATTGTTGACCATCCTTTCCATGGTCTTACAAAGACAACTGGTAAGTGCAATCGGACGATAGTTAAGCGGATCACTGTGATCTTTGTTTTGGGATTGGTATTACTATCGCTTTCTTCCACAGCGTTGGGAATGTACCAAAGTCCCATATTCTATTATAAATCTGAAGCATAATTTTAAGGCTTGTTTCCGGTAGATGCTTTAGTAGTTGGTAATGAACTTCATCTGCTCCAGTAGCAGAGTCTTTAGCCTTATTCAATGCCGCTATGAGCTCTTCCATGGAGAAGGGAATGTTATATGCTTCAGAGTTATCAGACTGGAAATTTAAATTTTGTCGCTCGGCCCTCTCTTTAAATTGTTGGAATTCTTGGTTGTAATTGTTCAATGAGGAATTAAATGCGAATTGGTCACCTATTCTATTTGCAATTTCCTCAGTTGTGGTTATCTCCTCTTCGTCGATGACAAGATGTTGAATATGTGTGGATGTATCTCTACCCTGTATCTTCTTTATCATTTTCCATACTTTGGAACTGGGTGTACGGGTATTAAGTTTGGAGACATAGTTTTGCCAGGTAGCCCTTTTCTTTTGTCTTATTATCCTTCTCGCTCTTGCTCTAAAGATTTTAAATTGATTTAGATTTTCTGGTGTTTGACCTCTGTGTCAAACCAAGGTTTAGGGCTATGGTGAGGATTGGCTTGAGATTTCGGTATCGCTTTATTTGCTATGTCTATAATATCTTTTGTGAAATTGTCTACAGGGGAATCGGAATCTGCATATTTCTGTAGGGTAATATTTTTGTTGCAGAGTTCTGAGAAGAGATTCCAGTCTGCTTTATTGAATTTCCACCTTGATAAACCGGAGTTAGGCCCAAGATCTAACGATTTCAATAGAATTGGGAAATGATCACTTCCATGTGTATCCTCTAGCACTTTCCATTCAAAATCTAAAAACAAACTTGGATCACTTATGCTGATGTCAATAGCAGAGTACGTGCCATGTCCTGAATGGAGGAAAGTATTTGATCCATCATTGAAGATACAGAGGTTATTATCATTTATAAAATCTTCAATAAGTTCGCCTCTGTTGTTCAGGTCAGTACTGCCCCATAAAGGACTATGACCATTAAAATCCCCAAGAATAATTGAGGGAGCAGGTAGTTGTTGGTATAAATTATTAAGATCTTCTCGTGTCACTCTCGTACTTGGGGACAAGTAAAGAGAACATAAAGTAATCGTTTTACGTAATGTAATGCGAATGGCAGTTGCCTGTAAGGCGGTAGTTAGATTTAGGTGTGTATGGATTATACCATGTTTAACCAGAATGGTAGAACCACCTATTGCCCTGTCATGTACAATTTCTCCGTAAGTATTATACATGTGGAAGTTTCTTAGGGTAATTTTGTCTGAGGGTTTTAAAAAGGTCTCTTGGAGACATAAGATGTTCACTTTATGCTCAGATGTTATTATTTTTAGCTCGTCATAATTTGCTCTTATACCTCGACAATTCCACTGAATGATGTTGTCCATGGAATAGTGTTGCTCTGTCATATATTTGTTAGTTAGTTTTTGGGGGTTTTAAAGTTAAACACCAGAGGATCACGATTCAGAGTGATATTGGTGTTTGACCTTCCCCCTGTAGATTTGTTAGGCGGACCAGGTTTTTTTGTGCCTGGTGGATTTTCTTTGCCTGTGTTCTTTATGTCGGGAGTTGAATTTTGGTGTTGTATTCGATTTGTCTGGGTTTTTTGGGGTTGTTGGTCGTGGTTGGGATTTTTGGTTTTGTCTGATTTGCCCCCCTGACCCAGCTGTCCACCTATTTCAGTAGTGGATGTGGTCTGTGTCTGCGGGCTGATGTTGTTATTTGGTTTGTCTTGTACTACTTCTGTTGGCATAGAGAGAGGGATTTGAAGATCCATGTCTTCTTCTCCCTCTGTCACTTCAGAGTCGACAGTTTCGTAGGAGTCGTTGAGGTCCGACTCGACAACCTCTGTGGCTGCGATCTTTGCTGGTGTTTCGGAATTTCCATTATCCGATTTTCTTTTGTTTGTTTTTGTCTGCATGTCGTTTGAGTATGTTTTGTTGGTCGTGTCTTGTTTTTGTTGTATTAGTTTCGTATGTGCATCCAGGAGTTCATCCATCTGTCCTTGGGCGAACATTGCACAGAACTTGTCAGTGTGATTTTGGGTGTTGTACTTTGAATATTTGTGGTTTGGGTCAAGGTCAACCTTTTTCCTCGGTGTCGATCGCTGTGATGACCCGGGAAAGGATGATTGTTGGGTGTCGGATCCCTGGGAAAACTGAGATCCTGCAGACGGACCTGCATTCCCCCCACCAGCCACCTTAGCGTAGCTACTGGCGCCGTATTTGGATTGAGCAATCCATCGTGCTTCGGGGAATGTTATATTGGAGCTGGCCTTAATCTCAAGGACCATTTTCTCAAAACTCCATCTCGGGCATGTCTTGTCAAAGGAAGGGTGGTCCCCCTTACAATTTACGCACTTAGGTGGGCGGCCACATGGCTCATCCTTTGTGTGGGAATGGTCTGAGCCTCCGCACCTAGCGCATACTTCTTCACGGCTTTTACATACTCTAGTAATGTGTCCGTATCTTTGGCAACGATAACATCTTCGAGGATTAGGGATATAGGGACTAGGGTAGGTTGATTTTGCAAAAATCTTTGAATTTCAATTTTGGACAAATTGGGATAGTGACATTTTCATGTCAAAAGGCCAAATCCAAAATTTCAGGTGTCTAACTCTAATACTTTTTTGAGGAAATCCATTTGAAATTTCAAGTTTTTAGACATTTTTCGCTTGGTGCGCCGATTCGCGGTTTTGGATAACTCAGTCAATTTAAGAGATAAGACAATGAAACTGGTATAGTTGGACAGGGCTCAATTAGACCTTCATTTTGAATACCAACATCAATGGTCTAGGCCAAATTTGAAGGTTCAGTAAATTCAGAATGTGGCAACTTTTAATTTTTTGCTTGACTTGCAAATCAAAGTATGACATTATAGGTGTACATGTAACTCTATTGGCTGTTGAGATGTCTGGTATTAATAGCAATCTTAGGAAAAGCACCCAGAATTATAATATAGTTATCATTGTCAATTCACTAATTGCCTCAGGTATCCAGAATGGAACCCTAGATCTGAAGAACTAGTAAAAATATTAAACTAGCCGACAGGTTATCTGATTTGTCAGTGAGTCATTTCAGGATCAGGTTCAGTATTATTATGTACTGAAAAAGTAGAAATGGAATCCAGGGCACCCTTCAAACCAAGAGAGAAGTTCAAATAGAACAACTACCTGATTGGAAATTGCTTTTATGTTTCTGTACTGGCGTTAGGAAGTTGTAACATAAAACTTCGCTGCTTTGCAACAATTAAGGTGCTGTTACATATACTATAAAAAATATTTTACATGCGTTTTATAATGGAACTTAGAGGTGTTATAGGGAGGTCTGGATAGCTTATTATACAGCTCTTAATGTCATCACTGGTGCCTTACAGAGTACATCATGACTTTTGGATTGAGAACATTACATTTCAAAAAGAATATCAATGCTCAGAGATAGAGAGAGAAAATTATTTAGCTTTTTGTGTGCAGTGCAATGTTTATATCTCTCAATTAACCTTTATGCTTGATGCTGGCTGTGAACTTGTTTGCACATTGAACTTCTATTTCTGATCTATAATTTATTTTAGAATTATTAAAGCTGTGTATGTATTATATAGTTGCAAAATGATATAACGACTGCCCGTTTCATAGGTTTACCTAATGAAACTGTTACTTCTCCCGTACTTCCAATATGGCTGACAGTGAGATCTCCAATGCTTTATCAAAGTGTTATCCAGTAAACTGACATAGAATTGAATACAACCAGGACTAAGTGAAATACTTTTTTCAATAATTACCTGTTCATTGCTGGTTTGCATCATCAGATATGACTTTCTTTCTCGTAATTGTGAAATTTTATGAAAATTGCAGATGGAAAATCATCCGAAACCCATCATGTTGGTATTCAAATTGTAGGTCTTTTTGTGACCTTCTCAAATATGTAAGTTATATTTCTGTATGATGAGAAATGACAAAGTTATACGTAACCGCGAGTTTGCGAAACAATCGAAAAATGTTTAAAATGTCAAAAATTCAATGTCATTTCCTCAAAAAACTTTTCAAGTTAGAGACCTGAAATTTTGGATATAGCCTTCTGATGTGAAAATGTCACTATCCCAATTTGTCCAATGGTGAAGTTCCGAAATCAACCTACCCTAATAGGGACGTACCCTACAGACCTCGAATCCAATTTCTACGGCCTCGGGCAGCCGGTTACCCTTAAAAGTGAGACTGAGGGTCTCCACCGTGGAACCTTCTTTGGTTTGTCTTTTTCCCATTCGGTAAATAGAAGTAACTGGGATCTTTCGAAAATTAAACCATTCAAGTAGCTCAACATCGGAGCTCTCATGGCTATCAAAGGAGTAGATGACGCCTCGGATCGAGTTGAGTCTCTCATGTGGAGTCACCTCCACTGCGGCTGAGGCAAGTTTGTTCATGGCAAGGAGTTTCTTGGCCTGGTCACTGTCGCGACATTTAATCAAAAGTGAACCAGGGAACCGCCTGACGTCCCCAGGGTCCCCGATTGCCTTACAGATGGCTTGCGCCCGTGTAACTGCGGAAATCCTTCCATATTCGTCATCTTTTCCTTTAATTACAATGTATCGTGGTCAATGGTCAGTTTCACACTGAAAAAATCCAGTTTGAGAAATGTTGCGGTTGAGAATATGCATATAGATTTACTTATTTCATCCTTCATGTTCCCCACCCACCACGGAGCCCAACAAGGGGAGACCAACATGGATAGGGCAGTGCCCTGTACCCTAGTCCCAGGGATACATAAAGGATATACTCTAAAAAGGTCAGTCCTGCAATACAGCCTCAAATCATGATAACAATAACCACGGCAGGCAAATACCCGGGTTCTAACCCTCCTTGATTGACCCATCAGCCATGGCCAAATAGGACCGAAGTCCAAATAGCAACATGACAAGCCGATTGACTGGACCGGGCCAATCCAGCCTCCCGTCTGGGAGAAATCCAGGCCAAAGTAGTGTATTGTAGGGGAGGGACCAACTTAGTCCCAACCAACTCAACTACCAGGACCCCTTCATCCTCCAACACGGGTCGCAACCCACGGCAAACAGGTTGCCCCATTTCCGTCGGGGAGACGTGTGCTTGCGCACTGTCTCGTGTTGGCCACAAGAGATACAGGACTTCACCCTTGTGTTACCACCCACCGCCACGAGGAGGCCCGAGACCTGCGGGGGCAAGATCTTTAGGGAAAAGATCGCTGTCTTACAATGAATTGGAGACTTGTCTTCATGAGGTTGAAGCTTGTCTCAACTCGCGTCCTCTTACATTCTCTGGTGATGATGTTGATTCTGTGGCCGCTTTGACGCCGGCTCATTTCATTCTAGGTAGGTCTTCTTGGATGAAAACAGATGATTCTCCTGTAGACTCACCCCCTGATGTTGATGCTCAGGAATTGAGATCTCGGTATCAGTACCGACAAAGTCAGTTAGACAAATTCTGGGATATTTGGAGTAAAGATTATTTAACTAATCTTCCCCTTTCAAAGGAACTCCCTCAGAAGGTATCAAAGAAGGGACTTTGGTCTTAGTTCAAGGTGAAACGCCTAACAGGCTTCAATGGCCTCTTGGTATTGTTAGAAAGGTCTTTCCAGGAAGAGATAATTTAGTTCGAACAGTAGAAGTTCACACTTCTAAAGGAGTGCTTGTTAGACCTATTCAGAGAATTAGAAATTTGGAATTGTCTATTGAAGATTCAGATGTACCTAGTGATAAGTTGTCTGTTAGTGATAAGTTTGAGACAAAAGAAGTTACTCCCCCTGATGTAGAAATTGTAACTCCGCCAAAGGTTAACACAACTAGGCGAGGCCGAATTGTTAGAAGGCCAAATAGATTAGATGATTAATTAATTGATGATAATGATTGATGTATTGATTACTTAAAGTATGTAGTCTTTAGTCTGAATGTGAGTTGTTTGTAACTCCTTTGTAACTTTGCAAGTTGTTCAGGTTACCTGTACTCATGTAATTTTAGAAATTTACTAGATTGTGTTGGAGTAATACTCCAAGGTGGGGAGTTTGTTGGAAAATTAATTGTTTCACTGTAAGGTGCTGCCCTCCCACTGCAAGGTGGTGCCCTCTGTGGGATTAAAATGTATCACTCTCCCGTGCTGAAGGTAAAATAAAAGAGATGACGTTTTCCTGTTAAAATGGCTGGTGTTGGTTGTCATTTTCGCTGGCTAAATTAGATAAATTCCCCACAAACACTAAGGATAGAGGGCTTCACCTTAGTGTTACCACCCACCGCCACGAGGAGGCCCGAGACCAGCGGGGGCAAGTAGGTCAGAGGTCGGCGCTACCAACAGGTGACCTAGTTAACGTAACGTCGCATGCTGCAGGCAGCTGATCCGTACACAAAAGCACAGTGTTTACATGTTTAACAGTTGGTTTCTTCTCTTACTTTGGCTGTTGTTGGATTCTGACTGGTTCATGATTGATATGAATGGATTCTGCACAAGAAACACTGCAATGAATATGTCTCTTTTGAGTGCAACTGTACGCCAGGACCCATGGACTGATCAGCTGGAATACTAGTCAACTAGTAACCATGCCAAGTCGTGACCAAACCAACTGGTAACCATTTTTCTCTTTTCCCAACCAAGCAGTAACCAAGAGACTTTCAAATCAAGGGACCATGACCAAGTAGTAACCACAAAATAAAAATAGTATACCAACTCGTAACCAGTACTCATCGCCAACTGGTAACAAGGGAAGACCAACTGGTAACCAGGGAAGACCAACTGGTAACCAGGGAAGACCATCTCGTAACCATCACTTGATATTTGGCGGCAGTTTACCAACTTGTAATCACGGCAGATGGTGCATTGCTTGATAACCCAAGTTAGATGACAGGGGAAGCCACAAGCATTGGTAGGGCCTTGGTTACAATTTGGTAGGGCCCTGTCTGATTACGACTTGGTAGGGCCTTGGTTACTAGTTGGTAAGGAAAATAAATTGATTTTAGTGAGTGGTTACCAGTTGGTGACCCACCAAAAAAGGATGGTTACGAGTTGGCAGAGCTCCTGGTTACCAGTTGGTTGGTTACCAGTTGGTTTGGTTACCAGTTGGCATGGTTACTAGTTGACCTGATACCATCAGCTGATGCCAGTGTCAGTGATGATGGGCTGGTGGTGTGTGGACGATTGGTGATAGCTTGCCCACAGTAGTAGAGTGACTATACAGGACTTAAGACTATACTAGTACAGTCTCAGAAAAGCCAGTTGTCAGGAAATTTCGCTCAGGTGAGTACTGAGTAGTAGAACAAATTTTTAAAATGTGTGATTGCTTTAAAATGCTTCAGTGTTAGTAACTTGCTTTGCACCTGTCATCCAGCCCAGGGGCATAGGCCAGCAGGCCAGCAGGTGATGAGTGGGGTGGAGACTTTGACCAATATAGATCTTGACTGAAATGTATAGTCACTAGTTTATTTTGAAATCTCAGGCCCCTGTAATCTGCTGATCCTGCCAATATGTAATTTATTAATTAAGTGTACCACTGTGTCAATATATTTTTTAAAGGGATATGTTGTAGTTGCCCCCTTCCTTAATTACTGTTCCCCATTTTCCTACTGTTGTACAATTATACATAGAAATGTTCTGTGGACGTGTGCGGTGGCGTCACCGGGGGGGGGGCGGAACCCCCCCTGAAATTCATTTGACCACCCCTGCCCCCCTTAATTTTGAGCTTACACCCATTGTCCCACAGGTTATTACAAGTCGCATGGCCCCCTCCCCCTTGGTTGAATGGCCTAGCCCCCCCTTGGCCTCCCCCTAAAATAAATCCTGGTGACGCCACTGGACGTGTGGTACAACAGTGACAGTTGTCCTGTATCAGGAATTGTTTCATTGATGGCCAAGTCTATGGGTCTAAATATTTCATTGTATAGATATTCATATGAAACCAAATGTGACAACCAGCTAGTCACCTCCCACTGGTATTTAGAGTACAGAAGTAAAGAAAATGTACTAAATTTGCAGTTGTATGGTTAGACAATGATATTAAATTTGCTATTAAAAGAAAATACTATATCTTTTCAGGTTCTACCACATACAAAATCTGAAGCTGAGAAACGTCTTACAAGTAATACAACGAATGAAGAGCTCAAGCTGCTATGAAAGTATGGGCTTGCAAAATTTTGAATTTTGATCTTGTCAATTTGAAGAAGTTCACTCTGTACACTAAGCTCAGAGGTCAGCTGCAAGTAAATTGGGAGGGATAACATGGAAAAGTCTCCGACAATATCTGGCCAAACTTCTGGATCGCTAACAGCCTAAAATCCAACTCGATCGCTGCACTCTACTTTACAGGATTGCTACAGGAACATCGTACAACCATCAAATATGGAGACGATTCTTCTTGGCCTGTGGTATCGGCTGTACCTCAAAGCTATTGAATACCTCTCATCTATGGTATAACATCAATATTTAGCTGCAAGGAAGAATCTGATGTTAAAACATTTCAGACAGTGATACTCTTTTTATTAATCTAATAACCTTCCACACCAAATGTGTCTTCCACACTGTTTTACTGTTTTCTCTCATGCTCTTTCTGACTCCCATCTATTCATGATTTTTGAAGTTATTTAAATCTAAAATTTCAATGATATTCTGAATAAAGACATACAATGTTTATACTGCTTATTAAATAACATGTCAACAACAAGTAATTTGTTCAGGCTTGGTCACTCTGGTCATAGTGCATGTAGTAAATTGTCTGTTTAACAAGACATGTACATAATAAAAGAGGAAGCAACTCATAATTTTAATTAAAAGCTCAGCTCTTAGGATGGTTGTATTCTTGGTTTCATCTTTAACATAACTAATGGTACATGAAACAGTCTAGCTGGTTAAGGCACTGGTCTGAATTGCTAGACGTTTTCACAATTTGTATGGCTATATTAGGGCTTTGGAGTCAGAGGTTTTTGATTGGAATCTAGAATTAGTGTTTTTCCCCAGCTGACCATGGGCTGTATGTGTGCAATAATGCTGGTAATTCACCAATCATTTGTAACCCCCATTTACCCTCTATCCCTCCCGGGTGGACCTGCCCCCCTTGGGATCAATTGGGGGGCCTTACGTCGGGGGTTTCCAAGGATTTTATTTCTAAACTATACAGTAATCTCCAGGGCTGAGGGTGGGGCATTCCGGCATTTTCCACACATATTTTCTCCAGATTTTTGCACCCCACACATTGGAAATTTCCCCGCAGTCGGTTAGGGGGACGAGGCAGAGGTGGCGGAACACTTCGAAATGTGGAAGGGGGTCCGGGGCACCTCGTCTACGGTAATTTCAAGAAGAAAAGGGGACACTTTATGCATTTTTGGGCCAAAAAGTGGGGGGGGGGTACGTGACCCCAGTGTGTGTGTGTGTGTGTGTTTGTGTTTTACGTCTCATCAGCACCTTGTTGGGCTATTTAGAGACATACTTGGTTTGTACTAAGTGTCTTTATAGTCCTGTTTGATTGGTAGTTAGTTTTTCTTTTTTTTGTATCATGTTTGTACTAATTGTCTGTATAGTTCTGTTAGATTGCTACTTAGTTATTCCTTTTTGTGTCATGTTGTCTGTTGTTTTCTTATCAATTTCATAGCAACAGACAGATGGTCATGTAAGACCAATATACTGAGGATTCCATAGAACTCGTCAGTGAAGGTGCAGTTGGTGACTAAATTGAATATTTCTCTTTTGGTCGTATGTGTATCTTCATGCCAGTCGTGCAACTTTAGTTTTGTTCGTTCAGTCAGCTTCCGAGACACATTGCCAAAGCCAGACATTTGAAGATGCTTCACTGCCGGTTCTAGCCAGTGGCGTATAAACGTCGGTCGGAATTTTTCAATCTTTTCAGGTGATGGTTCTTCATCTAGGAAGTAGTGAAGATAATCTTTGGTTGTGATTGTTTGGTTGTCATCGTTTTGTGCCCTGTCTTTTCCTTCATCCACAGGTTTTGTTTCCTTCTTGTCCATTCCATCCTGTTCTTTGTTTCCTGGATCATCTTCTCCCTCTTCCTCTTGTCCTTCTTCGTTTTCTTCTTCCTGCGAGTCCCCTTGATCCTCTTCATGTTCTTCCTCTTCCTCTTGTTCTTCTTCCATTGATTCGTTGCTGGGTGTAGTGTCCCCACCATCATTTGATCCTTCCTGTTCCTCTTCAGTGTCTGCTTCATTTGGATGTTCTTCTTCCATTGCTGTATCTGGAGGAGTTGTGGTGCCAGCCGGTGTGTTTGGTTCTTCAAGGTCCGCCCGGGGAGTAGACTGTTTTGTGGTGTTTGTTGTCTTTAGAGTGGTTTTTTCATTTGTTCTTCCCGAGTGTCTGCTAGTGTCTTCTGGGTTCTCTGTGTGTTGTTGGTTTGATCTGTTGATGCTGTGTTCTTCGAGTTGTAGTCTTCGTCTTGGTGTCGCACGTTGATGAGGTTGTCGATATCCTGCCATGTCCGCATAGCTAGGAATTCCTGAGTGCTGGTCCACGATCCTTCTAGCCTCCGGAAAAGATATCGCTTGGGTTGCCTTCAATGTGAGGATTTCTTTTTCCTTAGTCCACTGTCTACAAGTTTTGCTGTAAGAGGGATGATCCTCCTTACAGTTGACACAAAGAGGAGGGGCTGAGCAAGGTTGTTCCTTTGATTGAACGTGGTCCTGGGATCCACAATGTCCACAAACTTCTTGTCGTCGGCACCACTTGCTCAGATGACCGAAACGTTGACATTTGTAGCATCTTCTTGGATTGGGGATGTAAGGTCGTACCTTACACTGCTCCCATATGACTTTAACACTCTCTGGAAGAGTCGTGTCTGAAAAAGTCAAGATAAGAAGCTCCCGATTATCCCTCTGTGGGATTCTATGAAAATGAATGACATCAGTAAAAGTTTCAAACCATTCTTGTAAATCGTCGTCCGAGTCTAAATAGCTAAGGGAGGAGAAAACCACTCCCTTGGAAGTATTCAAGGTCTGATGAGGCTCGATTATTGCCTGTGTACCTGCAATATCTTTCAGCCTAAGGAGTTTTCGAGTCTGGTCGTCGTTTCTGGTCTTAAAGAGGACGGTTCCATCTCTCTGTAACGTTGTCTCTGCAGGTTCGCCGACTTCTTGAAGTATGGTCTTGTAGATGGCGAAGGGAGATAGCCTGTTAGTTGGTTTGAACACTATGTACCTGTGTCGGTACTCCGATTTTCGTGTTGTCGTTTGTCGATTTAGAAGTTCCGGGTCGATACAGTCATCCGAGGATGACCGCTGCCGTTTTAGTCGAGACTGTGAATTAGGAAGAGAGTATGCCATAGGAATTTGTGATGTTCCCCCCCCATGCTCCCCACCCACCAAGGAGCCCAACAAGGGGGACTAATATGGGTAGGGCTGCGCCCAGTACCCTAGTCCAGGGATACATGGGGGATATACTCGTAGAAGGCTTGGTAAGAGATACAGCTGCAATCATATTTAAAACATGGCCAGCATGTAGACTTGATCAGAACCTTCTTTGATTGACCCATCAGCCATGGCCAAATAGGACCGAAGTCCTAGTGACAACATGACAAGCCGATTGACTGGACCGGGCCAATCCAGCCTCCCGTCTAGGGGAAATCCAGGCCAAAGTAGTGTATTGTATGGGAGGGACCAAGTTAGTCCCAACCAACTCAACCACCAGGACCCCTTCATCCTCCGACACGGGTCGCAACCCACGGCAAACAGGTTGCCCCATTTCCGTCGGGGAGACGTGTGCTTGCGCACTGTCTCGTGTTGGCCACAAGGGATAGAGGACTTCACCCTTGTGTTACCACCCACCGCCACGAGGAGGCCCGAGACCTGCGGGGGCACGTGACCCCAGTGCCCCCCCCAGCTCCATCGCCTCTGGGACGAGGGTTACAAATGATTGGTGTATAGTGTATAACAGGAATCTAGAGTCTGAGTTATAATTCAGATGTCCGAGGCTGAGTCGATTCATCCAGTGATGTCAGCCGGTAGTGCCAGCCAGTGTTGTCAGTCGCTGACATCAGTGATGTCAATTGGTTACACCAGCCAGTAATGTGAATGTCAGTTGGTGATGTCAGTTGATTATGTCAGCCTGTAATGTCAGTTGGTGACGTCAGTTGGTGATTTCAGTGGGTGACATCAGACAGTGATGTCAGTGTCAGTCAGTGATGTCAGTCGATTATGTCAGCCAGTGATGTCAGTTGGTGACATCAGTTGGTGATGTCAGTGGGTGACATCAGCCAGTGATCTCAATGTCAGTCAATGATGTCAGTCAGGGATGTCAGTCAGTGATGTCAGTCAGTGATGTCAGTCAGTAATGTCAGTCAGTTATGTCAGTCGGTGATATCAGTCATGATGTCAGCTAGTGACACCAGTCAATGACAACAGCCGGTGATGTCAGCCAGTAATGTCAGCAAGTAACGGCCAGTGATGTCAGCCAGTGATGTCAGACAGTGATGTCAGACAGTGATGTTATCCGGCGACATCAGCCAGTAGCATCAGTCAGCGATGCCAGCCGGTGCCAGTGATGCCAGCCGGTGATTTTGGATGTGTGACATCAGCCAGTGACATCAGTCAATGAAGTCAGCCGGCGACATTAGCTGGTGATGTCAGTTGGTGATGTCAGCCAGTGACGTCAGCCAGTGAAGCCAGTCCGTGAGGTCAGTCAATCACATCACTGGATGATCAGTCAGTGACATCAGTCAATCACATCACTTGATGATATCAGTCGATGATGTCAGTCAGTGATGTCAGTCGATGATGTCAGTCGATTGTGTCAATCAATGATGTCAGCCAATGAAGTCAATCTATGAGGCTCATCTCTTCATGACTCCTGTCAATTAAATAAAAGCCTTAAAATCGACAGGCTTGTTTGTCTATTTAGTCTCAGTATTCATTAATATTTAAAGCACCTTACAATGAGAAATATATGGGAGATAATGTTAGCCACCCCTAGGCATTTTTTAGTAGAAGCAGGCAACAAGTTGATTCTTGTGTAAAATTTTCTGTAGATTTCAAATTTCACTGTTGCCAAGCTGAAATATGACTCCTTCACCCCCTAATTAGCAAAAAAACAAGATGGCCGCCAATTTCCTTTGCTTAGTGATAACTTGGCTTCTATTTGCACTAGGACAACAATTAATAGGTGTATTTTGATGTTTTTTGACCTGCTGAGTTCTTATTTGATGACTACAAAGTTGAATTATGACTCCTTAACCCCCTCATTAGCATAAAACAAGATGGCCGCCAATTTTTTCCTAATTTTCCCTTGTTAGCGATATTTTGACTTCTAATTGCACTGCAGCAACACGCAGAAGGTGTATTTCGAGGTCTGTTACCTACAGAACTCAAATTTTGACACTAAAAAGCTGAATTATGAATTATTCACTCATAATTAGCATCAAACAAAATGGCCGCCAATTTCCGTTGTTTTGCTATAATTTTCCTTTTGATTGCTCCAGGACATCAAGTGAGTCACTTGATGTGAGGAGTCTATTTTGATGGTTTTTGACATCTTGAATACAAATTAGGCAACTACAAAATAGAATTTTGACCCCTTCATCCCCAATTAGCATAAACAAGGTGGCCAAAAATTCCCCTTGCTTTGCAGTAATTTGTCTTTTGACTGCAATAGGACGCAAATTCAAAAAAGCGTCTGGAATCTTTTTTCATGGCATTTCCTGTTAATACTTGGTAGCCATGCTAGAAGTGGGCTATGGGGGGAGGGCTCTCATTCGGCACCTTGGTTTCATTTTTGCTAAAACTGTCAACCCTGCGAAAGCTAAATAAATGTTGCTGTCAGTGTCGAAAATATCCTCCGAAACACTAAATCCTCCCATGTATTTTTCAGTTTCTCCTATCCTAATCACTAGGTACCCTGTCAGCGTGCCTCGGGGGTCTGGCGTCGGCCCGGCGTCGGTCTGATGTCAGCAGCATCGGACCGGCTTTTGGCGACGTTGGGCCGCCGATGCACGCTGATAGGGTAAGTAATTAAAATGGATTTGAATGGATAGCCCTTGATGTCAGCTTTCATTTGGCATCTTTGTATGCTTGTCACCACAAGTGTCAACCCTCCAAAAGCTAAATAAATGTTACTGTAAGTGTCAAAAATTTCATCCAAAATACAAAATCCTCCAATGTATTTACAATTTCACCTATCCGAATCACTATAAAACTGATTTTTAACCAGTCAAAATGGATGTAAATGGATAGCCATTGATGTCAGCTTTCATTTGGCACCTTTGTTTCTTTGTTACTGCAACTCTCAATCCTCAAAAGCTAAATAAATATTACCGTCAGTATCGCTAATCTCCAAAGAAACACAAAATCCTCCCACTCTCAATCCTCAAAAGCTAAATAAATATTACCGTCAGTATCGCTAATCTCCAAAGAAACACAAAATCCTCCCATGTATTTTCAATTTCACCCATCCTAATCCCTGGAAAATTCATTTTTAACCGGTCAAAATGAATGTGGATGGATAGCCCTTGATGTCAGCTTTCATTTGGCACCTTGGTTTCCTTGTTACTGCAAATGTCAACCCTCCAAAATCTAAAGAAATGCAGCTGGCAGTTTCAAAAATCTCTTCCGAAACACAAAATCCTCCCTTGCATTTTCAATTTCACCTAACTTAACCACTAGATAAGTCATTGTTAACCAGTCGAAATGGATGTGGATGGATAGCCCTTGGTGTCAGCTTTCATTTGGCACCTTGGTTTCCTTGTTACTACAAATGTCAACCCTGCAAAATCTAAAGAAATGCAGCTGGCAGTTTCAAAAATCTCTTCTGAAACACAAAATCCTCTCATGCATTTTCAATTTCACCTTACTTAATCAATTGAAAAGTCATTTTTAACCAGTCAAAATGGATGTGGATGGATAGCCCTTGATTTCAGCTTTCATTTGGCACCTTTGTTTCCTTGTTACTGCAACTATCAATCCTCCAAAAGCTAAATAAATATTACCATCAGTGTTGATAATCTCCAAAGAAATACAAAATCCTCCCATGTATTTTCAATTTCAACTATCGTAATCACGGGTTAATTCATTTTTAACAATTCAAAATGGATGTGGATGCATAGCCCTTGATGTCAGCTTTCATTTGGCACCTTGGTTTCCTTGTTAATGCAAATGTCAACCCTCGAAAATCTAAATAAATGTAGCTGTCAGTTTCAAAAATCTCTTCCGAAACACAAAATCCTCCCTTGCATTTTCAATTTAACCTTACTTGATCTCTAGATAAGTCATATTTAACCAGTAAAAATGGATGGGGATGGATAGCCCTTGATGTCAGCTTTCATTTGGCACCTTGGTTTCCTAGTTACTGCAAATGTCAACCCTCCAAAATCTAAATAAATGTAGCTGTCAGTTTCAAAAATCTCTTCCGAAACACAAAATCCTCCCTTGCATTTTCAATTTAACCTTACTTAATCACTAGATAAGTCATATTTAACCAGTAAAAATGGATGGGGATGGATAGCCCTTGATGTCAGCTTTCATTTGGCACCTTGGTTTCCTAGTTACTGCAAATGTCAACCCTCCAAAATCTAAAGAAATGTAGCTGTCAGTTTCAAAAATCTCTTCCGAAAAACAAAATGCTCTCTTGCATTTTCTATTTCAGCTAACTTAATCACTAAATAAGTCATTTTCAACCAGTCAAAAAGGATGTGGATGGATAGCCCTTGACATCAGCTTTCATTTGGCAACTTGATGTCCTTGTTACTACAACTATCAACCGTTCAAAAGCTTAATAAACATTACCATCAGTGTCGATAATCCCCTAAGAAACACAAAATCCACCCTTGTATTTTTTATTTCACCTATCCTAATCACTAGAAAACTAATTTTAACCAACCCCAATGGATGTGGATGCATAGCCCTTGATGTCAGCTTTCATTTGGCATCTTGATTTCTTTGTTATCATAATTGTCAACCCTCCAAAAGCTGAATGAATATAGCTGTCAGTGTCAAAAATATCATCCGAAACCCTAAATCCTCCCTTGTATTTTCAATTTCACCTATCTTAATCACTAGAAAACTCATTTTTAACCAACCCAATGGGATGTGGATGGATAAGCCTTGATGTCAACTCTCATTTGGCGGCTTTATATCCATGATACTACAACTGGCAACCCTCCAAAAGCTAAATAAATATTACTGTCAACGTAGATAATCTAATGAGAACCACAAAATCCTCCCCATGTATTTTCAATTTCACCTATCCATATCACTAGAAAACTAATTTTAACCAGCCCAAATAGATGAGGATGGATACCCCTTCATGTCAGCTTTCAAGTTTCATGTTACTACAATTGTCAACCCTCCAAAGCTAAATAAATGTTACTTTCGAAATTTCCTCCAAAACACTAAAATGACTCATTCTGTACTGGAAAGAAACCATTTTGAGGCCACAGCACAATAACTTTTCTGAATTGTATATACTAAGGGTTGAAGTAGTCATAATTCAACTTTGTAGTTGTCACATTTGTGTTCATTGGATGTAAAAACATCAAAATGCACTTTCCACTTGGTGCCCTCGTGCAATCAAAGGCCAAATTATTGTAAAAAAAAGGAAATCTGCAGCCATTTTGTTTCATGCTAATTAGGGGGGTTAAGGAGTCATAATTCAACTTTGGAGTCATCAAATTTTAACTCAGCAGGTCAAAAAACATCAAAATACACCTTTCACCTGTTGCCCTGGTGCAATTAGCAGCCAAATTATCACTTAACAAAAGAAATTGGCGGCCATCTTGTTTTATGCTAATTAGGGGTTAAGTCATTATTCAACTTTGTAGTCATCAAATTTGAACTCATCAGGTCAAAAATATCAAAATACACCTTTTACTTGTTGTCCTAGTGCAAGTAGAAGCACAATTATCTCTAAACAAAGGAAATTGGTGGCCATCTTGTTTTATGCTAATTAGGGGGTTAAGGAGTCATAATTCAACTTTGTGGTCATCAAATTTGAACTCAGCAGGTCAAAAAACATCAAAATACATCTTTTACTTCTTTTCCTAGTGCAAGTAGAAGCCAAATTATCACTAAACAAAGGAAATTGGCGGCCATCTTGTTTTATGCTAATTAGGGGGTGAAGGAGTCATATTTCAGCTTGGCAACAGCAAAATTTGAAATCTACAGAAAATTTTACATAAGAATCAACTTGTTGCCTGCTTCTACTAAAAAATGCCTTGGGCACCTTAAATAAGCCCTTTTTCTGGAAAAGTGACCTGACTATCCTGTGTTTTGTAGCTCCCCTATTGATAGTTCTATCATCCAAAGGGAAAACCTAGTAAGTCACATTTAAGACATTCTGAGAAAATTGACTTTTAAATTTCAGTCCGTGCAGTAAGAGATGGACTTACTGGGATTTGCCAGTGTTGTTCTGGGGTAATGGGCCACTTCTCGAAAATCTAAACTTAATAAATATATAGAAACATGTCTCAGAAGTCCTATTTTGACCTTAACTCAATTTGGCCCAAAATGTGACTTACTAGGTTTTCCCTTTGGACGCTAGAGTTATGATATGGTCAATGATGTCAATCAAAGTCGGTGATGACAGCCAGTGATGTCAACTGGTGATGTCAGCAAGTGATGTCTGCCTGTGATCATGCCAGTGATGTACCAAAGTAAAATAATCCAACAAAGTCAGTGATGTCAGCCAGTGATGTCAGCTAGTGATGTCAGTCAGTGATGTCAGCCAGTGATGTCAGTCAGTGATGTCAGCCAGTGATGTCAGTCAGTGATGTCAGCCAGTGATGTCAGCCAGTGATGTCAGCCAGTGATTACAGCCTGTGATTACAGCCTGTGATGTCTGTTTGGGACATCAGCCAGTGATGTCAGTTGGTAATGTCAGCCAGTGATGTCAACCAGTGATGTCAGCCAGTGATGTCGACCATATTGTAATGTATTTCAACTATATGGTTGCAAATGAAATAAACTTTACCTTTACTTTACTTTACTTTAGTGATATCAGCCAGTGATATCAGCCAGTGATGTAAGTTGGGGACATCAGCCAGTGATATCAGTTGGGTAGGTCAGCCCGTGATGTCAGCTAGTGATGTCATTCAGTGATGTAAGCCAGTGATGTCAGTCTGCGATGTCAGCCAGTAATTACAGCCTGTGATGTCTGTTGGGGACGTCAGCCAGTGATGTCAGTTGGTAATGTCAGCCTGTGATGTCAACCAGTGATGTCAGCTGGTGATGTCGCCCCCGCAGGTCTCGGGCCTCCTCGTGGCGGTGGGTGGTAACACTAAGGTGAAGCCCTCTATCCTTAGTGGCCAACTCGAGACAGTGCGCTTGCACACGTCTCCCTGACGGAAATGGGGCAACTTGTTTGCCGTGGGTTGCGACCCGTGTCGGAGGATGAAGGGGTCCTGGTAGTTGAGTTGGGTGGGCCTAAGTTGGTCCGTCTCATACAATACACTACTTTGGCCTGGATTTCACCTAGACGGGAGGCTGGATTGGCCCGGTCCAGTCAATCGGCTTGTCATGTTGTCACTAGGACTTCGGTCCTATTTGGCCATGGCTGATGGGTCAATCAAAGAAGGTTCTGACCAAGTCTACATGCTGGCCATGTTTTAAATATGATTGCAGCTGTATCTCTTACCAAGCCTTCTACGAGTATATCCCCCATGTATCCCTGGACTAGGGTACTGGGCGCAGCCCTACCCATATTAGTCCCCCTTGTTGGGCTCCTTGGTGGGTGGGGGGAGCAGGGGGGATGAACATCACAAATTCCTATGGCATACTCTCTTCCTAATTCACAGTCTCGACTAAAACGGCAGCGGTCATCTTCGGATGACTGTATCGACCCGGAACTTCTAAATCGACAAACGACAACTCGAAAGTCGGAGTACCGACACAGGTACATAGTGTTCAAACCAACTAACAGGCTATCTCCCTTCGCCATCTACAAGACCATACTTCAAGAAGTCGGCGAACCTGCAGAGACAACGTTACAGAGACATGGAACCGTCCTATTTAAGACCAGAAACTACGACCAGACTCGGAAACTCCTTAGGCTGAAAGATGTTGCAGGTACACAGGCAATAATCGAGCCTCATCGGACCTTGAATACTTCCAAGGGAGTGGTTTTCTCCTCCCTTAGCTATTTAAACTCGGACGACGATTTACAAGAATGGTTTGAAACTTTTACTGATGTCATTCATTTTCATAGAATCCCACAGAGGGATAATCGGGAGCTTCTTATCTTGACTTTTTCAGACACGACTCTTCCAGAGAGTGTCAAAGTTATATGGGAGCAATGTAAGGTACGCCCTTACATCCCCAATCCAAGAAGATGCTATAAATGTCAACGTTTCGGTCATCTGAGCAAGTGGTGCCAACGACAAAAAGTTTGTGGACACTGTGGATCCCAGGACCACGTTCAATCAAAGGAACAACCTTGCTCATCCCCTCCTCTTTGTGTCAATTGTAAGGAAGATCATCCCTCTTACAGCAAAACGTGTAATCAATGGACGAAAGACAAAGAAATCCTCACATTGAAGGCAACCCACGCGATATATTTTCCAGAGGCGAGAAGGATTGTGGACCAGCACGCAGGAATCCCCAGCTATGCGGACATGGCGGGTTATCCACAACCTCAACATCATGCGACCCCAAGACGATGGCTACAACTCGAAGAACACAGCATCAACAGATCACACCAACAACACACAGAGAACACAGAAGACACAAACAGACACTCGGGAAGAACAACTGAAAAATCCACTCCACAGACAACCTCCACCACACAACGGCCTACTTCCCAGGCAGACCTTGAACAACCACACCCATCAGCTGGCACCACAGCTCCTCATGAGGTAGCAATGGACGAAGAACACACAACTAAAACAGACACAAAAGAGCACAATGAAGACTCAGATGATGACAGAAGCACAACACCCGACAATGAATCCATGGAAGCAGAAGATGAAGAGGCAGAAAAGGAACAGGTTCCGGAGGTTCCACAGGGAGCAGGAAAAGAAGAAGGTCCAGAGAATTCACAGGAAGAAGAAACAGCCGAGAGTCAAGAGGAAGTAAGGGAAGACTATTCACCAGACAAGGAAGCAGAACGAAAGAAAGAAACTAACGAAAAGGAACGACAACCCGTTGACGAAAGAAAAGACAAGCCACCTCCAGAACAGATCACTTACAAAGAATATCTCCTCCGCTTCCTTCAAGGAAGAGTACCAAATGGAGACATTCAACGACCAATGTTTGTACAAAAATACCTGAATCTGGCAGTTGCATATCTTCTACCAGTGCCTGGCTTTGACAAAATATGTGCCAAATTGAAGGAGCGAACTAAAGAAAAGATGTACAGTTGGCCACCAGACACCTTTGCAACAAAAAAAGACGTACTTGATCTAGTCACTCAGTATGATTTCACTGACGATTTTTATGGAGCTCTTATTGTTTTGATTCAACATGATTTTTTGTTTGTTGCTACGAAAGTGATACAAGAACAAATAGAAAGACAAACAAACACAAAGACAAAGACAGGAAAAACAAAATAATTACCAAACACCAATCCAACTGAATTATTAACTCCCTTGCTACAAACCAAGGATGTCTCTAAATAGCCCAACAAGGTGCTGATGAGACGTAAAGAACAAACACACACACACACACACAGCTGGTGATGTCAGCCAGTGATATCAGTCAGTAATTTAAGTTGGGGACATTAGCCGGTGATGTCAGTTAGTGATGTCAGCCGGTTATGTCAGACAGCGATGTTAGCCAGTGATGTTAGTTGGGGACATCAGCCAGTGATGTCAGTTAGTGATGTAAGCCAGTGACGTCAGCAGGTGAAGTCAGCCGATGAAGTCAGCCAGCGACGTCAGTTGGTGACATCAGCCAGTAATGTCAGTTGGTGATGTCACCAGTGATGTCAGTTTCTTATGTCACCCTGTGACATCAGCCAGTGATGTCAGCCAGTGACATCAGTCAGTGAAGTCAGCCTGTGATGTCAGCCAGTAATGTCAGCTGGTGACATCAGCCAGTGATGTCAGTTGGTGATGTCAGCCAGTGATGTCAGCCTGTTGGTGCCAGTGATGTCAGCTGGTGATGTCAGCCACTGACATCAGTCAATGACATCAGTCAGTGATGTAAGCCGTGCCATCAGTTGGTGATGTCAGTCAGTGATATCAGCAAAATCAGTCAGTGACGTCAGTCCATCACATCACTGGATATCAGTCGATGATGTCAATCTATGAGGATCGTATCTTCATGAGGCCTTAATTAAATAAAAGCCTAAAAATCGACAGGCTTGTTCTTCTATTTAGGCTCGGTATTCGTCAATATTTAGAGCACCTTGCAATGAGAAAAAATATTGGCGGAAATGTTAGTCTTTGTTGGATTATTTTACTTTGGTGCGGAATCATTACCAAATTAGTCTTGGAGTCACAGAGGTGAACTCACTTACTGGGCAAAAACTGCCGACCGACCCCCTCCTAGTCTTGCATATGGAAATATGCACCCGTCTAGTTAGTCTAGGAGTCACACGGGTGAACTTGTTACTCATTTACTGGGCATATTGTATAGGGCAACAAGATGCACCCTATATCGCATTCCAGCAATCACTGCTGACCACCTGCTAGTCTTGCCTATGGAAATATGCTCCCGTCAAGTTTGTCCAGCTGGTCATGTGATAGTCCCATAGACCCGTACCTCCCTCCACGCCCCTGTTTATGTATGTAACTCCCGGAACATCTGGACATCCTACGACTCCTGCTATGCTCCATTAACTCCTCGCAACTCCCACAAACTCCTGTAATTCCTGGCAATTTCCTGGTAACTCCTAATAACACCAAGAACTCCTGGTAACTCCTGCCAACTTCCAGGTTAACTCCCAATTACTCCTGCCAACTCCTGCTAACTCCTGATAACTCCCGCCAAATCCGCGTAATGCCTGCCAACTCTCATAACTTAGCAAGTAACGCTAACTCCTGTAATTCCAATAACTCCCTGAAGCCCCAAATGGAAGCTCCGTTTAGGACTTGCATGCTTAAATGTTGGCTCGATGCCCCAAAGTTACGCCAGTGGTCCTGGGATAAGGGAAGTTAGGCATGGGAATATTGATGGATGGATGATTGAGCCTTTGTGTCCTGTATTTATGCCAGGCTAATTCGGACAGGCGGAGGACAAGGCAATGAGGTGAAAGATGTGGATGGCACAGGTGATGCGGCAAGAGCTGGATTCGAACCCTGGACTGTCTAGCACGCCACCACTGGACCAATGGAGTGAGGGGAAGCGAAAAATAACAAGGAAAAACATAAAGTTATGAGTAATTTCCAAATGATTAACAAGATGGATGGATGTCATGTTGAGTCTACTAAATTCCTTGGTGTTATTATTGACTCGAAACTTGCTTGGGTCGACCACATAAATTTTATAAGAAAGAAAATAGCTAAAGCCATAGGCATAATATTAAAGGCCAGACATCACCTTAATTCACATTCATTGCTCAGTCTTTACAAGTCTCTTGTCTATCCATACCTTAATTATGCCATAGAGGTATGGGGTTCAGTGCCATCAACAAACTTGGCTTCAATTCATAAACTCCAAAAAAGAACTTTAAGGATTATATCATTTTCACCTCTTAGAACGCCATCAATTCCCCTCCTCCTGAAATATGGAGTTTTAGATATATTCAAAATCTATGTTCTTGAGGTTGCTTTGTTTATGTTTAAATTGCAGACAGGAGAAAGCCCTGACATTTTTAATGACATGTTTCTTTCTTATTCCCAGTATCATGCTCATAATACTAGGTTACGCGATAAGTTACACTTGCCTATTTTTAGAAGTAGTTTTTGTCAAAGATGTTTGAGATATAAGGGAGTCATTGTGTGGAATTTTCTTTCTGACATTATAATGAGTAATTTTACATTATCCACTATAAAAAAACACCTGAAAAAGTACCTCCTTGTTAATGATTTAGATTTTTGTAATAACTAGCAGTGATATTGTATTAATTAACAAGATCATTGTCACAAAAACTTGGATGGTTAGCCAGATTAAGACATATTCTTCCACAAAATGTACTTGAATTAACTTATCAAACTTATATCATGCCAATCTTTGACTATGCCTGTTCTGTCTGGGGTTGTTCTTCTTATAATGTGGAAAATATTCAAAGATTACAAAATAGAGCTGCACGTATAATCACTGGAAATGTTGATGTTATTAATTCTAGAGGGGTTGACATTGTGAAGAGTTTGAAATGGCAAACCATGCATGAAAGAGTTGATTATTTCTTATGTGTGCTTATGTACAATTGTATCTATGGTAACACCCAGGGTTGGGGCCAATCTAATCTTAATCACGATTAAATGATTAAATTTGATTAGATTACTTAATCTAATCTAATCGATTAAAATTTTTAAAGTCATTTAATCTAATCTAATCTAATCATATTTTCCGTTTAATCAGCATTTAATCATGATTAAATGTTGATTAAACTGTTTAATCAGATTAAATTATTTAATCAGATTAAACCATTTAATCAGATTGAAATCTGATTAAATATTAACTTCAACTGTATGATTGTGACCAATAATTGGATGTTTCATCAGTCAGTAAAGTAATGGCACCAAAATGAAATGATGCATTGTTTAGTGACATATCATTTAAAGATGCATATATGTGTCTTTATCAATTAGTAGGCCTACCAAGTGCTGCTATCAGTTCCATGATTATGTAAGATCATTACTGTTATCTCTTAGAACTGGATGGAACATACAGAGACAATACTGAAGCACAATGGGCAAGTGATGGCAGAGCCCCTATCTAGTCTTATGCAATACATAAATTACAGTGTATAAGATACCTATCTTGAGGGAATAGGAAATGGTACAACAATTAGGTTTCATAATTGGCCAGTTAAGTGGAAAAATCAAATACTTCACAAGGAGAACATATTTCTATCAAATAAGATAATTGAAACATTGCATAAACATTGATAAAGTGATAATTGCATTTTTTGCTCAATATCATGTTAGTATTAGTGCTGTACATTTTATAGCCTCCAATTATGTGGTAAAATAACGCATGAACGTTTTCTGAATACCTATCTAACAAATCCTCAATTTTTTCCAAAAATAGAAGAAAACAACAATATGCAGTCTGTTGTTTACATTTTGGACTTTGCAGGGCTTACCTGAGAGGTTGCGGACTGATTTCGTATAGAAGAGCAGTTAAATAACCCTACATTTCAGATATTTGAAATAACTTCTGGTAAAATCTGTATAAATTGTGCCTTTAAAACTGAGACTTGAAGGAATTTGTCGTTCATTAACTAAATTACTTTTTATTTAAATCAAATTTAATCAAATTTAATCTGATTAAATATTGTGTTTAATCTGATTTAATTGATTAAGATTGGAAAATGGGCTTAATCTAATCTAATCTAATCAAGCAATGTCTCCATTTAATCTAATCTAATTGATTAAAAAAATAATTTAATCGCCCCAACCCTGGTAACACCAATCCTTATCTCTGTAATTCAATAGTAATGGCATGTGAAACAAGTGACCGTTCTACACGATTTGATGATACACTGTTTGTTGATGTACCTTTCTGTCGTATAAATGTAATGAAAAGATCATTTTTATATAGAGGTTCGTTAGCATGGAACAAATTACCTGACGCTTTACATCGTGCTAGAGATGTTGAAAAATTTAAGAAGATGTACAAGAGATATGTAATGTAGTTGTCACCAATGTAATATTATATATTAAATACACATGAGTATACATTATATAGAAATGGCCAACACTGCTTCATATTATTATCATAAATTTTCATTGTAATATTTCATTTCTCATTTATATCATATTTTATTTGTATTTTATTCATACTGGACCACAGTAAAAACTACTTTGTAGATGTGTTATCCAGAATAAATATATTCCTAAATAAATATTGTAACTTAGTAATTTTATTTTATTAAGATTATTATATATTAAATCACTTTATTCATTCACATGTGTTAAAATTACATGGAATACTTGAGGGTGTAGAATATGAAATATATAACATATTATGTAAAGTAAAATCCAGTCACATCAATAAAAACAGTCAATTTGTACATAAATCATTAAATATAAAATCAAGTTCATCAAATGTAAAACCATCAATAAAAGTATTTCCAATTCTGCAATCACAGACATCTCTTATCACACTGACAATATCACAGTCTCTTTTACTTATCGCCTTTAACAGTCTCTGTCCTTGCTGCAGCACCACATGCGTATCACAGTTGGCTTCTTTACATATCACAGTCAGGTTCCCACCAATAATGCTCCTCTGATCACCAATACACATCTTGGCTAGAAATGCCAGTCTTTCATTGTCACTTTTCTTCATTGTAAGCAGGAGTTTTAAGAATCGTGCATAAATCTGATTCAATGCACTTGGACAGTTCAGCAACTGAGGAAGAAAGCGCCTAGATGGGTGGTGTGTGGCAGGTGTAACAATCGCCTCACGCACCTGTTCCACATTGTTTGAAAATCAGCAACTGACTTGTCTGAATATCTCCAGGCTTCTGATCCATAAAAATGGGCACATTGAGCATTAAACACCTTGCTAACGATGTCAATATTGCTATTCCCAAGTGTCACACATACTGAATTCACTCTCTGAACAAGATCACTTCTTTTCATTCTAATTTCTGAACATTCCCGTAGGTTATAACTTAGGCAATTTCCAAGATGCTTCACCTCGTCTTTCCACTGCAGTTGAATTCCGCTTAACTTCACAGATGGTTTTTCATTTATCCGCTGCCGACTGAATAAGACACAGACAGTTTTCGTGGGATTATATGTCACGCTGTAAGCCTCACCAAATATTTCACATTTCTGTAGCATTTGTTTTAATCCGTCAACACTAGGTGCACAAAGTGTGATGTCATCTGCGTAACACTGTGCTCCATAAAAGTGTTTACCGATGCGGCAACCAACTCCAGCCCTCTCAAGATCAATCAAGAGCACATCAACATATACGCAGAATAACAGTGGAGAAATCACTCCTCCTTGACGGATGCCATTAGAGGTCCGGAATGAGTCAGAGTATCTTCCCTGCCACACTGTGCGAAGATTTTGACGATCGTACATGTCAAGCATGATTCTCAGTATCACCTCTGGCATACCTCTTTGAATCAATACTTCAAAAAGCTTGTCATGTCTGACCATGTCGAAGGCCTTCGATGCATCCACAAAACAGGCATAAACATTTGAATCATTATTAAGATAGTAATTAATCACTTCCTTCAAGGTGAGACTACAAAGCACCGTGCTATGTTTGGCCTTGAATGCGTACTGCATTTCACTTGTTGCTAAAATTATGTGGTATTGATGAATTATAATAATATCGAGAATTTTCGAAATTGCGCTGCAAAGAGTAATTCCACGATAGTTGCTGCTAGAAAGCAAATTCCCTCGACTGTCCTTTGGAATTGATGCAATTGTTCCCAGTAAAATATCATTGGGAGTATGGCCATGAATTACAGCTGCTGTTAATAACTTTCCCAGGTAATACCTGAAGTCTCCACCACTATAAATGATATGATCCGATGAAAGTCCCTTGTCACCATCTGCTTTCTGCTGCTTCAATTTCTTGATTGCTTTGTCAATCTCTGATGATGTAACAATAAAGTCATCTCCCTTGTTCTCAGGAATATTTCTGCTGATGTGATCTGTAACTCTTTTCATGGTGTCTGTCTGAGCTGAGATGGAATTATAAAGAGCCTCATATTTCCCAGACAACACATATTATTTTGTTTTCAGTATATGTTATATTATTTTTTATACAGGTGTTAGTTTAGTTTGTTAGAAGTTCTAGCCAATGTAACGTAAAATATATTTGTAATATTAATCATACGTCAAAATATACATTTTTTTGTATCTTGACTAAGGAAAATTTGATTGTTGATAATTGTACATGATTTATATATTTTTGCTAAGTAATTATTTTCCAATAAAGAACTTGAACTTGATGATTGGGCTTTATGTCCTGTATTTATCATGCACTTGGTAGGCTCATTAGGACAGGAGGAGGACACAGCAATTAGGCGAAGGATGGTTGAAACCACCGTCCAACATAGACCCAGGTGACCCGGCAAGAGATGGATTCGAATCCTGGACCCAGCGATTGGCAGCCCAGCACGCTACCACTAGACCAACCCTCCCCCCAAATGAGTAAGAAGAAGAAGTGGCCGAATGGTCAAGAGCGCTTGCTTGTGATACTGATACCACCAGTTGGCTCTGAAAATTCTTAGACTAGCTCTGACATTTCTGGCATTCAAAATTTCACAACAAATCCATTTTCTGAAGGGAATAGATGCCAGGGATAAAGATTTTAACTGGTACAAATTCTTGAAATTATTTGCTATTTAAATGTACTTCAAAGCACTCTGTTGCAGCTTCACTGGGTCTCAGCTGAGCCTCCATTTTTCTTTTATGGGAACCCACCCCCCTCCAGTGGGTTTTTGTCACCCAGGGAACTCACTTTAGTCTTGAGTCCACTGGACATTAAATGAAGGCAAGTTATTTATCCGTTATTCTATGCTCAGGCAACTGAAATTTTTTTTACTGAAAAACAGCATGCTCGTTTTGCTGAGTGATTAACCCTTTTAAAATGTATATCTATAAATAAATAAAAAATACCCTGGACATCCCTGAATTAATATAAACTCAGCAATATTAAAAACGCACACTTTCCAAAAAGCTAAAAATAGTACTTCTTCTTAAAGCATCAGGATGAAAGTTTGCACACTTCTGGTAGTTGCCATCAGGTATATTCACGAAAATTTTCAAATCTCTAAGTGCAGTACTTTTCTGTCAAATTAAGTTGTCGTGGTCATTGTCAACACAAAACACACAATTGGAAATATTGGTTTTGTGGCATACTGGATGGGATTAATCTTATGAAATTTTCACATAACAGGCACAAGACTTCCAAAAGAGGTCCCACGGCAGTTTTTGAAAAAAAAAGTCAATGATAAAGCAGATTTTGAATTAAAAACTAAAAATTTACGAGTTTGCATCTTCAAATGAAGCATGTGAACCAGAACTGTTAAATAATGGGGGTTTTATGCATGCCCAGGGTAGAAACACACACACAGACAATCATTCCATATCAATTGTCTCAAGTGTGTGTGTGTGTGTTTGGGCTTTACGTCTCATCAGCACCTTGTTGGGCTATTTAGAGACATACTTGGTTTTTACTAAGTGTCTTTATAGTCCTGTTTGATTGGTAGTTAGGTATTCTTTTTTTGTATCATGTTTGTACTAATTGTCTGTATAGTTCTGTTAGATTGCTACTTAGTTATTCCTTTTTTGTGTTATGTTGTCTGTTGTCCGTTGTTTTTTTATCAATTTCATAGCAACAGACAAATGGTCATGTAAGACCAGAATACTGAGGATTCCATAGAACTCGTCAGTGAAGGTGCAGGTGGTGACTAAATTGAATAATTCTCTTTTGGTTGTATGTGTATCTTCATGCCAGCTGTGCAACTTCTGCTTTGTTCGTTCAGTCAGCTTCCGAGACACATTGCCAAAGCCAGACATTTGAAGATGCTTCACTGCCGGTTCTAGCCAGTTGCGTACAAACGTCGGTCGGAATTTTTCAATCTTTTCAGGTGATGGTTCTTCATCTAGGAAGTAGTAAAGATACTCTTTGATTTTGACTGTTTGGTTGTCATCGTTTTGTGCTCTGTCTTTTCCTTCATCCACAGGTTTGGTTTCCTTTTTGTCCATTCCATGCTGTTCTTGGTTTCCTGGATCATCTTCTCCCTCTTCCTCTTGTCCTTCTTCGTTTTCTTCTTCCTGTGAGTCCCCTTGGTCCTCTTCATGTTCTTCCTCTTCCTCTTGTTCTTCTTCCATGGATTCGTTGCTGGGTGTCGTGTCCCCGCCATCATTTGATCCTTCCTGTTCCTCTTCAGTGTCTGCTTCATTTGGATGTTCTTCTTCCATTGCTGTATCTGGAGGAGTTGTGGTGCCAGCCGGTGTGTTTGATTCTTCAAGGTCCGCCCGGGGAGTAGACTGGTTTGTGGTGTTTGTTGTCTTTAGAGTGGTTTTTTCATTTGTTCTTCCCGAGTGTCTGCTAGTGTCTTCTGGGTTCTCTGTGTGTTGTTGGTGTGATCTGTTGATGCTGTGTTCTTCAAGTTGTAGTCTTCGTCTTGGTGTCGCACGTTGATGAGGATGTCGATATCCTGCCATGTCCGCATAGCTGGGAATTGCTGAGTGCTGGTCCACGATCCTTCTAGCCTCCGGAAAAGATATCGCTTGGGTTGCCTTCAATGTGAGGATATCTTTTTCCTTAGTCCACTGTCTACAAGTTTTGCTGTAAGACGGATGATCCTCCTTACAGTTGACACAAAGAGGAGGGGCTGAGCAAGGTTGTTCCTTTGATTGAACGTGGTTCTCGGATCCACAATGTCCACAAACTTCTTGTCGTCGGCACCACTTGCTCAGATGACCAAAACGTTGACATTTATAGCATCTTCTTGGATTGGGGATGTAAGGTCGTACCTTACATTGCTCCCATATAACTTTAACGCTCTCTATCAATTGTCTCAAAAATCTGAATAAAACATCATTTTTTAAGGTTTTGACAAAAGGCTACAGTAGGGGGCGTGTCAGCATTGACACTTAATTTTTATTAACTTCATCCTCTTTAATTGTGGTTTGGTCAAATATCCCTTTTCCCTAACTCATCAAGGAAGGATAATTATAAACTTTCCTGGCTTATCAAAGAAGTTTGTAGAAAGAACAGCTAAGTTGTTGAAATTAATGATCAGAGGAAATTGAAGTTTTGTGACTTCCATTTTCGACAGTGACCACGACGATTTAATTTGACACAAAAGTACTGCACTTAGAGATTTGAAAATTTTCGTGGATATACCTGATGACTAGAAGTGGGCAAATTTTCATATTGATATCGATAGAGCAAGTACAATTTTAGCCTTTTTAAAAGTGTGCGTTTTTAATGTTGCTGAGTTTATATGGTATGTGCCAGACTCCCCCGTCTTATCATTATCACACAACAATCACCTAAACTTGAGAATGCCAATGGCATGGCAGTGGCAGTTTCGGGGGGGGGGGTTGAGGGGGCCTGGGCAAAGGCCTCATGACAGGATACACCCTCACCCCCATGGGGTAACCACTGTTTTATGATGGGGTGTGTGTGTGTGTGTGTGTTTGTGTTTTACGTCTCATCAGCACCTTGTTGGGCTATTTAGAGACATACTTGTTTTGTACTAAGTGTCTTTATAGTCCTGTTTGATTGGTAGTTTCTTTTTTTTGTATCATGTTTGTACTAATTGTCTGTATAGTTCTGTTAGATTGCTACTTAGTTATTCCTTTTTTGTGTCATGTTGTCTGTTGTCCGTTGTTTTTTTATCAATTTCATAGCAACAGACAGATGGTCATGTAAGACCAGTATACTGAGAATTCCATAGAACTCGTCAGTGAAGGTGCAGTTGGTGACTAAATTGAATATTTCTCTTTTTGTTGTATGTGTATCTTCATGCCAGTCGTGCAGCTTTAGTTTTGTTCGTTCAGTCAGCTTCCGAGACACATTGCCAAAGCCAGAAATTTGAAGATGCTTCACTGCCGGTTCTAGCCAGTAGCGTATAAACTTCGGTCGGAATTTTTCAATCTTTTCAGGTGATGGTTCTTCATCTAGGAAGTAGTAAAGATAATCTTTGGTTGTGTTTGTTTGGTTGTCATCGTTTTGTGCCCTGTCTTTTCCTTCATCCACAGGTTTTGTTTCCTTTTTGTCCATTCCACCCTGTTCTTTGTTTCCTGGATCATCTTCTCCCTCTTCCTCTTGTCCTTCTTCGTTTTCTTCTTCCTGCAAGTCCCCTTGATCCTCTTCATGTTCTTCCTCTTCCTCTTGTTCTTCTTCCATTGATTCGTTGCTGGGTGTAGTGTCCCCACCATCATTTGATCCTTCCTGTTCCTCTTCAGTGTCTGCTTCATTTGGATGTTCTTCTTCCATTGCTGTATCTGGAGGAGTTGTGGTGCCAGCTGGTGTTTTTGGTTCTTCAAGGTCCGCCCGGGGAGTAGACGGTTTTGTGGTGTTTGTTGTCTTTAGAGTGGTTTTTTCATTTGTTCTTTCCAAGTGTCTGCTAGTGTCTTCTGGGTTCTCTGTGTGTTGTTGGTGTGATCTGTTGATGCTGTGTTCTTCAAGTTGTAGTCTTCGTCTTGGTGTCGCACGTTGATGAGGATGTCGATATCCTGCAATGTCCGCATAGCTGGGCATTCCTGAGTGCTGGTCCACGATCCTTCTAGCCTCCGGAAAAGATATCGCTTGGGTTGCCTTCAATGTGAGGATTTCTTTTTCCTTAGTCCACTGTCTGCAAGTTTTGCTGTAAGAGGGATGATCCTCCTTACAGTTGACACAAAGAGGAGGGGCTGAGCAAGGTTGTTCCTTTGATTGAACGTGGTCCTGGGATCCACAATGTCCACAAACTTCTTGTCGTCGGCACCACTTGCTCAGGTGACCGAAACGTTGACATTTGTAGCATCTTCTTGGATTGGGGATGTAGGGTCGTACCTTACATTGCTCCCATATAACTTTGACACTCTCTGGAAGCGTCGTGTCTGAAAAAGTCAAGATAAGAAGCTCCCGATTATCCCTCTGTGGGATTCTATGAAAATGAATGACATCAGTAAAAGTTTCAAACCATTCTTGTAAATCGTCGTCCGAGTCTAAATAGCTAAGGGAGGAGAAAACCACTCCCTTGGAAGTATTCAAGGTCCGATGAGGCTCGATTATGGCCTGGGTACCTGCAACATCTTTCAGCCTAAGGAGTTTTCGAGTCTGGTCGTCGTTTCTGGTCTTAAATAGGACGGTTCCATCTCTCTGTAAGGTTGTCTCTGCAGGTTCGCCGACATCTTGAAGTATGGTCTTGTAGATGGCGAAGGGAGATAGCCTGTTAATTGGTTTGAACACTATGTACCTGTGTCGGTACTCCGATTTTCGTGTTGTCGTTTGTCGATTTAGAAGTTCCGGGTCGATACAGTCATCCGAGGATGACCGCTGCCGTTTTAGTCGAGACTGTGAATTAGGAAGAGAGTATGCCATAGGAATTTGTGATGTTCATCCCCCATGCTCCCCACCCACCAAGGAGCCCAACAAGGGGGACTAATATGGGTAGGGCTGCGCCCAGTACCCTAGTCCAGGGATACATGGGGGATATACTCGTAGAAGGCTTGGTAAGAGATACAGCTGCAATCATATTTAAAACATGGCCAGCATGTAGACTTGGTCAGAACCTTCTTTGATTGACCCATCAGCCATGGCCAAATAGGACCGAAGCCCTAGTGACAACATGACAAGCCGATTGACTGGACCGGGCCAATCCAGCCTCCCGTCTAGGAGAAATCCAGGCCAAAGTAGTGTATTGTATGGGAGGGACCAGGTTAGGCCCACCCAACTCAACTACCAGGACCCCTTCATCCTCCGACACGGGTCGCAACCCACGGCAAACAGGTTGCCCCATTTCCGTCGGGGAGATGTGTGCTTGCGCACTGTCTCGTGTTGGCCACTAAGGATACAGGTCTTCACCTATAGTGTTACCACCCACCGCCACGAGGAGGCCCGAGACCTGCGGGGGCTTTTATGATGGGGTAAATGAGGGAAGGCAAATTTAGTTGAGGGATGCTGAGTTAGGTTGAGGAGTTGTAGAAAGCGGAGATAATTTGTGGGAAGATAGGGTTAGGTGACGCCAAATGAGATTAGTTGCTGGTTAGACCGGAAAGTGATGTCATATCTCAAGCAGCCGCCAAAACTTCGTTTTTGAGTCAGCCTTCGTCGGACTAGTTGCGGGTAGTAGAGGTTAAAAGGGGTATATTCTGACTGTCTGAGGACAGCTAGCGATGTCAGCCAGCCAGGAAGCCTCCTGTATATAGCCTAGGAAGCAATTAATATACCAAGTACATATTGAAACTTTTTGGCAGAATGTCCCATTGCCAAATGATGCATTGCCCCCACCCCCATAACACCATCCTGAAAACTACCTTTGGGTCTATTCTGCAGGAAGTTTAATTAGATTGGAATATGAAACTTCTTTTTATTGTTAGCCCACATAAAAAACTACATTTCTGGTAGTGTCTCCCAAAAAAAATTAATAGTTATGAATTGAGCAGTAGGCCTATAGAGTGTTCACACAGACCTGTGCTCCGTGCCTGTGTCTGCATATTACCTGAGAAGTTATGTATTTACTTTTCGATGATAAAAACTAATTGTACACAAGCAGGACATGGCAGGCCTGTTTGACAAACGTGTATATAAATTTTTAAAAACACATGTAATATGTTAACTGATGGTAATTAGTCATACACAGGTTGTGACTAACAGTTAGGGCTACATTGCACTTGGAATCGGGATCTTGCAATCATCTGTTTCACCATTGTTTTAATTGTGCTTAAATCAATTGATTATTAAAGATTAGGCCTACTTCCAAGGTGTTTTAGTCTGACTGGTGTTGGGTCTTAACGTTATGGGCTTCAGTCTAATGTGCGTAGCATGGCCTACTTGCATGGATCCATGTGCCTGCAAAACTGGGAGTGCCGTGATCACGGGGGTTTCAGCAGTTAAATTCTTGAAAAATCCAAGGTAATGTGATGTTAGTGGGTTGTCCTAGTCCCAATCCTGACACAGGCTTTTTTTCCCGATGTAAAAACGTTTATTTGAAGCGATTCTAGCCCCCAAACTCTGGAGATGATAGCTTTCCAATGCAGCTTCAACACACGTGACGTTTGTTTTGGTAACAGTGACCTTTGACCTTGCGTAAAAGTGGATCGCGCGGCGAAACTCCGAACTAGCTTATATTGGCAAAGTGGTTTTTTATGCAATGCCTCTAGGCCTAAGCCTGGGCCAATTTAGCACACTAAGAAAAAAAAACATCCAGACAGGTCAAAATAGAACAAAAAGGTTCCATCATCTGGAGAAAAAAAGGTTTTGTCTCTCCACGAGAGCATTTTCAACAAAATGTCCGATGAACGATTTCTGTTATGACGCTGTGAATTCAAAAACATAGCGAATCTTTTATTTTCAGTATTCTAGATATCTGTTGATAGAAGCTATACATGTAACTAACATGCAAACTAGGTTTTTCTCTTGCAAATCCACTGGCTGTGACAAAGGACCACGACTACCTCAAATTGCATCCTAAAGATAATTTTCTGCAGAAGGAAAAGGTTAGTAAAATGAAATAATTGAGCACTTTAATTAGCACTCCAACTCTTAATCCGAATAAGCAATATGACTCCATTATGTGATTGAGGCAATTGAGAGCCTTTTTTTTTCAGGAGACTACATTCATTATTGGTCTTTCTCACTATATTTTCATTGAAGATCTGGGGAATAAAAATTTATGAAACCCTCTTCAATTTTGAAGCTTTCATACCAACTTCTTGTGTAAATTTCCGGTGACACAGATGACTCTGCAAGAGAAGGAAGAGTTAGAAGTGATGACGAGGAGACAGGCAGGGAATACAGTCTGGAAGGCCGAGAGGGGGAAGCATCTCACACCTTCCAGATTATGAGAAGGATGGATAAATTGGGGATTTATGTCCTGTGTTTATGCACTTGCTAGGTTAATTAGGACATGAAGAGGACACGGTAATGAAGCTAAGGATGATTGAAACAGCCATCAAACATGGGCCCAGGTGACACGGCAAGAGCAGGATTCGAATCCTGGACCCAGCGATTGGCAGTCCAGCACGCCACCACTAGACCAACCCGCCCTCGCAGCAGAATTTGAAAACAACAGCTATTATGCATGGAATCAAGGATGAAGCAGTTGCTGTGAAAAGCAGAAGAAATTACTGGAGTTGAGCAATTGAGTGAGTTTGTGTTTCACTCTCTATCAGCGCCAGTGTGGGCTATTTAGAGGCAATGTTGGTTTGGTATTTATTTAATTATTGAATATATGGGGAGCACTTCAGCAAAGCAGTTTTTCAAGTGGCCCATATATACAATAACAACATAAAAGTATGGTATGTTATCTTGAGACTAATTTCTCATAATAACTTGTTGAAGTAGTCCTTGCCTCTGATCAACTGTTTGACACTGGATGTTGTATTTTCCAAGAGAAGAAATTTCAGGAAAAAAGGGCCGTATGAACTACTTGCTGATGTAGAGTGAGTGAGTGATTTGGTTTTTTACGTCTCATCAGCACCTGAGTGGGCTATTTAGAGACATACATGGTTTGCATAAGTCAGATTCAGGATATTTCAAAGTTTCTCCTGTCTTTGGTTGGTCTGGTGAAGGCGTTGTCCGAAATACATCCGTGAAAAGGTTCTCAAAAAGTTGAATCCTTCTCCGTGGTGACGAATGTAAAACTGGTCTTGGGTAATCTGCGTCTTGGTCAGTTTTGTCCATGTCCTGTTGAATGATGCGCTTGGCTTCCGGAAACGAACATCCTGTGTCAATCTGAAATTGTACAATTTCTTTTTCTCTCTTCAAGACTTCACAGTTGTGGCTAAACGCAGGGTGGTCCCCTCGGCAATTGACACAATGCGGGGGCCTGAAGCATGGTTTGTCTCTCGTGTGAGTGTGATCTCGATCACCACAATTGGCACAAATTGTGAACCGTCTACATGTTGTGCTGATATGTCCATACAATTGGCAATTGAAACAGCGTTTTGGTCGGGGAAAGAGTGGGCAAACTCTGCACTTTTCAAAAGCTACAGGTACTTTCTTGGGTACATTGTTGTTTTTGAATGTCAGTTTTATGGATTCATAGCCATTTCGTTGGGACAAACGTTTGAATTGGGTAATGCCATGTTTGTGGAACCACTTCGACAGTTGAGAGTCTGAGCATGTCTTGCTCTCTTTCGAGAAGATAATGCCTTTGCCTGGTTTTTGGAAAGGCTCAATGGAGACTTGTGTATGCGCTATTTCTTTGACAAGTGTCAGTTTCTCTTTTTGTGTGTCATTCTTTGGGTGAATGAGAAATGTTCCATTGAATTGACGCTGTATTTTATCTGCTACGGTGTTGTCACAAATGTCTGCAACAATTTCGTACACAGCGATTGCTGATAGGTCCACTAGCGATTTCTCAAGTCCGTTTATCACAAGGCAATTTTCAACTTTTGACATGTGTGAGGGGCGGTCAGGGTCATTCAAGTCATCTGAGGATGTACTTATCCGTGGGAATCTTGGTAGTCCAGTCGCAAATTTTTCGATCTCAGCCTGGTTTCCCGCTGAGGGACGCGCACCTTGGTAACCCGGTTGACGTACGATCCGGTTTGGAATCATGGTAAATGACATATTCATTGATATTCCCCTGTAAGGTAGGGGACACACCGTGCATGCGCACTGTCTCATGTTGGCCATTAAGGATAGAGGTCTTCACCTTAGTGTTACCACCCACCGCCACGAGGAGGCCCGAGACCTACGGGGGCTTGCTGATGAAGAAAGTCCCTTTCTAGTGGCTTCCCCAGATCGCATCCCAGATGACGATATTCTTGTCGAGGTTAAATGCCCGTATACATCCAGAGATAGAACAATTGGCGAAATTAGTGTACCTTACTTGACTTTGGTGGACGGGCAACTTTGCCTTGACAGAAATCACCCTTACTTCAACCAAGTCCAGGGTCAAATCATTTTTCCGAAAGGCAGTTATGCCACTTTTTTTGGGTTTACTTTCAAATATCTGAAAATTATTTGTGTTCCACTTCATAGTGATTTCATTGTAAACAGCAGCTATAAACACCGATGCCTTTGTGTGGCAATCGTGCCCATTTACCACCGCCACGAGGAGGCCCGAGACCTACGGGGGCTTGCTGATGAAGAAAGTCCCTTTCTAGTGGCTTCCCCAGATCGCATCCCAGATGACGATATTCTTGTCGAGGTTAAATGCCCGTATACATCCAGAGATAGAACAATTGGCGAAATTAGTGTACCTTACTTGACTTTGGTGGACGGGCAACTTTGCCTTGACAGAAATCACCCTTACTTCAACCAAGTCCAGGGTCAAATCATTTTTCCGAAAGGCAGTTATGCCACTTATTTTGGGTTTACTTTCAAATATTTGAAAATTATTTGTGTTCCACTTCATAGTGATTTCATTGTAAACAGCAGCTATAAACACTGATGCCTTTGTGTGGCAATCGTGCCCATTTGTTAAGATCTTTATAAACTGCAATTTTCTATAATGATAGGATGTCACAGTGCAATAACAAACCTTGTCCTCTACAATGTCAAAAAATGAAAATTGAACAGTGGGATACAATAGAAACAAGTAGAGAGGTATGCAAATAACAGCATCCTGAGACAAGTTCTTGTCAGGTCTTTCATGACTCGTTTATATCTAATGGCTGTTATATGCAGCAACTGTGAAATGGGACGCTGAGGCATTCAGTGTAAGTCACCTATTTACTTGATAGGGACCTGGTGGATGTAATTTATACATACAGACTTCTAAATACCTTATTGACAAAATGTTTGCTGCCAACACGACGCAAGAAAAGATCTTCAATAACACGATATCAGAAAAACAAAAAATGTCATCCCACTTGCGTTAGTCAGAGAACAAGGAGACACAAATTTAGATAGAGGAACATAATAATGTATGCAGCCTCAAAAGCAATGGGTATTTTACCTTCCCAATAGACACAGATAGCAGGGACAACGCAGACTCGCAAATAAACAAAGAAAGGATATTGGTAATGACATAGAACAACCAATAACATGTTCCCAGGAACCAAACAAAGGAACATCACTTACATCAGTGGAGCAGATCCGTGTCTAACTGCACAGCCATGAACCAATAGCTGAACAAATCTCTGTATTTACGACAAATCCCAAAACACTTCAAGGACTGTGTTGAAGCCTGTTTGGATTCATGAAGTTTGGATGGATGGATGATTGGAGCTTTACATCCTTTATTTATGCACTTGGTAGGCTAATTACAACAGGGGGAGGACACGGTGATGAGGTGAAGGATGATTGAATTAGCCGTCCAACATAGGCCCAGGTGACCCGGCAAGAGCTGGATTCGAACCCTGGACCCAGCGATTGGCAGCCCAGCAAAATACCACTAGACCAACCCTCCCCCTCATGAAGTTCGGCAAGATCAAAGACTGTGTAACTAGCTGCATATTTAGCTGGTGAGAAGCCATTTTGCCATAGATTCCCTTGTGACGTGGTATCGATCACAGAGAAATTCTAGTCTGGCCAATTTTGAGTTCTAATGAGTGTCTCTCACTTCAATCTTCATCTCATGTCAGTCTCTCTACAGCTACTCATTAGGCATCTTCTCTGGTCTGTAATTTTACCTCCCCAGTCCCCAGACATGCTCTATATGTAATCTAATATTGTAGCTTTCTGTGTCCATTACGACTCAATTTAATTCCTAGAACATCATAATTTGTCACTTATGAACGATAGTTCTGGAATTATTGACTTGGGGATTTTTTCTTTACAGCAAAGTTTTGTCATGTTTGCAAAACCTTTTCGAAAAATATATGCAGTATTCGTCATATATACATAATGCCCATCACATGGCAAAAGTTATGAAGAAAATGCACTTCATATCATCTTTAGAGTGTCAGATAGGCATCTGTAATATGACAACACACTTACTATACATGCAGAACTGTTTTGTGCTCACTCAATTTCAACGTTTCTGCCTTCTTTTGACAATTTTCGAGCAAAAATAATTAATATTTTTTATCTCCTTTTTCTACGCATAATGCATATCTCACCAGTTTTAAAAATAGTTTTCCGTCCAAAATAGACAATATAGAAATTTGACTTGTTCTGGCGAATTTTTTGAAACCAAATAAGTTGCTCTGACCAAGAAATTGTTTTTCTTTGCACCAATTTTCATCTCTTGGTCACTGCCAAGTACTCATACCATAGATTTTCTGAAATACTAAAAAAAAAAGTTTTCAGCCCACCCTTGTAACCAATCGCATCACTGGGCAGTGGACCCTAAATAGTGGCACAAACTTGGGTGGACTACATCACCTATGCCACCTTTTCCAATCAAGTAAGTGGACCTACAGTCTAGGAAAACTCCATGGAAGGTAATTTATTACAGTATAAAGAGCCAACTTACCCAACTTTATGAAAGGCTAATATGTGTTCCTGAGGAACACTTGATGGACTTTGTGCATGAGTTGGGTACATATAATATCGGTAAAGTGGTTCCTTATACAACACTTATACGCCTTGGCCAATTTAGCACACCAAAAAAACGACTGATTCCATAGACTGACTGGCAGTTGTCAGTCAGTCAAAAAAAACTCCCTGAAAGTTTGTTTGGTCTAAACTCCGAACGAATAGCTTTGTAGCTAATGTTGATTGTTTTGTAATGTACAAATGATGGATACAAATTTTGATTTGATTCAATGAATATGTAACAACAAGGTTCCATCCTGAACAATAAGGTTCAAATTAGAACCCCCAGCTTCTTTGGACATCAGATTTGTGGTTTGCATGGTTTTGAAGGTTCTATAATATACATTGAGTATGAAGGTTCTATAATATACATTGAGTATTATGACACACGATCTGGAAGAGGAACTGGGAAAATTCTACCTGAGTACACTGTAAGTAGACAGAAAGCTTCACAAAGTGTCTTCATTTTTCTTTACTTAATGACACCAGAAGAGGTGCAAATTTTAATAGACAATATTTGCATTTTTTAATATAATTTTAAATTAAAATTAATAATATATTTATATATATTTAAAATGTACACAATGTGTGAATAAATATGCTATATATACAATTTCAGACATTCTTGAACATATATCTGACCAACCCACCATTCAATAAGACATTTGACATCTGCTTTTCTAATGAAATGTTCATAACTGCCAAGTGTGAGTTTAGTCACAGGGGTTTGGATCGAGAACTCTTCTCTGCAGTCAGTGACAATGACCTGAATAAAATACACTGCTCAGAAGCCTGCAAAACAAAGTGCAGCTTGACATCAAGTACTTTCGCCGATGAGGGGATGAGAACGCGCATAGCATGACAAAGTCATTCTTCAATTGTTATTTGAAAGCATGCAGAAGGGATAGTGTGTGTGTTTGTGTTTTACGCCTCTGCAGTACCTTCGTGGGCTTTATCATGCCACTGCAGAAGGGATAGAAAATGCTTAGTTTCCTTCCGGAGTTCTAAGACAACAGTCAAGTAGAAATAATTATACATACATGGTGTCTGATGAGATGTAACGAGTATCTGATACTAAATGCCCGACAACATAACACACTTATAAACAGTATATAAAATAATAATATATACCATAGAACACTTGTATTCATGAAGAAAAAAGAAACATATCAGTGGTGAGTAATAAGGAATAGGAAATGAAAAGATTTGATCATTGCTGTAAAGTTTAGGCAGGTTAGTCAGCAACGCTAGTTTCTTTTAAAATATGTCAGTGACTGTCGGTCCCTAGTCAACAGATGGTTGCTAAAAAAGAGCCGTCAAAATCACATACTGTTTGTTCAAAGGTTGAAACAAGCAATACACTCTAAAAAATTTCAGGACAAAACTGGTTTTCTAAAATCTAAAATGGTTTTATGAAAAATCCATATTGTTTTTTGCATGGTAGTTCGGTTTTCAAAAAACCATTTTCCATTTCAAAAACCAGTTTTGTCCTGATTTTTTTTAGAGTGTACTGTACAAAAATAACCTTTTGAAAAGCCATCCATTTTCTCATAAATAAACCTTAACAAGGAGGAACTGTCCATGGATTTGTCTGAGTGCATGGGTCATAAAAATTCCAAGATGGTTTCCAAGATGGCTGCCAAGATGACCACCCCTGAAATCAAGAAGGTTCCAAAATAGCTATATCAAATTCATTTGTGACTCCTGGCAGTACATTGTCAAGTCAAACCTGCACTTGCACAGTGTAAATACTATAATAAGATGCACACATTGATAGATTTGGCATTAGCAGACAAGTAATTGATGCAGTTATTCAACAACTGGGATCTACTGTGTGTGTGTGTGTATTTGTATTTTACGCCTCTGCAGCACCTTATTGGGCTATATCGAGGCTTGCTAGGTTGTTATTTGTCTTTGTTTATTTTACTCATATTTTGTAGTATGTCTGTGTTTGGTACAAAAATGAGATTATGTTTTCTGGTTTATCTACCAGAAGTCGAAGTGGGTTTGTTGGGAGAAGTGTATTTCTTTGTGCTTGAAAATCTCTACAATCCTTTAGGATATGTTTAATTGTGAGGGGACACTGGCATTTCTCACAAATCGGGGCTGGGTCACCCAGTAGAAGGTGCAAATGTGTGAGTCTTGAATGTCCAATAAGACACCTGTGAATCACAACCTGGTCTCTCTGTGTTCTGGAGGTAATTTGTTGTACATCCCTGACTCTGGGAAAGATTACTCTGAGTTTATTATTCTCACATGCGTTCCACATAACTTGCCATCCGGACTTTATATAATCGTTGATAGTTGGACGGAGGTCCGTATACGGTATAGTATCTAAAGTAAGATCTTTGGTAAGAGCATTTTTTGCCATAAGATCTGCTTTTTCGTTTCCAGAAATTCCCACATGTCCAGGAATCCAGCAGAAAACAATTTCTTTGCTGTCTAATCCAGACAGGAGCATGAGTATGTCTTGTAATATGGGATGATCTAACCTCTTGCTGGCAAGAGCTTGGATTGCCGATTTAGAGTCGGAACAAATTACAAATTTTTCTTTTTCAGCCATTCCAGCAAGCCATACGGCTTTGTAGATTGCTAAAAGCTCAGCAGTGTATACTGAGCTTTCATTTGTAATGCGCTCACTGTGTAGGTTTGTTTTACAGGAAGTAACAGCGTAAGCCGTTCGGTTTCCATCCTTTGAGCCATCTGTATATAAGAATTTGTGATCATGATATCTTAGTTTGATATCATAGAACCTTCTTTGATACTCTATCGGATCCGTTTCTGCTTTTTTCAGGTCTGCTAATTCAGTGTTAACAACTGGTGTTTCTATACTCCAGTGTGGAATTTGTGGAACTTTGTTCTCAGCAATAAAAAATGTGTCTATGCCGGCAGCTTCCAGATGCGGTTTCATCCTCAATCCCAGTGGCCGAATGGCATTTGGTCTTCTGTCATATCTATCTGTATGATTGGGATGAAAGACAAATGTGTATGCTGGATTAATAGGATTTGCAGCCAGTTTGACAGTATACTGTAGCGATAGCTTCAGTCGTCGGAGTGATAAAGGAGGCTCCTTTGCCAGAACATACAGGCTATCTACTGGAGATGTCCTGTATGCTCCAAGGCTCAAACGGATTCCTTGATTGTGTACAGTATTCAGGCATCGAAGATAGGATGGTCTTGCTGAGCCATATACAATGCAGCCATAGTCGAGACGTGCTCGAGTCACTGCACGATAAAGCCTGAGAAGAACAGTGGTGTCACCACCCCAGTTAATTTTTCCCACTACTTTCAAGATGTTCAACGACTGTAGGCATTTTGCCTTAAGTGCAGTTATGTGAGGAATGAAGGAGAGTTTTGAATCAAATGTGACTCCAAGAAATTTATTAGAATTTACTACCTTGATCGCACAGTTATCAATTTTTAGTGTTGGCTCAGGATGGGGAGTTCTAAGATGGCAAAAGTGCATACATACTGTTTTGGATCTTGAAAATTTGAAGCCATTTTCTTGAGACCACTTATGTAATTTATTTAAATTTTGTTGCAATTGTCTTTCTATAGTTGACATTTGTTTGGATTTAAATGCAATGAGAAAGTCATCAACATATAGTGAGCACATGACATTTTCACGAATAGCTTTAACTATGCTGTTGATTTTTATGTTAAAGCAGGTGGGAGATAAAATGCTTCCCTGGGGAACGCCCATCTCCTGGGGATATTCACTTGAAAGTGTTGACCCAACTCTCACTTTAAACCATCGATCTTCTAAGAAGGAGCCAATAAAATGAGGAAGTCTACCTCTCAAACCAAAGTCAAACAAATCTTTCATTATGCCATATTTCCAGGTGGTATCATAGGCTTTCTCTAAATCAAAAAATACTGCTACAACATGTTCCCTTGTTATCAAAGCGTCCCTTATATACGTTTCTAATCTAACCAGATGGTCTACTGTGCTTCTTTGTTTTCTAAAGCCACATTGGAATTCGGAAATTGAATCATTCGATTCAAGAAACCAGACAAGTCTGTTGTTAATAATTCTTTCCATTGTCTTGCACAAACAACTTGTCAAGGCAATAGGCCTGTAATTTGTAGGATCTGTATGATCCTTATTTGGCTTTGGGATAGGAATTATGGTAGCTGCCCTCCAAGAAGCAGGGAAGGTTCCATAATCCCAAATTTTATTAAAGACATTGAGGAGAACCTCTAAAGATGGAGGAGGAAGGTGTTTCAAGAGTTGGTAGTGAATTTCATCCGGACCTACTGCTGAATCCATAGCTTTTTCAATTGCTTCTCGTAATTCTCCAATGGTGAGAGGACAGTTATAGTCTTCAAGATCATTTGATTGTATGTTCAACTTAAGGCGTTCTGCCTGAGCTTTATAGCGTTGGAATTCTGGCGTATAATTGTCTGATGAAGAATTGAAAGAAAATTTTTCTGCAAGCTTATTTGATATTTGGTCTGGCGTTGTGTATTCTTCATCATTTACTACTAGATGACTGATTTGAGATGTTGATGTTTTACCCTGGATTTTCTTAATCATTTCCCATACTTTTGATGGAGGTGTCCTTTCATTCAATTTAGAAATATAGTTCTGCCAGGTAGTTCTCTTTTTCTGTCGTATAAGACGTCTTGTTTTCGCTCTTTGAATACGGAACTTTTCCAAATTGACAGTGGTTGGATTGGTATTATATACTCTCAACGTTTTTTTCCTTTCTTTGATGGCATCTTTTACATCCGAATCATACCACGGCCTTGTTTTTCGTGACATGCCTCCTTTTGTTTTAGGGATGGTGATATGAGCAATATCTATTAAATCTTCAGTGAATTTCTCGACAAGGGATTCATTATTCATATATGTTTGTAGATTGAAAGTATTTGCTGCCATGTCACTGAATAATTTCCAGTTTGCTTTATCTAGTTTCCACCTGGGGTGGTTTGAAGTTTGGGAATCTGATGTGCATTCTAGTATTATTGGGAAGTGATCACTCCCATGGCTGTCCTTAAGGACAAACCAATTATAATCTAAATAAAGTGTTGGGTCGCTCATACTTAGATCTATAGGACTGTATGTGCCATGACCAGGATGGAGATAGGTGTAAGTGCCGTCATTAAAAAGACATAGATCAGTCGTAGCAAGAAATTCTTCAATAATAAGACCCTTATTATTTCTATGTGGGCTTCCCCACATAGGATGGTGCCCATTAAAATCTCCAAGTATAATACATGGTAATGGCAATTGAATGTACAAATTGTTTAATTCATGATTTGTGAGATGGTGACTTGGAGGTATGTACAAAGAACAGATTGTAAATGTCTTATGTGCTGTTATCTTGACAGCAACAGCTTGGAGATTAGTGTCAATATTGACACGGGAGTGGATAGTTCCCTGCTTTACTAGGATAGACGAGCCACCATGGGCTCTATCATGGGTAATAATTCCATAGTTGTTATATGTGTGGTAATTTCTTAATTTTATACTGTCTGACGGTTTCAGATATGTCTCTTGAAGACAGAAAATAGTAGGTTGGTGTTCAAGAGCTAGAATGGTAATTTCATCAAAATTTGCTCTGAAACCGCGACAATTCCACTGGATAATATTATCCATGTTTAATATGGCAGGTTTTATTTTTTCCTAGTAGATTTTGGGTCAAAGTTAGTCCTGTTTATGCTTCTTCCTGGTTTGTGGTTTGTTTGTCCTTTACTGGACTTGGATGTTGAAGAAGAAGATGAAGTTGATGAAGAAGTTTTTGGTAGTTGGTTGGCCTGCAAATCTTTGTTTGCAGGTGACCTTGGTGGGGCATTTGAGCCCTGTTTTCCAACCCTAGGTGGGCTGGGATTTTGAGGTGTGCTTTGTGTTTGAGGTGTACTGGTGTCCATGGAATCTTCATGATTGTTAGATTCCATGTTGGTGGCGCTATTTTGGTTGTGGTTCTTTTGTGTTGGCTGTTGAGGAGGAGCGAAATTTCTATCTTCCATGACCTCGAATAGCCTCACGAAGTGGTCCCTTGGTGTGAGGTTGGTGTCTGATGGAGTGATGGTTGTTCCTGAGGGGCTGCTGTCTGTGGGAGTGGCAGTTGTTCCGGACAGGCTGCTGTCTTCGGAAGCGGCGTCTGTTCTGGAAATGGAGTGTTGCTCCAGTTGAACCTTTCGACGTGGAGTGGCCCGTTGTCTTGGAGACATTGCAGCTATATTTGAGTAGGTGGCAGTACCATTTGTCTGTGTGGCCATCCTTCGAGCTTCAGGGAAGCTGATGTCATAAGTAACTTTGAGGCGTTGTACTTCTTTTTCTACAGCAAATTTCGCACAGTTGCGGTCAAATGCTGGGTGTGTTTCTCCACAGTTGGCGCATTTCGGTGGTCTATGACATGGTTGTTCTGGGGTGTGGACATGGTCTATCTCAGCACAGTTTGAGCATCTTTCTTGTCCTCTACATTTGGAGATGACATGGCCGAATTTTTGGCACTTAAAGCACCTTTGAGGATTGGGGATGTATGGTTTGACTTTGCACATTTCAAATCCAATATTGATTTTGTTTGGAAGATTCTTTCCAGGGAAGCTGAGGATAAGAATTTGAAGTTGGTGCTTCTGAGTTGGAAATTTCTTCTTTAAGTCAATTCGCCTCACCAAGTCGATGTTTTTCTTGTTAAGCCATCTTGTAAGCTCTTCATCTGAGCTTCGATAACTTTCACGAGAGATGATTGTACCTCGGCAATGATTAAGGGTCTTGTGTGGCTCTGCTGTGATTGAGACATCATCCAACATTGTAGTATTCAGAAGTTTCTCTGACTGGACCTTTGTCCTAGTTTGGACAAGGACTGAACCAGATCGCAGCCTTCGGCCACTTTCTACTGGTCCTATCAAGTCCTCTAGAATGTCATGAATTCTAATAATTGACAGTGATTCAAAGTCATAATTGTTTCCAGTAATTGTAATGAAACTGGGCCAATAGCTCGTAAACATGTTGCCGAATGCATCCGAAAGATCAGATGACATTCTGAAGCGTTTTGCTTCTGAGGAAGAGTTTTGATTAGAAGAAGTCATGGGAGTTTCGGTGGTTCATCCCTCATGCTCCCCACCCACCACGGAGTCCAACAAGGGGAGGCCATTTTGAGTAGGGCAGTGCCCAGTACCCAGCCTCAGGGATACATGAAGGATATACTTTCAGAAGGATAAGTCTGCGACATAGCCTCAATCACAATAGCAATAATCATGGCAGGCACATATCCGTTTCATAACCTTCCTCAATTGACCCATCAGCCATGGCCAAATAGGATCTAAGTCCTAATGACAACTTGACAAGCCGATTGACTGGACCGGGCCAATCCAGCCTCCCGTCTAGGAGAAATCCAGGCCAAAGTAGTGTATTGTATGGGAAGGACCAACTTAGTCCAACCCAACTCAACTACCAGGACCCCTTCATCCTCAGACACGGGTCGCAACCCACGGCAAACAGGTCGCCCCTTTTCCGTCGGGGAGACGTGTGCAAGCGCACTGTCTCGTGTTGGCCACTAAGGATACAGGACTTCACCTTAAGTGTTACCACCCACCGCCACGAGGAGGCCCGAGACCTGCGGGGGCACTGGGATCTACTACCTACATAACACAAATAGATACAGATATGACTGCCAATAGTTGGTTTTCCAGCTTTTCCTCTTTGTACAGAAATTAAATTGTAACACAATACTCCCCAGCCAAACATCAACACACCCTGAAGGTTTAGGAAATGACTTGCGGAAATTCTCACGAACTCAATCTTCCACAACACCTGGGTTAAAGAAAAAGACAAGTCACACTTTGCTGGCATAAGAAAACCCCAAACACTACTAAGGTGAAAGTATAGGAAATCTTATAAAAATACATAAGAGATAAACAATTTTGTTTGACTTTCAGCAGCCTTTTCAAAAAGGATGCGTAATCTAAATGTTTAGTCGTATGTTTATACAGTAAAGATAATGTTGGTGAGAGCATCAGGCCGGAGTATTATAAATCTAAATATTGATTATATAGAATTTTCATAAAATCTTAATAAAAAGCAGAATTTTGTGGAGAAACTTATTTTGGAATTATTGGTTAATGTTCACTAAGTCAAGGTACACTACCGTACACAACTGACCCATCACTTTAAGAGACATATACAGCCGATGCAGATATAAACCAGGTATATATGGTAAGTAAATGTCAACTGCACAAAATTAATGATGTGGCAAAGTGAACCTAGCTGCAAGTCAACAACGAAGCTACACTAATGAAGTTCACAGATTCAGCACATGCTCTGCATGAGCTTGAAGTGCAGCAAGTTCAGTGTTGTAGCAGAAGCAACTTTTCATAATACAGATGAACTTGAGAATTTATTTTTGACAGAATTTAATCAGGAGCAGGAAATTGCACACAGGCCGCACCTTGGTGGGATTACTTTTAATGAACTGTGTGTACCACAGAGTAAAACAGGCTGAATCTGGCAGATGCACCTCGTGCCTGTGACTTCTTGAATGGTTCAAGGCTCAGAATCAGTGATGTAGTCGAGGCCAGGACATCCGAGACTGAGGCAAGGCCAAGGATTTGGCATCCGTGACCAAACCAAGGCCAAGGCCATCAAAATCTGGCCCCGAGGCCGGCCTTGAGGACGAGGCCGGTCCCGAGGCCTCCACAACTGGCCCAATGACACCCGACACCAAGGCAGGGCCAAGGATTTGCTATCCGAGACCGAGCCAAGGCCATCAAAATATAGCTCTGAGGCCGACCTCGAGACCTCAAAACTGATCAGAATTGCAACTAGTTAGTTGAACAATCCCAGCACAATGGAAATCACAAGTGAAGAAATTCCCATCCAATAAGGAAGAAAGTATCATTGAAAACACAAGTTATTGCAAAAGTGTTCAATCAGATAATTATGGCTTTAAAGGTAAAGGTAAGTTAGTAAAGTAAACCAAGAAAGAGGCCCAGAAACAGGAACCTGGAACCCAGCAATAAGACATCCAGTCTGCAACCAACTCAGCTAACCCCCTCCCTTGCCTGAGAACACAAGGAGACCATAGACGACATTGAGAAGCTTTAACCACAATATTACATGTTCCTGTTTCTTTTATTTTTACTCTGTCCAGTTCTGCTCTGTGAACACCCATTTATGAACATGTAAGGGGGGGGGGCAACCAGACGATAGTTGGAGGGGGGGGGGCTATGGATTTTATCCCCGGGATGAACTTTTGTTTGCGCTCACGAAGTGCCGAGCCGCTGACACGCAATATTTTCCGCAAGCGAATGCGCGACAAACTTTTTTACAGCTATTTTAACAGGATGCAGGTGGAAACAAACTTTTTTTTTTAAGTGCTGAAAAAACAAGTGGGAAACGAAAAATCCATAGCCCCATCCCCCAAAGATCATCTGGTAGGCCCCTTATATGCCATAAATCTCTAAATATAATTCAGCACTTTTCTCTTTCCTCTAGAAGTGGAGAAAGTTCAAGAGTGAGTGAGTGAGTGAGTTTGTGTTTTACGCCCCATCAGCACCAGTGTGGGCTATTTAGAGGCAACATTGGTTAGATAGATTATCTTGGAACTAATTTCTCATAATTTGTAGAAGTAGTCGTTATCTCTGAGGAACCGTGTTATACTGGACGCTGAATTTTCTAAGAATAAGTGTTTGAGATTACCTGATTGAAAGGGTCGGTGATGTAGATTGTTATTACATTCTATCAAGATATGTTTGATCGAAAGTGGTACTTGGCACCCTTCGCATATTGGTGCTGCATCATTGTTTAATAAGTGTGAGTGGGTTAATCTGCTGTGCCCTATAAGACATCTATGAATTACGATTTGCTCTCTGCGTGAGTTCACATCAATTTTTATATCTTTCATGACGTGTGGTAGTATTGTGCGTAGCTTGTTCCGTTGGCAAGCATTCCATCGTACTTGCCAACTATACTTGGTAAAATCATTGATATGCTTTCTAAAATCCGTATAAGGGACAACATAGTCCGTTAAGTTTTTACTTAAGGCTCTCTTCGCATGAAGATCAGCCATCTCATTTCCTTTGATATCAACATGACTTGGAATCCAACAAAATATAATATCCTTGTTTTCTTTCATTGCTGCTAAGGTAAAAAGAATGTCTAATACAAGAGGGGTTTCCACCTGCTTGTTGGCTATTGCCTGCAATGCAGACTTTGAGTCAGAGCAAATTACAAAATTGTTAGTTTCTGAGGTGACTGCCATTTCTACCGCCTTGTAGATAGCTGTCAGTTCCGCTGTGAATATCGAGCACACATCAGGTATACGTTCATTACAGTAACTTGTCTTTGCGGAGGTGACTGCGTAACCAGTCAGAAGTCCATCTTTGGACCCATCCGTGTAAAGAAACTTGTATGATGGATACCGGGATTTTATTATGAGGAATTTACTCTGGTATTCCAGGGGACTTGTAGAAGATTTTCTAAGACTTGTCAGGTCTAGAATACAAATTGGTGAAGGAAGGGTCCACGGAGATATGGATGGAACCTGCACTTCAGCAACTATGCAGTTGTCTTTGTTTATTATGTCATAGTAGGGTTTCATTCTAAGACCTAGGGGTTTTATAACACTTTGTTTAGTCATATAAATTTGTTGGTACTTTGGCTGAAATACCGAGTAAAAAGCCGGATTTGTTGGACATGCTGCCAGTTTTACAAAATATTGCAGCGAAAGTTTTATACGACGTAGTGACAATGGTGGTTCTTTCGCAAGGACATATAGACTCTCTATTGGCGATGTTCTAAATGCCCCAAGACACAGGCGAATGCCCAGATGGTGTACTGTATTTAGACATCGGAGGTAAGACGGTCTTGCTGATCCATATACAATACTCCCATAATCGAGACGTGATCGGGTTATAGCCCTATATAGTCGTAGCAATACAGTGGTGTCTCCACCCCAACTGAGCTTGCTGACTACTTTGAGAAGATTAAGGCCTGGTGCAGATTTTTGCGTATTTCAGGTGAAGCCAGCATTTTATCTGCTACAAAACCATACAAAATATGTATGTTCCATTCCACAGTACTTTGTTATCTTTAACACTATTTTGTCAGTAAATATTTCAAATTTCAGGGCAATCAGAGAATTGGTTCCAGAAATCAGAGGTTTTGAACATCCAAAAATTAGCCATTTTTAGCATTTTAGCGTGACATGCATATTTTGATCAATGTTTAACCCTTCATTTGCAAAATAATTTCATCAATTTGTGAATGGAAAGTATTCTCGACTGTGGCCATGGGATTTCTGGTTCTGTGACTATCAATTGCAATCTGATGCTCTGGGTATTTGTCAAATAGTGTCAATGAGACTCCAAAATGGCAAATGAAGCCAAAAATTGAAATTTTAGCAATTTCGGTTAAACAAGTCTGTGTACCGGTTAGCTCTTGGTATTCTATATAGTATTAACTCTCCCGACTTAGTTTGAGGACTCCTCTATTGCATATTACACCTTATTTCCATATATAAATGTCATAGCTACTTGCTTGCATCATTTTTTATTGACTTGTAAAAGTTGTCCCGACCCTAACACTAATTTAGTAGTTGCTCTCAGTCCAGCACAGGCTGGCTACATAAACCTTTTCACTTCAACATTTTTCTTCTAAAGTGGTTTAATAATTTAGCACTAAAAATGATGCGTCTGCCTGTCTGGATAGTTAGCTAATATTGAAAACTACTGCATGTCCCGACCCTAACACCTCTGTCCCGACCCTAACACCTTTAATTAAACCAAGTTTAACTTCAGTTTAGACCCAGTTTAAAAGCCGAATTATCATGTCTGACAAAACTTGCCTAGACTGGGTATATTGAGACCGAATTTAAACTCAGTTTTGACCCAGAACCATGAAAAAAAACTATAAATAAAGATTAATATTAATATACTTTAAGATTATCAAACAACATTTTTTGATGAATGTAAAAGCTATTAAAAGTTAAAAATTGAGTAAGGAATAATGCTAGACCAGCAAAGTGACTTAACCATGGCCACTGGTTGCAGTTCATTCATGTATTTTGTGATTGTCTGCTGGTGTCCCGACCCTGACGCCTCCAATAAAATTTTCAGTGCCATATAAGCATGTTATATCACCTATGCTAATAACTATATCTATTAAAAATTTAAATTGCATACTAGGCTTTGTATGCAGAGCAACATTTCATAATCTTTATCAATTTTTAAATATGTAAATCCTTGTTTGGGAAATATTCAATTCTATCTTGTGTTAAAATGGGCTAATCTCTGAAAAACGACAGTTTTGAATATTGGAACAATTTAAACAGTTCTGTGTCCCACCAAAATATGCATGCATGTCATTCATGGCCTAACAGGTTCAGAAAGTGATCAGATATGACCAACATAATACATATAAAAGAACTAAATCACTCCAAAATAGAATTTTTTGTTGTTACGTCTTCCATGGAAAAAAATCACAGTAGCTATGTAGGAAATCATTACTTAACTCTGATTTTTTGCCTACTTACTACCACATATATGTGCTTTAAATTGCAGCAAAATTCCAGGCAAAAACAACACCTTTATTTTTCACCATCTTGTCACGCTCTTATTTGCACCAGGCCTTAAGAGATTTTAAACCTTTAGCTTTAAGTTCTTTGATATGTGGAATAAAAGAGAATTTAGAATCCAGTAAAACTCCTAAGAATTTGTACTGGTTCACTACTTTGATTTTACAATTTTCCATCATTAGGATTGGATCCGGCTGAAAGCTTCTGGGAGGATAGAAGTGCATACATACCGTTTTATTTTTGGAAAATTTAAAACCATTCTCATATGACCATTTTTGCAACCTGTTTAGGTTAAGTTGCAGTTGTCGTTCGATACTTGTCATTTTGGTTGACTTAAAAGCAATGAGGAAATCATCAACGTATAAAGAGCATTTGATATTCTCCTTGATATGTCGGACTATGTTGTTAATCTTAATATTAAAACATGTCGGAGAGAGAATACTTCCCTGAGGAACTCCCATTTCTTGGGTAAAACTGTTGGATAGTGTGCTTCCTATTCTGACTTGAAAGTTACGATCTTGAAGGAATGAATTTATAAATTGAGGAAGCCTTCCCCGGAGACCCATTTCATGAATGTCCTTCATAATTCCAAATTTCCAAGTGGTGTCATAAGCTTTTTCTAGGTCGAAAAATACTGCAACTACATGTTCTTTCTTAATGAAGGCATCTCTTATGTAAGTTTCTAATGATACTAAATGGTCCAATGTACTTCTTTTGGACCTGAAACCACACTGATATTCTGTTATGGCTTCAGTTGATTCCAAATACCATACTAGTCTATTGTTGACCATCCTTTCCATGGTCTTACAAAGACAACTGGTGAGTGCAATCGGGCGATAGTTAAGTGGATCACTGTGGTCTTTGTTAGGTTTTGGGATTGGTATTACTATCGCTTTCTTCCACAGCGTTGGGAATGTACCAAAGTCCCATATTCTATTATAAATCTGCAGCATAATTTTAAGGCTTGTTTCCGGTAGATGCTTTAGTAGTTGATAATGAACTTCATCTGTTCCAGTAGCAGAGTCTTTAGCCTTATTCAATGCCGCTATGAGCTCTTCCATGGAGAAAGGGATGTTATATGCTTCAGAGTTATCAGACTGGAAATTTAAATTTTGTCGCTCGGCCCTGTCTTTAAATTGTTGGAATTCTTGGGTGTAATTGTTCGATGAGGAATTAAATGCGAATTGGTCACCTATTCTATTTGTAATTTCCTCAGTGGTGGTTATCTCTTCTTCATCGATGACAAGATGTTGAATATGTGTGGATGTATCTCTTCCCTGTATCTTCTTTATCATTTTCCATACTTTGGAACTGGGTGTACGGGTATTAAGTTTAGAGACATAGTTTTGCCAGGTAGCCCTTTTCTTTTGTCTTATTATCCTTCTCGCTCTTGCTCTGAAGATTTTAAATTGATTTAGATTTTCCTGTGTTGGGCGAGATTTAAAGGCACGTAATGCTTTTTTGCGGGCTTTGATAGCCTCTTTGACCTCCGTGTCAAACCAAGGTTTAGGGCTATGGTGAGGATTGGCTTGAGATTTCGGTATCGCTTTATTTGCTATGTCTATAATACCTTTTGTGAAATGGTCTACAGGGGAATCAGAATCTGCATATTTCTGTTGGGTAATATTTTTGTTGCAGAGTTCTGAGAAGAGATTCCAGTCTGCTTTATTTAATTTCCACCTTGATAAACCGGAGTTAGGACCAACATGTAACGATTTCAATAGGATTGGGAAATGATCACTTCCATGTGTATCCTCTAGTACTTTCCAATCAAAATCTAAAAACAAATTTGGATCACTTATACTTAGGTCAATGGCAGAGTAAGTGCCATGTCCTGAATGTAGAAATGTATCTGACCCATCATTGAAGACACAAAGATTATTTCCATTTATAAAGTCCTCAATCAGTTCTCCTCTACTATTCAGGTCTGCACTACCCCATAAAGGGTTGTGACCATTAAAATCTCCAAGAATAATGGAGGGGGCAGGTAATTGGTTAAATAGGTTATTCAGATCTTGTAGTGTGACCCGCATACTCGGGGACAAGTAGAGGGAGCACACGGTAATCGTTTTACGTAAAGTTAGGCGGACGGCAGTTGCCTGTAAGGTGGTGTTAAGATTTAGGCATGTATGAATTACACCATGCCTTACCAGAATGGTAGAACCGCCTATTGCCCTATCAAGGACAATTTCTCCATATGAATTATACATATGATAATTTCTAACAGTAATATTGTCCGAGGCTTTTAAAAATGTCTCCTGGAGACATAAGATGTTCAGTTTATACTCAGATGTAAGCATCTTCAACTCATCAAAATTTGCTCTTAAGCCTCGACAATTCCATTGAATGATGTTGTCCATGGAATGATGTTGGTCTGTCATGTATTTGTTTATCTGTCTGATGGAGTTTTAAAGGTAAATTTCAGGGGTTCACGTCTCAGCGTGATGTTAGTCCTTCCCCCTGTCTTGGTGTTAGTTGTGGTGGGTTTTGTCCCTCCTGGTGCACGTAGTTGTGCTGTGCTCTTTGAATTGGGATTTTGATTCTGTTGTTGTGTCTGATTTGTCCCGGTTTGTTGTAGTTGGTGTTTTTGTAGAGAACCTCCAGGTCTGTCCGGCTTACCCTCCTTCCCCTGCTCTCCACCAGCATGGCCAGTGGTTGGAGCCTGGATGAGAGGGCCGGAATTGGCCTGTGGCTTGTCCTTAACTACCTCAGTTTCTGCAGAAGATATTTGTAGTTCCATTTGATCTTCTAAATCTGTTTGCTCGGAATCAACAGTTTCAAAAGAGGTATTTTGGTCTGACTCAGTCTCTGTAGCTTGAATCTTAGCTGGTGTTCTCTCTTCAATATTCCTGTCATCTGATTTCCTTTTTGTCGATTTGTTGTGTGGGTCGTTTTGTTGGGCTTTGTCTGTCCTGTTTTGTTTTTGAGTCACGTGTTTTCCATGCGCATCTAGAAGTTCATTCATTTGCGCATGGGCAAAAAATGTACAGAATTTGTCTTTGTCTTCTTGAGGATTAGATTTGTCATCATTGTTTTGGGTCTGTGCATGTTTTGAATAATTATATTCGGGATCCAGATCAAGTCTTAGCCTTGGCGTTGAATGAGGTGTTGAACTGGGTCCAGCTGGGCGATGAATGGCAGATCCATGCGATAACTGTGACCCTGTTTGTAGTTCTCCACTGACCTTTCGGGCATAGCTTTCAGCCCCATATCGTGATTGAGCTATTCGTCTTGCTTCTGTAAATGAGATGTTGGAGCTTGCCTTGATCTCAAGGACTTTTTTCTCAAAGCTAAATTTGGGACATGATTTGTCATACGAGGCGTGGCTACCCTTGCAATTAACCCATTTTGGAGGAAGGTTACAAGGATGATCCTTTGAATGTGAATGGTCTAGTCCCCCACACTTGGCACATATTTCCTCTCGATTTTTACAAGTCTTGGTTATATGGCCATATCGTTGGCATCGATAACATCTCCTTGGGTTAGGGATGTACGGACGGACCCTACAGGACTCGAAGCCAAGCTCGACTGAGTCCGGGATCCTACTGCCCTTGAAAGTGAGACTTAGAGTCTCAACAGTGGAACCTTCCCTTGTCTTTCTCTGGAACATCCTGTATATTGAGACAACCGGGATATTTCGGTATTGAAACCAGTCCAGCAGTTGCTCGTCTGAGCTTTCATGACTGTCATAAGAATAAATGACTCCCCTGACGGTGTTCAACCGTTCATGGGGAGTCACCTCTACTTCGGCAGTTCCCAATCTCTTCATCCCTAGCAATTTCTCAGATTGTTCTTTGTGCACACATTTAATCAACAGAGAGTCAGGGAATCTCCTGACATCATCTGGGCGTCCTATAGCCTTGAATAGGGCTGTCGCCCGTAAGACAGAAGACATTTTCTTGTATTCGTCATCTTTTCCTTTGATAACAATGAACCTCGGCCAAGGGTCAGTTTCACAACCAAATAATTCTGTTTGAGACAAGTCTCGGTTAAAAAAATCCATGTAGTGTTCTATTTTTCACCCCCCATGTTCCCCACCCGCCACGGAGTCCAACAAGGGAGACCAATATGAGTAGGGCGAAGCCCAGTACTCGAGTCACAGGGATACAAGAAGGGTATACTCTCCAAAGACTAGGCCTGCAATATTGCCTCAAATCATGATAACAGTAACCATGGCAGGCAAATATTCGGATTCTAACCTTTCTCGATTGACCCATCAGCCATGGCCAAATAGGACTGAAGTCCTAAATAGCAACATGACAAGCCGATTGACTGGACCGGGCCAATCCAACCTCCCGTCTGGGAGAAATCCAGGCCAAAGTAGTGTATTGTATGAGAGGACCAAATTAGTCCCGCCCAACTCAACCACCAGGACCCCTTCATCCTCCAACACGGGTCGCAACCCACGGCAAACAGGTTGCCCCATTTCCGTCGGGGAGACGTGTGCTTGCGCACTGTCTCGTGTTGGCCACTAAGGATACAGGACTTCACCTTAAGTGTTACCACCCACCGCCGCGAGGAGGCCCGAGACCTGCGGGGGCGAGAAAGTTCAAGAAATAAGACGGCACACATAACAGCCAAAATATTCAAATAGATAACAAGCATTAATGATGTCTGACAAGACATATTGAGTATCCAATGCAAAAAGCCAAATGACATACAAATTTCAGATAGTATAAGATTGCATTTTGTACAAGAAGTTCAACATCTCTGTCATATTCTTTTAATCAAAGAAAAGATACACCACACATATTATGTACATCTATAAAGCAAAAACCACATATCTTATTCCAAATTAACACAAAAGTGAAAGCCTTTGATCTTTGTAAAGAAGTTTGACGTCTTATGTCAGAAAAGTGTCTTTGTCAAGATGTGGCACCAAATTAGTCACCAGATTCTAATAAAAAAAATATCAAAATGAGCAGTGCAAAACCTGCCTTGTTGTCAATTGTTGTGTTGTCCTTGCTGAGTGTCATTATCAGTTAAGTCTATTGGGCCTCATTATCATACCAAAGCTGAAATCCCAATTAGGCCTACTAATTAAAAAATACATTGAAGAATGAAGAAGTTTTTTTATTCAACATAACATCGATCATTCTCATAAACCAATGGGGGTGACAGTAACTTTTCATATTGAGTACTGTGCTCACCATATCTGTTTAACAAAACAGAAATAAGGGACCGCAACTGCTATGAAATTATTTACTTGTTTACACTACAAAGTATGTTCGAGCCGTGCCTCTTTGCTCAATGAAATTAAAACACAATACTCCCCAGCCAAACGTCCATTAACCCCACTGTAAGAAATGGCCGTGTTTTTCTGGCTAAAAGAACCGTAAATTTATTGTTATTTTATCAGTATTTTTTTAAAACAGACTTTGTCTGTGAATTTACAGTTCTTTGCCAGTTACAAAATGGCTCCAAGATAAATTTACTGCAACATGTCATTTAACATTCAGTTCACGTTAATGAACAATTACTTAAACCGTTAATTTACTGGCAACTTGTAATATGCAGACAAAACATTTGAATTGGCCAAACAATCAATACACCTTGTCAGATTAGGAACTATAAACAAGAGATTGCATGGACTTCAACCACGGAACATGTGGTGCCATCTATAACATAGCTTTTCACAGCTGTTAATCAAGCTTAATTTATAACTTATCTGAAGGTAAGGGAACATCCTCATTCATATGATCTTAAAGATGCTGTCATTATGCAAAAGTTGTTATATTTATATATGACATTGACATTTGTGTGAGTCTTATGATGTTATCTAAAGAATGACACTATTAAAACCAAAATAACCCAGGCGCAGTCTGCATCAATGCAACATACTTCGATAAACTTGACACCTGGTTCTCTTGGAAAATATCCATCAATTTTATGGTTTGTGAGCAAACGTGTGCAAATGTATTGCTGGGTATAATTGATGGACTTACTTCCCTGCTGTCAAGCAAGAGATGAGCAAGGCCAAGCCTGGAGTCAGTGGCTCTCTCACTCTCTCAGCTGATTCCAGCTTCGGTACATCCCTACAGCTATGCGACAGTTAAATCACATGCTTATAGTCTGTTGTTTCACACTTGTGCAATAAGTAAGAATAACACATACTATCCGTATTTTTACAGTAGATTATACTGCTTCTTCCATTCTTTACATCTATGATTGACAGTTGATATAACTGTAAAATATACTTTAAATAAACTGTTTTATATATGTACATTATACCGTAATATCACTTTGTTGAATCTGCAAAATTACAGTTCAATGTACAATCTGCATTTTACGGCTCATTGTCCTGTTCAGGTTTATTAGTACTTTTACAGTTCTTAGACCTGGAACAAAGTTGCCAGTTAATTCAACTGTAAAATTTAACGGGAATTTTTTGCAGTGCCCAAAGGCCTACCAAATTACCAAGTACTTTTGATAAACAGCTCGATTTTCAGCACCACCTGGGTCACAAAAAAGCCACAATTTACTTGCATGCTGAGTGAGTGAGTGAGTGAGTTAGTGAGTGAGTGAGTAAGTGAGTGATTTCTACAAACATGCAGGAAAACCTTGTATTACAATACATGGGAAATCAAATAATTTTGCTTTTATAAACCTTTTCTTTACTTGTACAGAATAATATAAATATGTTAGCCACGCCAAAAAATTGTCCAACTGGATTGCAATAATTCCAAATCAATCTGGAAAACTAACGGTTCTGTGAATGGGGTGTTGAATCTTTCTTTTTTTTCATATTTGCCAGCTTACTTGTTTTCTTTTGGTTGGATTGATGGATGATTGGGGCTCATTTTGAGTGTGATGGTGCATTATCTTCTGTATGGAGCAAGTTTATGCTCACTTCAGTTGTGTATTTCTTGTGAATTTCTTGTCATTCAGATGTCATTTAATTTATCACGTTTCATGTTTTTAGGGAACGGAAATTTATGGAAGTTTAAGATTCGAGAATGACGAATAAAACGTTTTGCAAATGAATATCTGGCATCGTCTTTTTCTCCAAACCTGGCTATTTTAATAAAAACAGGGAAATTGAAAAGGGCAACTGAACTTGTGGCCCGAGGGGCAAGTCATTGAAACTCACATGCCAAAAAACTTTGCAAGATTATTTGGGAAAACCAAAATAAATCTAGATGCTACAGATGGATATATGGATGATTGAGGCTTTATGTCCTGTATTCATGCACTTGGTAGGCTAATTAGGACAGGGGGAGGACACAGCAATGAGGCAAGGGATGACTGAAACAGCCCAGGTGACCCAGCAAGAGCTGGATACGAACCCTGGACCCAGTGATTGGCAGCCCAGCACGCTACCACTAGACCAACTCTGGCCCCTTGTTTTGGTGTAGAAATTGGTAGTAGTATTAGTGCTTTTGCAACTTAACATGGACTGGCTATTAGGGTGGGACTGGCGCCCCAAAGTTTGCGGATCAAACCTGACTTTTTTTTGCAAGTGAGCTTGGCATATGAGAGCAAGTGTGTAAAATTTCAGCTCATTCTATTTATATTTAGAGGTGGCACATTTCACTTGAAGTTTATCATGTAAATCCCCATTGGTGAGACCTCAAAAAACCCGCAAAAAGCATGATTTTCCAAAAATGAGACATAGAATCAATATTTTTCGACCATTCAAAAACTATGGGGGAGGGTTTTGGGAGGGCAGTTCATAACCACCATAATTTTGCAATTTCCACCCTTCATCTCTGCACAAAGTGATGTCCAATATCAGCAGAATATGACGAAAATGACTCAAAAACGCCTAAATTTCGAGATTTTAGCTCCTCATGGTGGCCAAACAATATATGTTATAGCAAAATGGACGCCTGTTCTGAAGTGCCCTCCCAAAACCCTCCCCCATAGTCTTTGAATGGTAAAAAAATATTGATTTTAAGTCTCATTTTTGGAAAATCATGCTTTTTGCAGGTTTTTTCAGGTCTCGTCAATGGGGATTTACATTATAAACTTCAAGTGAAATGTGCTACCTCTAGATATTAATAGAATGAGCTGAAATTTTACACACACATTCTTATATGCCAACCTCACTTGCAAAAAAAAGTAAGGTTTGATCCGCCTAAGATTTCCAAAATGTGGGGCGCCAGTCCCACCCTACTGGCTATATCAGAGTGTGATGGACTTTTTACATTGTAAAGTGCACCTGAATACCTGAGTGATGGCAAATGGTAGCACCATAAATATGACTAATAATAATAATAATAATAACTAGTATTCAACCTTTAAAAAGGTTAGGCAATGATTCGACCTCAAATATATGAGTAAAACAAATTATATGAGACTATGTCGGATTATTATGGTAGAGACCCTGTAAGCTGAAGTTTCTACTTATATTATGTCGTAAAGTAGACACACTTAGCCCATGCAAAATTTGAAGAAAATTGTCCATGTCAATCACAAGATATAGCCATTTACCCCTTTTGGGGGTTACTACCTAAAACCGAAACTGTTCATCCAGTAACATCCATTAAGTACCAGCCTAGATCCAACATAAACTTGACATTCCATTTTAAACAACCAAATTCCTCAAAATACGTATTTACCCCCCTTTGACCTTGATTACGAGGGTAAATTATCCTATACTGTAACGTTTTCTCTTTTAACATGTGCCTGAGTCAATATCCCATACGTGTGCAAAATTTGAAGTAAATCGTCCATGTCAGTCACAAGTTATAGTCATTTACCCCTTTTGGGGGTAATTATTAAAAACCGAAACTTTTCATCCAGTAACATCCATACGAATAACCTAGACCAAACGTGCAACTAATATTCCATTTTAAACAACCAAGTTCTTCAAAATATGTATTTACCCCCTTAGAACTTGATTACGAGGGTAAATCACCCTATTCTGTGAATTTTTTCCTTTAAGCATGTGTCTGAGTCAATGTCACAATGGTGTGCAAAATTTGAAGTAAATCGTCCATGTCAATCACAAGTTATAGTCATTTACCCCTTTTGGGGGTAATTACCCAAAACAGAAAGTTTTCATCCAGTAAAATCCAACCGGATAGCAGTAGACCAAACATACAGCTGATATTCCATTTTGAACAACATAACTCCTCAAAATATATATTCACCCCTTTTGGCATTGATTACAAGGGTAAATACCCTATGTTGGCAATACTGTTAAAATTATTTGTTTAATATGTGCCTGAGTCAATATCCCAAACGTGTGCAAAATTTGAAGTAAATCGTCCATGTCAATCACAAGTTATAGACATTTACCCCTTTTGGGGGTAATTACCCGAAACAGAAACTTTTCATCCAGTAAAATCCAACCGGATACCCGTAGACCAAACATACAGCTGATATTCCATTTTGAACAACATAACTCCTCAAAATATATATTCACCCCTTTTGGCCTTGATTACGAGGGTAAATACCCTATGTTGGCAATACTGTTAAAATTATTTGTTTAATATGTGCCTGAGTCAATATCCCAAACGTGTGCAAAATTTGAAGAAAATCGTCCAGGTCAATCACAAGTTATAGACATTTACCCCTTTTTGGGGGGTAATTACCAAGCTTCGGGCAACAAGGATTACATAATACAGAAACCATTAATATATTACCAGACTATCATTGAAATCCTTTCATTAAAACCAAAGTTTTACAGTGTTTTCACTCTTGGGGCAAAACACCCTATTTTCAACACCCCATTACATAGTTACCCCTTCACATAATCAAAATATAAAAGATCACTTACCTTGAATGGTTAGTCAGGCTACCTATCAGTGACAGAACTGAGTTTCTAGCTTGCTTAGTTTTTCTGGAAACCTGTGCAAACCTGTTTTAGTCAAATTGGGGTAATTACCCCCTTACCCTCATTGCACAAAAACAATTATGGGTTACAAATGTTGGGATACATGTTTATATATATATTCCAAAGTTTCAAATTGATTCTTGTAATATTAAAAAAGTTATTCCACTTTTAAGTTTTCCAATTTTCGACTTTGAGATGACCTGTGACCTTGAGTTCAAGGTCAAGGTCAACCATCTTCTCCCAAAATGAAGTACTAACCATGGACTATATGTGTACCAAGTTTCAAGTCTCTAGCACAAAAACCTACTGGCCAAGAAAATAATAATAACTAGCAGTCAACCTTTGAAAAGGTAGGGAATAAATCGACTGGGAAAAAATTTGGGATTATTGGCAAAATATTGACTAAATTTGACCATTATTAAGAGGATTAATAGCCCTACAATTGAACGTTTTTGCTTCAGAATATCTATTTACCCCTTGCGACCTTGATTATGCAGGTAAAGTATCACACAAAATCAAAATTGTACTTGCACTATGTCTCTAAGTCAGCATACTGATAATGTGACAAATTTGAAGAAAATCGTCCTATTCAATCAAAAGTTATAGCTATTTACCCCTTTTTGGGGGAAATTACAAAATGCCAAAAAACAACAACTTTTATGATCTTGTAACACCAACAGTGAAGGTAAGAACCAATTGATGCCTAATAAATTATCAAATATACAAGAAATGCTAAGAATACATATTTACCCCTTTCCACCTTGATTACGGGGGTAGTTTACTCCAGAACACCAAAAACCTACAAGCACCATGTTTCAAAATCATCTGACGGAACATGTGCAAAGTGTGGAGAAAATCGTCCAATTCAATCAAAAGTTATAGCTATTTACCCCTTTTTGGGGGTAATTACCTAAAAACAACAACTATTATCTTGCAACACCTACATTGAAAAGGTAAGACCCAACTGATACCTAATATGCCATTAGATATGCAAGAAGTGTTCCGAAAACACATTTACCCCTTTCGACCTTGATTATGAGGGTAAATTACCCCACTGCATCAAAATTGTACTTGCACTATGTTTCCAAGTCAGCATACTGAACATTTGAAAAATTTGAAGACAATCGTCCAAGTCAATCAAAAGTTATAGCAATCTACCCCTTTTGGGGTAATTACCCTAAAACATCATTTTTATTGCATGATAAGATTCCAATTCATGAATACTTCATACACACCAAGTTTCATCAAAATCCCTCCATTCAAACCAAAGTTAAAAAATGTTTTCACTTTTTTGACAAAACACCCATTTTTGAATCAGTCATAACTGAAAAACCCCTTCTCTGATCAAAATATAAAACCCCACTTACCATGGGTATTTAGTCAGGCTATCAATTACAGCAAAAACCGAGCCTCTAACCATTATAGTTTTCTCTGAAAACATGAGCAACTGGTTTTTATCAAAAGGGGGTAAATACCCTTTTACCCTCATAGCACAAAAATGGCCAGATATGAAAAATGTAGCAAATCATGTTTGTATAAAGATTCTTTAGACTTGAATCTGTAACTTTAATATTAAGAGAGATAATCCACTTTGAAAATTTAAAAAATTTGACTTTGAGATGACCTGTGACCTTGAATTCAAGGTCAAGGTCAAAGATTTTTTGGAAAAATAATCTACTAACCCATGGCTATATATATACCAAATTTCAAAGCTCTAGCTCAAAGTGAAATAAAATAATAATAATAATAAAATCAAAGAAAACAAGATAAATCTCCCGATGGGTCGATTTATAATAATAATAATAATAACTAGCAGTCAACCTTTGAAAAGGTAGGATATAAATCGACATGGAATACGTGGGCTTGCAGGCAAAAGATTGAACAATTCATACGAAAAATCAATGGAAACACATAACCAAATATACCATTGAAAACACAAAAACTGCTCAAAATACTTGTTCATCCCTTTTGGCATTGATTTTCAGGGTAAATTACCCGGTGACATCAAAGTCAAACTTGAATTATGTCCCCATGTCAAGATACTAAACCTGTGCAAAATTTGAAGAAAATCATCCAAGTCAATCAAAAGTTATGAATATTTACCCCTTTTTTGGGGTAATTAACTAAAAACGGCCATTTTAACTCAAAAACATCAATGGTGTGAAGTAAAGTCCCAACCGATGCCTGTTATACCATTGCAAAGATAAGAACTGCTCAAAACACATATTCACCCCCTTCGATCTGGAATATGGGGGTAAATAACCCCATGACATCCATATCGTACTTGCATTATGTCCCCATGTCAAGATACTAAACCTGTGCAAAATTTGAAGAAAATCGTCCAAGTCAATCAAAAGTTATCAATATTTACCTCTTTTTGGGGTAATTATCTAAAAACGGCAATTTTAACCCAAAAACAAAAATGGTGTGAAGTAAAGTCCCAACCGATGCCTATTATACCATTGCAAAGATAAGAACTGCTCAAAACACATATTCGCCCTTTCAATCCAGAATATGGGGGTAAATTAACCCATGACATCAAAATCATACTTGCATTATGTGCCCATGTCAAGATACTAAACTTGTGCAAAATTTGAAGGAAATCGTCCAAGCCAGTCAAAAGTTATGAATATTTACCCCTTTTTGGGGGTAATTACCTTAAAATTAGGGGTGGGCCAATCTACAATATTTTCAAAATTCTCACTGAAGACTTGTTGTTTCATAGGCCAAATGATCTGGAGATCTCAAATTTGGTTGGTTTTTTCATCTAAATGGCATATTTATGTTGGTAATTTTGATTTTTCTGAGATAGGTCCCAAAAGTTGAAAAATCGCCTATTTTTGGACATGTTTTTTATAGTAAACAGCTCATAATTTCAAATTTGCACTAATATAAGTTTCTATTCATGATTTTAGGTGTTTGTAATATAATTTTAACTATTTCTATACATCAAATAGTAAAATCAATTGCAAATTGAAGAAAAATAACTCAAGTTATTAAGAAATTAGCAGCGAAAATCGAGCAATTTCACCAATAAACAGTCAAGTAACATCTTTCAAACACTAATACATAGCATACAATCAGAAATAATGCTACTTCTCTGTAATTCAAACACAATATACATGTCTTGACATAAGAAAAACTGTTCCTTCAAAGTAATTTGGCATTAAACAACCCATACACTCTGAACAGGTTGGTCTTTTTGGTTGAACGTCACATTATTCTCAACTATGGTTTTACATTTAACACCAATAGAACATGTTGCCAATTTTGAGGAGTGTTGAGACACAAATCCCATTCTCACAATAACTAGAATTAGGCCAATCAGAAAGTATCATTAAATTTAAATGCAATGAGAAGCTGCAATACAAGATGGTGAAGAGACATTATTGTAAGACATGGTCACATGCAACTTCTAGCATCATGTTTATGCCAATTAGGACAGTCATATCACAGCGACTTAAACACATTATTCAGCAGGGAATCTAAATTTGTCTTTACCTTGCCCCCTGGTTTGGAAACACAACTTTGATTACATCTGCAAGCTCCTACTCTGAGAATTTTGGAATCTGGTCTGAAGATATATTACCCATGTTGCCACACATTTCAAACTTTGAAATAGATCAATTTCCGACAGCAGTAACTAAAAGTATCAATGACATCATCTGCACTGACAGGACTTCCTTGACTGCTTGTGCTGATCTTGTAGAATGTCTACTTCGTACACCTGCCCAGTTACATCCAGGATTCTCCTCGAACTAATTCCCCTCAATCCCAAGGCAACTTCAATAATGAATAGAGCTTGTGCTGGACTCCCATGCTTCTCATCATCATAATTATGAAGATCACCAACCATGAATGGCAACTCCATCTACAAAAATTAAGGTTTAACTATCCAGCTGATGAGGGGACGCCAGCTGCACAAGCATAAACAACCGAGCAAGGTACGACAGAATTAAAAAATACTAAATGGTCTCTCATTTCAAGTGAGCACTGGCTTCATACTGGATATCATTGGAATCCATCCTAGACATATCAACATTATACAGTGAGTGAGGTTAATGCCAAGCATGACTTGGAGAAAGCAGCTTGGAAATGACAGTGAGACTATGGCATGGATACTTGAGTTGGACACAAACCCAGAAAGCATGCAGTGAAGTTTTGGATGAGATCTCGAATGCCAATTCTTTTTTCCAAATCAGAAAACACTTTTAATTGCATGGTCATGCCCCAAGAATTAGATGTGCAGTGTTTTAATTTTGGCAATTTTGATTGGGCCTTTGGGAAATTAGCCTTAGATGGTTCTGCATTAGTATATGTTTCTCTGGCTGTGTGCATTGATCTTGTATGCCATGAGGGACTTGACTAGGTTCAACTATTGGTGTGGTAAATTCTGAGTCATCTGTCACAGTTTCCATGCAGGTGTGTGCCTCTTTTTTCAAACTGTTTGCTCCTGTCTTCAGCTTTCCCTCTGTGCCTAGAACACATCTCTTCTCTTCCCTGTTTTGTTTCCTTTTTGCTGCTTTGACTAGTTCTTACGCACAGTCTGTGAAGAAGAAAAAATGTGTGTAAAAGAAAACTGTACCTTCTGCCTTCATGACAATATCATATTCAGTCTCCAACTGCTTATCCCTCTTTCTCCTGGTGTTATAGGCTCTCCTGGTCATGTGCTCATTCAATTCAGTAAATTTCATTGACCATTCTTATGTCTTCTATTTCCTGTTGCTTCTAAAATAAGATTACTTTCCATCGATGTCCCTTATTTTCTTGGCAACAGACTTTTTGGGCATAATCTACAGTTTAGTACACATTTTAGTGCTAAGTCCAGTCCTTTACAATTCTAAGAACCACTTCTTCTTCACCAACAACCTCCTCTTCCTTCTCAAAGACTTGTTTGGTCACACAACACAAGTGCTATCATTCGGCTCAGGATAACTTGCCATAGTGGGTAACGCACTTTAGACACATGTGTACTTAAATTGTAAACAGAGTTCAGGACAAATTCAATGACAACCCTATTAATTGTTTTAAAATTTTTGGACATTATCCTGCAGCTAAACATATCTAAACTACCAACATCTATAAAATCAACATATTTACAGCCATTTTTTAGTCTTGAGACCCCTCGAATGCATAAAACTCCCATGCATTATCAACTTTTTGGGGAAATTTGACCATAATATGTGATAGAAAGTTCACTAAACACATTTTATGACATCTAATGTCATTTTAGTGATAAAGATATGCCCATCTGTCTGTCTACTGGCTGAAAAGGCACCCAAAATGTATGAAAAACGTCACTTTTTTGCCTAAATTAAGATAGGGGCAAACAAATGCCAATTACCAACATATATACCTTTCGGAGACAACTTTACCTGCCTAATTCTTAATCAGGAGGATATTTGGCCTAGGAAATCACAAGTCTTATGATTTTTACCCAGATTGGCCCACCCCTATTAAAATGACAATTTTCACCTAAGGACATCTGTATTGTGAAGTAAAGTCCCAACCGATGCCTATTATACCATTGCAAAGATAAGAACTGCTCAAAACACATATTCACCCCTTTCGATCTTGAATATGGGGGTAAATTACCCCATGACATCAAAATCGTACTTGCATTATGTCCACATGTCAAGATACTAAACATGTGCAAAATTTGGAGAAAATCATCCAAGTCAATCAAAAGTTATGACTTTTACCCCTTTTTGGGGTAATTACCTAAAAACGACAATTTTTATCCAGGAACATCCACAGCACGAAGGAAAGTCTCAAACGATGCCTATTGTATCATTCAATACACAATAACTGGTCAAAACACATATTCACCCCTTTCGATCCAGAATAAGGGGGTAAATTACCCCTTGACATCAAAATCATACTTGCATTATGCCCCCATGTCAAGATACTAAACTTGTGCAAAATTTGAACAAAATCGTCCAAGTCAATCAAAAGTTATGAATATTTACCCCTTTTTTGGGGTAATTACCTAAAAACGGCAATTTTAACACAAAAACATCAATGGTGTGAAGTAAAGTCCCAACCGATGCCTGTTATATCATTGCAAAGCTAAGAACTGCTCAAAACACATATTCGCCCCTTTCGATCCTGAATATGGGGGTAAATTAACCCATGACATCAAAATCATACTTGCATTATGTGCCCATGTCAAGATACTAAACTTGTGCAAAACTTGAAGGAAATCGTCCAAGTCAGTCAAAAGATATGAATATTTACCCCTTTTTGGGGGTAATTACCTAAAAATGGCAATTTTAACCAAAAAACATCAATGGTGTGAAGTAAAGTCCCAACCGATGCCAATTGTATCATTGGAAAGACAAGAACTGCTCAAAATACATATTCACCCCTTTCGATCTTGAATATGGGGGTAAATTACCCCATTACATCAAAATCGTACTTGCATTATGTCCACATGTCAAGATACTAAACATGTGCAAAATTTGGAGAAAATCGTCCAAGTCAATCAAAAGTTATGACTTTTTACCCCTTTTTGGGGTAATTACCTAAAAACGACAATTTTTATCCAGGAACATCCACAGCACAAAGGTAAGTCTCAAACGATGCCTATTGTATCATTCAATACACAATAACTGCTCAAAACACATATTCACCCCTTTCGATCCAGAATAAGGGGGTAAATTTCCCCTTGACATCAAAATCATACTTGCATTATCTCCCCATGTCAATATACTGGACTTGTGCAAAATTTGGAGAAAATCGTCCATGTTAATCAAAAGTTAGAGTCAATTACCCCTTTTGGGGTAATTACCCCCAAAACGTTATTTTTATTTTATAATGTGACTGTAATTCATGAATACTATATACACACCAAGTTTCATTAATTTCCCTCCATTCAAACCAAAGTTAAAAAATGTTTTCACTTTTTGGACAAAACACCCATTTTTGAAAGTCCAATAACTCAGAAACCCCAAGTTTGATCAAAATATAAAAAGTGTCTTACCATGGATGAGCAGTCAGGCTATCAATTACAGCAAAAACTGAGCCTCTAGCCATTATAGTTTTCTCTGAAAACATGAGCAACTGGTTTTTGTCAAAAGGGGGTAAATACCCCTTTACCCTCATCTCCCAATAAACGATACAGGCCAAAATTGTAGCAACACATGTTTATATAAAGGTTCCTAAGTCCTAATAATCTAACAATGATATTAAAAGAGATAATCCACTTTGAAATTTTGGAAAATTTGACTTTGAGATGACCTGTGACCTTGAGTTCAAGGTCAAGGTCAACCATTTTCACAAAAAATGAAAGTACTGACCAAGGACTACCTATGTACAAAATTTCAAGTCTCTAGCACAAAAACTAACTGGCAAAAAGTGGCCAAATAATAATAACTAGACATCAATATTACTGGTGAACCAGTAATGAGCATTCACCATAAGAAAGGATTTACTTGATTATCAACTTGACTTTAATTCTTCATATTGACATTCATATTGACACTTAAATTGACTTCATTTTGACATTCATATTGACATATCTATTGACATTATTCATATTGACATTTATGTCAATATTCATATCGACATTCACTGACATTCATTTGACACTGATATCAATTAACAGTGATGACACTGATAATGACACTGATGACACTGATATCTACACTAATATTGACATTCATTTTGACATTCATTAATTTTGACATTCATGTTGATATTCATGTTGACATTCATATATATTGACATTCATATTGACGTTCATATTGAATTCATAATGACATTCATATTGAGTTCATATTGACCTTAATTTATTCTTTAATTCATTATATTCTGCACTTATCTCATTTCTTAATTTTTCCTGTCTTTGACTGGTGATGACCTTGACAAGTGATTAACTTCTTCACAAGGTCAAATATATTTTAGATCATTCAAGTTACTCTTGATTGGAAATGATAGACCACAATTGAACAACCTTGCTTGAAAAAGTTGTGAAATGTACCTATTGGGGCTTTTCATTCACTTTCTGTGACCTTGACCTTGATGTCAAGGTCATGGATGTTTAACGAAAATATTCCTATACCACAGGGCTATATATGTTAAAAGTTTCATTGAGTTGTCTTCATTCACAGCAAAGTTAAAAAATATTTTCACTTTTGGGTAAAATATTCTAATTTTGAAAGTCGAATATCTCAGTAACCCCTTGCATGATTTTCACCACATTTCTTTCTGCACTGGCCCATGCTATAGAGCACCTTTTGCTATAATTTCATGACAGTGCTGCTTGTAGTTTTCTCAAAACCGTGCGCAAACTGGTTTTCATTAAAAGGGGTTAGGGCAATTACCCCTTTTCGAAAATGATCAATTTCATGGCTGATATTTGTTCAATAGGGGTCTACTAACTTAACACTAAAGACCAGGTGTCTCTATCTTTATTAGTTCAGGAGATAGACCTCCAAAATCAGTGACTTTGAGGTGACCTGTGACCTTTAAAAATAGGTCAAGGTCAAAAATATTTTGGGAAATTAATCCACTCATCCAGGACTATCTATACACTAACTTTGATGTTGAAATTCCAAAAAAAATGGGAAGAAAAATAATAACTAGTATAACTGATATTGCCGTACGGCAATATCGGATAATCCCCCGCGCCCCCCCCTTATCTCCCCTGCCCTGCTTACTCCGTCCTTCCAGTTCATATCCGTCATGATAAATTCTTCATACCATGTATGAACGTAGTAATCTTGCTGGTGCATATGCCTATGAAATGTCGTCGCAGGCACAAGGTTAGCTGCTGGGAAAGGTGGCAGTGAGACAGTATATGACTTACATGCATCTGTGAATAATTTTTTTAGCTTTATTTTACCAGCAAAGTATTGGAGATATGAGGATGGCCTTATACCACAAAATAGGGCAAAAAATTAGCAACATGTACATTCAGTTTTAAGTGATCTGAAACAATAGTTCATGAGTTATAATTGAATATATAAAATCATTTATTTGAAATTGGCTATTCAGAAGAGGTATATTTCCTTGGAGGACAGTAAAGGCCATAATTTTACGCATCTTTTGGTATTAATTTCATGAAATTTGAATAACCAGAAGCGGAGCAATGTACATTTCAATTTTGAAATTAAAAAAATTCTCCAGGAAAAACTCTTTGATGTAGGTAATTGATCTTTGGGGACAATATGGAGGGCTGATATGGGTATCCCCCATAAAATATTCATGGACGTGCATGAAGAATTTCATCGACTTTTTAAGCCGTAAAGGTTTTTTAGGTGCAAAAAGTGACATGAAATTTTCAATGTCCGACGCGATTCTACACCGCGCGTCTGACACTATTATGCTATACACCATTGGAAAGCTGAGAAACAGACCTTTCTTGTGATATGTGAGACTTTGCTGTAGCTTAAATAGGGACCGAGATATGAGCACTTGAAAATTGGGTTTTTGGACGTCCGTAGCGCCGAGCCCGTTTGAGCGAGCGGTCCGTAACTTTGTGAAGTTTGTACACTAGGGTACTTCTGTAAGTGTACCCATTTTCAGCTTTCTACGAGCATTCCTTCCCTGTTTTCCAGAAAAATTTTGGAAAATTTTCATGACATCCAATTTTGAAAAATTCATATCTCTGAAACTATTCATGAAATTTCCATGAGACGCCTTTCTGCACTGGAGACTTTGTCAAGGTATCTTACAAAAAATCAGCAAAGCCCAATTTTCTTTTGTTCTCCTGGAAACGCTGCCAGAAATTGATTTTTTATTTTCTCAATAACGCGTTACCATCATGAAATTTGATTAAGAAATTTCACAAGCAGTAGCACGCAACGGAGTCACATATTGTATTTGAGGTTTCAGGATGTTATCTCTAATAGTTTTGCAGTAATCACAGTTTTCCTGAGCTGAATAATAAGAATAACTAGAGAACACGGTAATTGTCATCAGAGACAATTACAAAGAATTTACCTTTACTTTTAACTGAACTTGGCCTGTAAACAGAAAGGCAAATGGACAGATGGACAGCTAGACAGATGGGCTAAACTTTGAATGTAACGGACAGACAAATGGACAGATGGATGAAACCTACGGACTGACAGACACATGCTGACTCTGATTTCTCACCTGATGCCGGACTCAGACTCCAGACTCAGACTCGTGACTACAAATGCTGATGCCAAATTCTTCCGAAGACTCAACAAGGCCTCAGAGTCCTGACTCAGAGTCCTGACTCAGAGTCCTGACTCAGAGTCCTGACTCAGAGTCCTGACTCAGAGTCCTGACTCAGAGTCCTGACTCAGAGTCCTGACTCAGAGTCCTGACTCAGAGTCCTGACTCAGAGTCCTGGCTCAGAGTCCTGACTCAGAGTCCTGGCTCAGAGTCCCGACTCAGAGTCCCGACTCAGAGGCCCGACTCAGAGTCCCGACTCAGAGTCCCGACTCAGAGGCCCGACTCAGAGTCCCGACTCAGAGTCCCGACTCAGAGTCCCGACTCAGAGTCCCGACTCAGAGTCCCGACTCAGAGTCCCGACTCAGAGTCCCGACTCAGAGTCCCGACTCAGAGTCCCGAATCAGAGTCCCGACTCAGAGTCCCGACTCAGAGACCAGACTCAGAGTCCCAACTCAGAGTCCCCACTCAGAGGCCCGACTCAGAGTCCTGACTCAGAGTCCCGAATCGGAGTCCTGCCTCAAAAGGCCTGACTCAGAGTCCTGACTCAGAGTCCTGACTCAGAGTCCCAACGCAGAGCCCTGACTCAGAGTCCTGACTCAGACACCCACCTCAGAGTCCCGACTCAGAGTCCCGACTCAGAGTCCTGACTCAGGGTCCCGACTCAGAGGCCCGACTCAGAGTCCTGACTCAGAGGCCCGACTCAGAGTCCTGCCTCAAAAGGCCTGACTCAGAGTCCTGACTCAGAGTCCTGACTCAGAGACCCACCTCAGAGTCCTGACTCAGAGTCCCGACTCAGAGTCCCGACTCAGAGTCCCGACTCAGAGTCCCGACTCAGAGTCCCGACTCAGAGTCCCGACTCAGAGTCCCGACTCAGAGTCCCGACTCAGATTCCTGACTCAGAGTCCTGACTCAGAGTCCTGACTCAGAGTCCTGACTCAGAGTCCCTACTCAGAGGCCCGACTCAGAGTCCTGACTCAGAGTGCTGACTCAGAGTCCCGACTCAGAGGCCTGCTTCAAAAGGCCTGCTTCAAAAGACCTGCCTCAGAGTCCTGACTCAGAGTCCTGGCTCAGAGTCCTGGCTCAGAGTACTGACCCAGACTCCTGACTTAGACTCCTGACTCAGAGTCCTGACCCAGACTCCTGACTCAGACTCCAGACTCAGAGTCCTGACTCAGAGTCCTGACTCAGAATCCGGACTCAGAGTATTGACTCAGAATCCTGACCCAGAGTCGTGACTCAGAGTCGTGACTCAGAGTCCTGACTCAAAGTCCTGACTGAGAGGCCTGACTCAGATTCCTGACTCTGAATCCTGACTCAGATTCCTGACTCCGAGTCCTGACTCAGGGGCCTGACTCATAGTCGAGACTAATAGTCGAGACTCAGAGTCCTGACTCAGAGTCCTGACCTAGGGTCCTGACTCAGGGACCTGACTCAGAGACCTGACTCAGGGTCCTGTCTCACAGACCTGACTAACACACCTGACTCACAGACCTGACTCACAGACCTGACTCACAGACCTGACTCACAGACCTGACTCACAGACCTGACTCAGGGTCCTGGCTCAGGGTCCTGACTACAACTCCTGTTCCCAACTCCACTCAGTCATTTGAGACTGTAGTATGTATATAAACATTAGTCAGTAGCGTACACTGGCCCCGTCACCTGAAACAGCCAGAACAGCTTTCCATATATGGTTAATGTATGCTAATATATGCGGCCAGCCTGCGTTGGAGTGTGAAATGGTGTCACCTGCATCATGTGAAAATGAATTTTTTGCTGACCATTTCTTCATTTTTCTGACCTTTTGACCTTTATTGCTTAAAGCTGACTGCAGCTAGATACTTGCCATTTGTCACAAATTACTGCAAGTATTTGGTCCACATTTTCAGTTAAAATCAAGAAAATTGGAATGTTCCTTCCCAGTTAAAAAAAATAATCAGTGAAAATAACCTGTTTTCATTTCCTCTTTGACCTCAAATTTGACCTTAATAAAAAGGTCAAAGCTCAAAAGTAATGTGCTCATGTGATTGACAGATGTGATATAGGGGGGTCATTTAATTTAAAGAAAGCTGTAGGAGTGATATTTCCCACTCCAAAAAAATCATTTATGGTAAATGTCAGGAGTGTCGAGAAGTACCATTTTTCACAATTTTTTACAAATTTAGTTGAAGACATAAAATATTCTTCATTGGGGGCTTTTGATAACCATATTATTGACTTGTAGACACCAGACTTTTGAGAGGATTAGTGGAAAATAACACAATTTTCAGAATTTTTGCAAAATTCAACTTTTTAAACTTTAATGACTCAAATCACCTTCAAATATAACCTTTTGGTCCATTTTTTTGGTCAATATAGTCTTTTTGGGTAAATATAAGGGTAGTTCATTATACATTTTGATCACCTAAAACTACTCCTTCATTGAGATTTTACAATTCCACCTCAATTTTGAACTCTTGATTTTGGAAAATTGCCATATTTCAAAAAGTATTACATATATCCAAACCATATTTCTATCCGCACTGGCCCCAGATACTGGCTAACTTTTACCACCATCATCATGTTCCTATCTGTTACATAACTTGAGAAACCTGCGCAACACTGAAAACTGCTCATTCGCTCTAGCCCTTTACCCGTTGGACCAACTCTCATATGACCAGGGACCAAAATGTTGAAAACAACTTTTTATTACAGGATTTTGACTCTTGACTCAGTATCTCAAATACTTTTTGAGTTATAGGCCTTGAAAGTTTACTCATTTTCGACTTTGAACGGCTCTGTGAAAAAGACAACTGTGAAAATGACATCAAATGACCCAATTACGTAATACCCAATAACTGATCTACCTTTTGACAAACTGGCATGAACATAGAACCATTTTGAAATAAGAAGAATAATAATAATATTAACAAAAACAAATAGAATTTACCATAGGTAAATTCTTAATAACTAGTATAACTGATATTGCCGTACGGCAATATCGGATAATCCCCCGCGCCCCCCTGTCTCCCCTTCCCTGCTTACTCTCCCCTTCCAATTCATGTCCTTCATGATTAATTCTTAAAAGCATGTATGAACGCTGCAATGTTGTTGGAGCATATGCCTATCAAATATCTTGACTGCCAGACACACCTGTGGTGGCCAGGCGTACCACCCTGCAAGCAGTGCATGTTGAGCAAACCCTAACCCTAACCCTAATGGCTTGTTGCAGGCAAACCATAAGAGTTGGGGAGATGAGCCTACATGGAAAAATCAGGCAATAAATTAGGAACATGTCATTGCATTTTCATCTGATTTAAAACATAAATGCAGGAGTTATAGTGGCTTATATAAAATCATCTATGTAAAATTGGCTATTACTATGAGCTGTATGGCCTTGGAGGACAGTAAAGGTGATAATTTTAAGCATCTTTTGGTATTAATTTCATGAAATTTGAATAACCGTAAGCTGAGCAATTTATATTTGAAGTTAGAAAATTAAAAAAATTCTCTAGGACAAACTATTTAATGTAGGTAATTTATGTTTGGGGACAATATTGAGGGCTGATATGGGTAGCCCACATAAAATAATGATGGACGTGCATGAAGAATTACATTGACTTTTTGAGCCGAAAAGGTTTTTTGGGCCTAAAAAGTGACATGAAATTTTCAATGTCCGACGCGATTCTACGCCGCGCGCCTGACAATATTATGCTATACACCATTGGAAAGCTGAGAAACAGACCTTTCTTGTGATATGTGAAACTAGTCTGTAGCTGCAATAGGGACTGAGCTATGGCCACTTGAATTTTGAGTTTTTGTGCGTCCGTAGCGCACAGACTGTTTGTCCGAGCGGTCCGTAACTTTGTGAAGTTGGTACATTAGGCTAGGTCTGTAAACACGCCCATTTTCAGCTTTCTACGAGCATTCCTTCCCTGTTTTCCAGAAAAATTTTGGCCAGTTTTCGGGATGTCTATTTTAAAAAAAATCATATCTTGAAATGTGTTCATGAAATCTCCACGAGACGCCTTTCTGCACTGGAGACTTTGTCAAGGTATCTTAGAAAAAATCAACAGCTCTCAGTTATCCTTAGGTTCTCAGAAACCTGCGCCGGAAATTTTTTTTATATTTTCCTCATAACTCATAAGTGTCATGAAATTTGATCATGAAATTTCGTCTGAAGTAGCGCGCAATGGAGTCGCATATTATCCTTGACTTGTAAAACAGGATCTTTAGTAGTTTTGTAGTAATCACAGTTTTCCTGAGCTGAATAATAATAATAATAATAATAATAATAATAATAATAATAACTAGAGAAGACGGTAATTGTCATCAGGGACAATTACAAAGAATTTACCTTTACTTTCAACTAAAGTTTGCCTGTAAATGGACAGACAAATGGCCGGACCAACAGTCAGACAGACAGACAAAACTGAAGGACTCAAGGACACACGCAAATGATAATATTCGACGGGACTGGTTCTCATTTTCACTACCTTCATCAATGTTTTACATGTCAGGAGTGAGAACGTTCATTTCAGAGTACTGGTTCAGAGTCCTGACTCAGAGTCCTGACTCAGAGGCCTTACTCAAGGGGCCTGACTCAAGGGTCCTGACTCAGGGTCCAACTCAGAGGCCCGACACAGAGGCCCGACACAGAGGCCCGACACAGAGGCCCGACAAAGAGGCCCGACTCCGAGGCCCGAGGTCGAGGCCGAGGCCTGACTCAGAGGCCCGGCTCAAGACGCTCAGAAGACTGGCTCAGACTCCAAGTTCAGAGGCCTGGTTCAGTAGCCTGACTGAGAGTCCTGACTCAGAGGCCTGAGGCAGAGGCCTGACTCAGAGTCCTGACTCAGAGACCCGACTCAGAGGCCCGACCCCGAGGCCCGAGGCAGAGGCCCGAGGCCGAGGCCCGAGGCCGAGTCCTGACTCAGAGGCCCGGCTCAAGACGCTCAGAAGACTGGCTCAGACTCCAAGCTCAGAGGCCTGGCTCAGTAGCCTGACTGAGAGTCCTGACTCAGAGGCCTGAGGCAGAGGCCTGACTCAGAGTCCTGACTCAGAGACCCGACTCAGAGGCCCGACTCAGAGCCAGACTCAGAGGCTCAACTCAGAGGCCCGACTCAGAGGCCCGACTCAGAGGCCCAACTCAGAGGCCTAGGGCAGAGTCCTGCCTCAGAGGCGTGACTCAGAGTCCGGCCTCAGAGGCCTAAATCAGTGTCCTGACTGAGGGTCCTGGCTCAGGGTCCTGCCTCAGAGTCCTGACTCAGTGGCCTGACTCAGGGTCCTGACTCAGAGGCCTGACTCAGGGGCCTACCTCAGGGTCCTGACTCAGTGGCCTGACTCAGGGTCCTGACTCAGAGGCCTGACTCAGGACCCTGCCTCAGAGTCCTGACTCAGTAGCCTGACTCAGAGTCCTGACCAAGACCCCTTACTCAGAGTCCTTACTCAGAGTCCTTACTCAGAGTCCTGACTTAGAGGCCTGACTTAGGGTCCTGACTCAGAGGCCTGACGCAGTGTCTTTACTCCGGGTCCTGATTCAGAGCCATGACTCAGGGTCCTGATTCAGAGTCATGACTCAGAATTCTGACTCAGGGTCCGGACTCAGAGTCGTGACTCAGGGTCCTGACTCAGAGTCCTGACTCAGGGTCCTGACTACAACTCCTGTCCCCAACTCCACTCAGCCATTTGCGACTGTAATATGTATATAAACATTAGACAGTAGCGTACACTGGCCCCGTCACCTGAAACGGCCAGAACAGCTTTCCAAATATGGCTAATGTATACTAATATATGCGGCCAGCCTGAGGTGGAGTGTGAAATCTTCTCACCTGCATCATGTGAAAATGAATTTTTTTGCTGACCATTTTGTCATTTTTTGACCTTTTGACCTTTACTGCTCAGAGATGGCAGTAGGTACAGAGTTGTTGTTTACCACAATTGACCACAACAATTCATTTCACATTGTCCATTAAAATGACTAAAATTGAAACATTCCTTAAGGGTTTAAAAAAATCATATCTGAAAGTGGTCAATTTCCATTTCATCTTTGACCTCAAATTTGACCATGACGAATGAGACTACTTGTCAAATTTTATGTGCTCATGTGATTGCCAGTATGTCATTTTGGGGGGTCATTTAATTTACAGAAAGCCGTAGGAGTAATATTTCCCACTCAAATTAAATAATTTCTGCAAAATGTCATGTAAGTTGCGAAGTACCACTTTTCACAATTTTTTACAAAATAAGTTGAGGATATGAAACAATTGTAATAGGGGGCTTTTGATAACCATATTACTGACCAGTATACCTCAGACTTTTAAGAGGATTGGTGAAATATAACACAATTTTGAGAATTTTGGAAAAATGCAACTTTTTTGACTTTGATGGCTCATATCACCTTCAAATATCACCTTTTTGTCAAATTTCTTGGTCAATATAGTCTTTTTGGGTAAAGTTAAGGGTAGTTCATTATACATTTTGATCACCTCAGACTACTCCTTCATGGAGATCTTGCAATTCCACCTAAATTTTGAAGACTCGATTTTGAAAAATGACCATATTTCAAAAAGTCTTGCACCAATTCAAACCATTTGTTGAATGTGCACTGGCCCCAGATACTGGCCAACTTTTGCCACCATCACCATGTTCCTATCTATTACGTAACTTGAGAAACCTGCGCAACACTCAAAACTGCTCAAGTGCAATAGCCCTTTACCCACTAGACCAATTGTCATATGACTTCTCCCAACACATTGACAACAACTTTTTGTCACAAGATTTTGACTCATGACTCATTATCTGAAATAGTTTTTGAGTTATGAGCCTTTAAAGTTTACTAATTTTCGACTTTGAACGGCTCTGTGAAAAAGACAACTGTGAAAATGACATCAAATGAACCAATTACGCAATACCCGACAACTGACGAACCTATTGACAACCTTTCGTGAACGTACAACCATTTTGAAAGAATAAGAATAATAAGAATAATAAGAATAATAATAATAACTAGAGAAGACGGTAATTGTCATCAGGGACAATTACAAAGAATTTACCTTTACTTTCAACTAAAGTTTGCCTGTAAATGGACCGAGAAATGGCCGGACCAACGGTCAGACAGACAGACAAAACTGAAGGACTTAAGGACACACGCAAATGATAATATTCGACGGGACTGGTTCACATTTTCACTACCTTCATCAATGTTTTACATGTCAGGAGTGAGAACGTTCATTTCAGAGTACTGGTTCAGAGTCCTGACTCAGAGTCCTGACTCAGAGTCCTGACTCAGAGTCCTGACTCAGAGTCCTGACTCAGAGTCCTGACTCAGAGTCCTGACTCAGAGTCCTGACTCAGAGTCCTGACTCCGAGACATGACTCCGAGTCCAGACTCCATGTCCTGACTCAGATTCGTGACTCCGAGACGTTCATTTCAGAGCCCTAAATCAGAGTATTGAATCAGAGTCCTGAATCAGAGTCCTGGCTCTGAGTCTTGGCTCCGAGTCCTGACTCAGAGTTCTGACTCAGAGGCCTGACTCGGAGTCCTGACTCAGATGCCTGATTCAGAGGCCTGACTAGATGTCTGACTCATATGCCTGACTCAGAGCCCTGACTCAGATGTCTGACTCAGAGTCCTGACTCCGAGTCCTGATTCTGAGTGCAGACTCAGAGTCCTGACTCCGAGTCAGAGTCCTGACTCCGAGTCCTGACTCCGAGTCCTGACTGAGAGACCTGACTCTGAGCCCTGCCTCAGAGTCCTGACTCAGAGTCCTGACTCCGAGTCCTGACTCCGAGTCCTGACTCCGAGTCCTGACTCCGAGTCCTGACTCCGAGTCCTGACGCCGAGTCCTGACTCCGAGTCCTGACTCCGAGTCCTGACTCAGCCTGTCCTGACTCAGCGTGTCCTGACTCAGCGTGTCCTGACTCATCAACCTGACTCATAGTCGAGACTCATAGTCAAGACTCATAGTCGAGACCCAGAGTCGAGACTCAGAGACCTGACTCTTGAGTCCTGACCCAGAGTCCTGACTCAGATTCCGGACTCAGAGTCCTGACCCAGAGTCCTGACCCAGAGTCCTGACTCAAATTCCTGACTCAGGGTCCTGACTCACAGACCTGACTCTCAGACCTGACTCAGAGTCCTGACCTAGGGTCCTGACTCAGAGTACTGTCTCCGAGACATGACTCTGAGTCCTGACTCCGAGGCCTGACTCCGAGGCCTGACTCCGAGTCCTGACTCCGAGGCCTGACTCCGAGCCCTGACTCCGAGTCCTGACTGAGCGTCCAGACTCATAGTCCTGACTCAGGGACCTGACTCAGAGACCTGACTCAGGGTCCTGACTCACAGATCTGACTCACAGACCTGACTCAGGGACATGACTCAGAGCCCTGACTCAGGGTCCTGACTACAACTCCTGTCCCCTACTCCACTCAGTCATTTGTGACTGTAATATGTTGGCCCCGTCACCTGAAATGGCCAGAACAGCTTTCCATATATGGTTAATGTATGCTAATAAATGCGGCCAGCTGGCTTTGGAGTGTGAAATGATGTCACCTGCATCATGTGAAAATGAATTTTTGGCTGACAATTTCTTCATTTTTCTGACCTTTTGACCTTTATTGCTTTAAGCTGACTGCAGCTAGAGACTTGCCATTTGCCACAATTTACTGCAAGTATTTGGTCCACGTTGTCAGTTAAAATCAAGAAAATTGAAACGTTCCTTCCCAGTAGAAAAAAAATAATCAGTGAAAATAACCTGTTTTCATTTCCTCTTTGACCTCAAATTTGACCTTGATGAAAAGGTCAAAGGTCAAAAGTAATGTGCTCATGTGATTCCAGTATGTGATATAGGGAGGTCATTTAATTTACAGAAAGCTGTAGAAGTGATATTTCCCACTCAAATTAAATGATTTTTGCATAATGTCATGTAAGTTGCGAAGTACCATTTTTCACAATTATCTACAAATTAAGTTGAGGATATGAAACAATTTTAATAGGGGGCTTTTGATAACCATGTTTTTGAGTAGTAGATGCCAGACTTTTCATTTGATTGGTTGAAAAGAGCATAATTTTGAGAATTTTTGGAAAATTGTACTTTTTAAACTTTAACGACTCATATCACCTTCAAATATCATCTTTTTGTCAAATTTTTTGGTCAAAATAGTCTTTTTGGGAAAAGTTAAGGGTAGTTCATTATACATTTTGATCACCTCAGACTACTCCTTCAAGGAGATTTTACAATTCGACCGAAATTTTGAACCCTTGATTTTGAAAAATTGCCATATTTCAAAAAGTAGTCTACAAATCCAAACCATATTGCGCACTGCACTGGTCCCAGATACTGGCCAACTTTTGTCACAATCACCATGATTCCATCTATTGCGTAACTTGAGATCTTGTTCGCAGATCAAAAACTGCTCATTCTGCTCTAGCCCTTTACCCGTTGGACCAACCCTGATATCACTTGTACCAATACGTAGACAACAACTTTTTATCACATGATTTTGACTCTTGACTCATTATCTCAACTACTTTTTCAGTTATTCAACCTTAAAGTTTACAAATTTTCAACTTTGAACGCCTCTGTGAAAAAGACAACTGTGAAAATGACATCTAATGACCCACTTTCACAATACTGAATGACTGATTCACCTTCTGACCAACTTTCATCGCCATAGGACCATTTTGAAAAAAAAAGAAGAATAAGAATAATAAGAATAATAATAATAGCAAAAACAAATAGAATTTACCATAGGTAAATTCTTAATAATACTAGTATACTAAATTGCACAGCAATTTAAAGGAAGAACTTCCCTTCCTTCCCAATCCCTTCCCTTCCCTTCTAATTCCTACCCTTCAAATTCCTTCCTTCCCCTTCCATTCCCTTGCCCTCCACCCTGAAGCTGTTTCATTTGGTAAAAAGGGAAATCTTGCTGTTACAAGATGTTTGCTTGCAATAAGCCATGATTGTAGCATGCAGATATATTGAAATGACATATCGCTTGGCATGGAGACCAGTGTGTGGTGGCCAGTGGTACCACCCTCAAAGCAATACATTTTGAAACCCTAACCCTAATGGCTTGTTGTAGACAAACCATCCCAGGTATGGAGCCGTGCTTACATGGAAAAATAGAGCAAAAAATTAGGAATATGTCAAATTAGTTTTAATTGATTTCAATGAATACTTAATGAGTTATAATTGAATATGTGAAATTGCTAATTTAAAATTGGCTGTTAGTGAAAAGTATATGCCCTTGGAGCTCATTAAAGGGCATAATTTTACGCATTTTTTGGTGTTAATTTCATGACATTTGAATGAGTAGAAGCTGAGCAATCTACATTTGAATTTTGAAATGAACAAAATTCTCAAAGAAAAAGTATTTGAAGTAGAAAATTTTCCTCTGGACAGATTATGCAGGGCCACAATGGGTACCACTGAAAAAATATTCATGAACATCCATGAAGAGCTTCATAGTTTTTTGGGCAAAAAAGATTTTGATAGGCCCAAAAAGTGACATAAAATTTTCGATGTCTGACGCGATTCTATAATAAGGCAGCTACGGTAAAGTTCTACACACCATCTGAAAGAAGAGAAACTGAACTTTCTGATGATGTTTTAAATTTTTCTGTAGCTTTAATAGAAACCGAGATATCGGCGATTGAAAATTGCACTTTTGTGCGGCCATTGCGCCGATACCGCTGACGCGACGGCAACAAAATTTTGTGAGATTGTTAGACAGGGGCAGGGCTCTATACACACTTAAAATCAGCCTGATCTGAGCATTCTTTCCTTGTTTTCTGGAGATTTTCCAGTGAATTTTGGGAATTCCGTTTTTGTAAAAATTCATAGTTTAAAACTGTTTCTATGGAATTCCATAAAAATCCTTTCCGCACTGCGCATTTTGTTGGAGAACATGAGGAAAATTTTTTACAATAATCCAACTGACAGTTTTCTTTGAACGGATTGACAAAATTTTAAATGTATAATCGCTGTAATTCACATGTCAGGCGTAATTCCGATGCGTAATTCTCAGCATTTAGAGAGTTTTATGGTGTCTGTATGCTGTCCAAGTTTCATGTAGCTATCTTTCCTTACCAATGATTTATTCAACTTTGAAAAACGTGAAAGAATAATAATAATAATAATAATAATAATAATAATAATAAAAATAATAATAACAAATACGTACAATATCAATAAGAACTTCCCTACGGGAAGTTCTTAATTAACAAAAACAAATAGAATTTACCATAGGTAAATTCTTAACTAGAGAATAATTAAAATTGCATAGCAATTTTAAGATATGAATTCCCCTCCCCGTATTTCCTCCCTCCCTTGCCTTGCCTTCCATTCCCTGTCCTTCCATACCCTTCCTTTCCACTCTGTCCTCTGCCATTCCCTCGCAATCCGTTCCCTCAGTTTCCATTCCCTGCCTTTCCATTCCATAGCCAGGCGTCTTTTGGGCGCTATGTAGTCCATGTAAGCGTAGAGTTGTGCATATTGACTCATATAGTGCTTAGCATGCAGCAATGTGTGTTGTGAGCAATGATACCACCCTCAAAGCAATACAATGTGACTCTCAGCGAAACTCTAACTTTGATGAAACCCTAACCCTAATAATTTGTTATGGACAAACCATAATAGGTAGGAAGATGTGCTTATTTACAAACAATAGGGCAACAAATGAGCAACATATCATATCAGTTTTAAGTGATTTGAAACATTATTGGAAGAGTTTATATTGGATTATGAAATTTATGGTAGGGAGATGTGCTTACATGGAAAAATAGGGCAAAAAATTAGCAATATGTCAAATTAGTTTTAATTGATTTCAATGAATAATTAATGAGTTATAATTGAATATGTGATATTGTTTGTGTAAAATTGACTATTAACTATGGGTATATGCCCTTGGAGCTCATAAGAGGGCATAATTTTACGCATTTTTTGGTGTCATTTTCACGAAATTTGAATGACTAGAAGCTGAGCAATCTAAATGTCAATTTTGAAATGAAAAAAATTCTCAAGGAAAAAGTACTTCAAGTAGAAGAATTTCCTTTGGAGATATTATGCAGGTCCATAATGGGTACCACATAAAAAATCGCCATGAACATCCATGAAGAGCTTCATAGTTTTTTTGGGCAAAATAGCTTTTGGGAGGCCCAAAAAGTGACATAAAATTTTCAATGTCTGACGCGATTCGACACCGTGCGTTCCAGAGGATATTACTATACACCATTGGAAAGCTGACATTCTCAGGTTTTTAGAAATGTCCGTTTTTTCTTTGTAGGACTAATATTAAGGGAGATACAGTCCTGCAAAAAATCAACTTTTGCGGCCCTGTGGCACAAAAAGTATTAGACCTGGGATGCCAAAATTTTGTGACATTGTTAGATTAGGTTAGGGCTGTATACACACACAAATTCAACTTAATTTGAGCATTTTTTCCTTGTTTTCTGGAGTTTGGAATGTCATTTTTCGGAATTCCGTTTTTTCAAAAAATCATAACTTGGAATTTTTTCAAGGGAAGTCCTGTAGACTCCTTTCCGCACTGCGCCCTTTCTTGAACATTTTGTAAAAAAAATTTCAGTGCAAACCAAGCTTTGGTTTTCCCAAAACCGTTTCCACAAATTTGAAATGAATATTGTCTGTAATTCCGATGTTGTTCGTAATTGCGATGCGTAATTCCAGACACTTATAGACTTTCATAGTTTCTATATCTTGCTGTTGTTTCATGAAGATATCTCAAACAGGTTATGAGTTATTTGACATTGAAAAAGTGTTAATAATAAGAAGAAAAAGAAGAAAAAACCAGCAATATCAAGATGAATTCCCCTACGGGGAATTCATAATAATAATAAAAGGTAATCGAAGAATATCAATATAATCCCCCGCCGCTGCGCGAGCGGGGGATTATAACTAGTATAACTGATATTGCCGTACGGCAATATCGGATAATCCCCCGCGCCCCCCCTGTCTCCCTTGCCCTGCTTACTCCCTTCAACCAGTTCATGGCCTTCATGATGAATTCTTGAAGAGGCTCATATATTAAAATCACACATCGCATGGCATGGAGACCTGTGTTGTGGCCAGCGGTACCACCCTCAAAGCAATACATTTGCAGTGAATGGTAGGTGAAACCCTAACCCTAATGGGTTATTGTAGACAAACCATGCAAGTTATGGAGCTGTGCTTACATGGAAAAATAGAGCAAAAAATTAGGAACATGACAAATCAGTTTTAATTCATTTTGATAAATAATGAATGAGTTATAATTGAATATATAAAATGTTATATGTAAAATTGGTTAAAGGTAAGAGGAAGATATCCCTGTAGCACACTAGAGGGCGTAATTTAGCACATTTTTTGGTGTTAATTTCATGAGATTTGAACAATTATAACCAGAGCAATTTACGTTTCAATTTTGAAATTAAAAAAATTCTCTAGGAAAAAGTATTTGATGTAGGCAAATTTCCTTTTGGCACATTATGGAAGCCCAACCTGGGTAGCCTGCATAAATTATTGATGAACATCCATGAAGTTCTTCATACATTTTTTGAGGAAAAACGTTTTGATAGGACCAAAAAATGACATAAAATTTTCAGTGGCCGACGCGATTCTACGCCGCGCGTCTGACACTATTATGCTATATACCATTGAAAAGCTGAGAAACAGACCTTTCTTGTGATATGTCACACTTTGTTGTAGGTTCAATAGGGACCGAGATATGGCCACTTGAAAATTGCATTTTTGGACGTCCGTAGCGCACAGACCGTTTGTGCGAGGGGTCCGTAACTTTGTGCAGTTAGTACACTAGGGTAGGTCTGTCAGTATACCTATTTTCAGCTTTCTACGAGCATTCCTTCCCTGTTTTTCAAAAAAAATTCAGTCAATTTTCGGGATGTTCAATTTTAAAAAAATCATATCTTGAAATGTATTCATGAAATCTTCATAAGACGCCTTTCAGACCTGGAGACTTTGTCAAGGTATCTTAGAAAAAATCGACAGGTCTCAGTTATGCTTAGGTTCTCAGAAACCTGCGCCGGAAATTTTTTTTGTATTTTGCTCATAACTCATAAGTGTCTTGAAATTTGATCATGAAATTTCGTAAGAAGTAGCGCGCAATGGAGTCACATATTGTGTTTGAGGTTTCAGGATGTTATCTCTAATAGTTTTGCAGTAATCACAGTTTTCCTGAGCTGAATAATAATAATTACCAACTAGTATAACTGATATTGCCGTACGGCAATATCGGATAATCCCCCGCGCCCCCCTTGTCTCCCCTGCCCTGCTTACTCCCTCCTTCCAGTTCATGGCCGTCATGATGAATTCTTCATACCATGTATGAACGTAGTAATCTTGCTGGTGCATATGCCTATGAAATGTCGTGGTAGGCACAAGGTCAGCTGCTGGGAAAGGTGGCAGTGAGACAGTATATACCCAACGGCTGACTAACATGCATCTGTGAATTATTTTTTTAGCTCTATTTTACCGGCAAAGTATTGGAGATAGGAGGATGCCCTTATACCACAAAATAGGGCAAAAAATTAGCAACATGTACATTCAGTTTTAAGTGATCTGAAACAATAGTTCATGAGTTATAATTGAATATATAAAATCATTTATTTGAAATTGGCTATTCAGGAGAGGTATATTCCCTTGGAGGACAGTAAAGGGCATAATTTTACGCATCTCTTGGTATTAATTTCATGAAATTTGAACAACCAGAAGCTGAGCAATGTACATTTCAATTTTGAAATTTAAAAAATTCTCTAGGAAAAACTATTTGCTGTAGATAATTGATCTTCGGGGACAGTATGGAGGGCTGAAATGGGTAACCCACATAAAATATTCAACGACATGCATGAAGAATTTCATTGACTTTTTGAGGCGAAAAGATTTTTTGGACCTAAAAAGTGACATAAAATTTTCAATGTCTGACGCGATTCTACGCCGCGCGTCTGACACTATAATGCTATACACCATTGGAAAGCTAACAAACAGACCTTTCTTGTGATATGTGAAACTAGTCTGTAGCTCAAATAGGGACTGAGATATGGCGACTTGAAGTTTGAGTTTTTGAACGTCCGTAGCGCCGAGACCGTTTGTGCGAGGGGTCCGTAACTTTGTGAAGTTGGTACACTAGGGTAGGTCTGTAAGTGTACCTACTTTCAGCTTTCTACGAGCATTCCTTCTCTGTTTTTCAGAAAAATTTTGGTCAGTTTTCGGGATGTCTATTTTTCAAAAAATCATATCTTGAAATGTGTTCATGAAATCTCCACGAGACGCCTTTCAGACCTGGAAACTTTGTCAAGGTATCTTAGAAAAAATCAACAGGTCTCAGTTATGCTTAGGTTCTCAGAAACCTGCGCCGGAAATTTGTTTTATATTTTGCTCATAACTCATAAGTGTCATGAAATTTGATCATGAAATTTCGTGTAAAGTAGCACGCAATGGAGTTGCACATTACCCTTGACTTGTAACGTAGTATCTGTAATAGTTTTGAAATAATCACACTTTTTCTGAGCTGAATAATAAGAATAATAATAATAATAGTAAAACGAAGAATATCAATATAATCCCCCGCCGCTGCGCGAGCGGGGGATTATAATAATATAGTTATATTAATAATAATTGCAATAATAAAGGGTGATGCACTGTGTTTATCTTCACAAAATTTTCAGGGAAAATTGAGTGGTGCTCAAAGACAAAAATTCTACGAAAAATTATTACATTGGACAATTATGAATTGTTGAATTCAGGGGTTTTATTTATCAGCCAATCAGATTGCTGCATTCAAAATTCAAATGTCAATAAACGGGAATTCCCTTGTGATTCCCTAGCAACTGGACCTGTAGAACAAGTTTTATGATGTTGACTGCTTTGAATAATTATTTAGACCTTATTCATAAAGGTAACCAAGGAATTCTGTGGCTCCAAGTCTGGGAAACCCCCCCCCCCCCCCCAGCCCAGCAAGCTATTGTGCCCAATTCTGAGATGAATCTCATAATTAGGCAATTGAAAATGTTTGAATTGTTTAAAAATGACAGTAACATAAAGAAGGGAAATTGCTCAGTCCATCTATGCAGAAATTGGGGGGGGGGGGGGGGCATAAAATTTACCAACCATGCCACAGCGCCACCTATAACATGCAACAAGTACCAGGAGTTGCAAGCTTAGATGGGGCTTTGTAAAACGCTACTTTTGGAAAAATGGTCACAATTCAAAATCTTTCCCTCTTAGGGTATGAATGTTTTTTGATAGACATATGAACCCAACTACAATGCATCTTTTGCTGCCATTTCCAGGCTTCTAACCAGTTTCCTAAAGATTTTAGAATATTTCATAGAAAATTCAAAAAAGGAGGTTTTATCTATTTTTTGAATTACAAAATGCATTGACTTAGCTGTTCTTCCTGTGAGTGATTGTTCTGTTGGTCCTCTTTACTAATGTAGTGAAACATTTTACCTCGGAATCTCCATGTAGATTTTGGCCACTAGGGGGCTCTTCAACATACCATATTTAAAAATCAGTAACTCGGTAACTATTAAAGCTAAAATTTCCAAATCTGACAGAGGCAACATGACACATTTGAAGTCTTTTCTGACAAATTTTCGTCAAAATCCCCGTTGCGGTTTTTAAGTTATTGAAGAAATTGCGAAAAGCGCGTTTTTCACTCTTTTCCTCATAGCGTCGCAGTCGATTATAGTACCGGCGTGGAAGAAGTGCAGCTATGCTTCGTTTGTAATGAACTTTCATGTTCAGGTACATTTTAAATTCCAAAGAAAGTTTAAAATTTTTTTACCCCTCATTTTTGACATTTTTTGGGTGGCAAAATGCATAAGTAGGGGAATCGTTCAAGTTTCGCAAATCATATTTTTTTTCACCCAGTCGTTTTGTTCTGGGACCAGGTTTGTGCAATATCAAAGGGTTTTCTTCAAAACTTTTTCCAATAAATTTTTTTCCAAAAAACTTTTTTAGGTTATTGGCATGTATTACTCTTTGAGAAATTTGCAAAATTTATGGCACAAAAAGATGAAGAAACAAAGTGTCATAGGAGTGGTTAAAACCAGATGCTGATATCTCTTCTACTTTATGAGATATTTGCGTTTTCGCGCAAAATTTTTGCAAAAAGTGTTGGACTCTATTTTTTTTTTTTTTTTTTTTTTTTTTGAAACAAAAAGATAATTCCATGGATTGCTGTGTTATGTTACCCCCCCCCCCCCCCAATTACTCTCACTGTTCACTCTTTGTAACCAGCAATCATCTCACCATCTTTTTTCAATCAAAGTAATTCCATGTAAACTTTTTTTTTGCCTCCTTTCTTTGCATCCGTGACATTTAGCTTGCATTGTACTTAGAATTAATCTCTTTTGGCAGCCGCAACAATGTCACCTTCAAGGTATGTTAGTTTTGATGGTGGGGGGGCTAGCTCAGTGGTTGCATGCTGGGGATGCCAATCGCTGGGTCCCGGGTTCGAAACCAGCTCTTGCAGGGTCAACCGGACTATTGCTGGGCGGGTCTGTCAATCGTCCGTCGCCTCATTGCTGTGTCCTACTCCTGTTCTAATTAGGCTACCAAGTGCACAAATACCGGAGGTAAAGCGCCAATAATCCATCCATTTCTTAATTGTGAATTATTGAGGTTTGATGGTCAAATTTTCATTCGATTTTAGGCCTTTGAATAACTTTTGTGTGAATTTCATGCCCTGAGTGAAATATGTGTCACAGTGCCTGGACCGGGCTCAACCAAATTATTTTTTTTTTTTGTCGAGACTTGGAACTAGATAGCACTTTTTTTTTTACCAAAAAGGCCTCATGGCAGGATACACCCCCAACCCTACGGGGTAAAACTAACATAAGAAAATGTTGTTTGGGGGGAACTGAGGGGAAAGATGGGGTAATTGGGGGAAAGTAGGAGGTTATGTGGGGCAAGTGGGGGGAAGCAGAGGGCAAGAGGGGGTAAGTGGGGGTAAGCAGGGGCTAGCGAGAGGCAAGTGGGGGTAAGTAGGGGCAAGTGGGGGGTAAGCGGGGGCTAGCGGGAGGCAAGTGGGGGTTAGCGGGGCTAGTGGGAGGCAAGTGGGACAAGACTGGGATAAGCGGGGGCAAGTGGGGTGCAAGCGGGGGCAAGTGGGGGCTAGCGGGTGGCAAGTGGGGGGAAGCAGGGGGCAAAGAGGGGGTAAAGTGGGGGGTAGCTGATATTACGGGAATAAGAAAAGGGAGCAGGGGGTGTATCCTGTCATGAGGCCTCCCATTGATGAGCCATCAGTTCAATCCGTAAAGCTTTTCCGGGTGATAAAATTTGACCTAAGTGCTATAATCTAGCTAAAATTTTTCAAATTTTTACTTCAGATAATCAATTTGTGCTTATTTTTCATAATTAGGTCTTTTATGCAGATTCCAACGGCGTTTAGATCATAAAGATTGGTTGAACAGAAGCTGAGATATGCTCCGTTTTCCATCACCAAGTCTGATTCTCTCTATCTATATTATTGATTCGGTCGACTTTATTACCAATAATATAGTTATATTAATAATAATTGCAATAATAAAGGGTGATGCACTGTGTTTATCTTCACAAAATTTTCAGGGAAAATTGAGTGGTGCTCAAAGACAAAAATTCTACGAAAAATTATTACATTGGACAATTATGAATTGTTGAATTCAGGGGTTTTATTTATCAGCCAATCAGATTGCTGCATTCAAAATTCAAATGTCAATAAACGGGAATTCCCTTGTGATTCCCTAGCAACTGGACCTGTAGAACAAGTTTTATGATGTTGACTGCTTTGAATAATTATTTAGACCTTATTCATAAAGGTAACCAAGGAATTCTGTGGCTCCAAGTCTGGGAAACCCCCCCCCCCCCCCCAGCCCAGCAAGCTATTGTGCCCAATTCTGAGATGAATCTCATAATTAGGCAATTGAAAATGTTTGAATTGTTTAAAAATGACAGTAACATAAAGAAGGGAAATTGCTCAGTCCATCTATGCAGAAATTGGGGGGGGGGGGGGAGGCATAAAATTTACCAACCATGCCACAGCGCCACCTATAACATGCAACAAGTACCAGGAGTTGCAAGCTTAGATGGGGCTTTGTAAAACGCTACTTTTGGAAAAATGGTCACAATTCAAAATCTTTCCCTCTTAGGGTATGAATGTTTTTTGATAGACATATGAACCCAACTACAATGCATCTTTTGCTGCCATTTCCAGGCTTCTAACCAGTTTCCTAAAGATTTTAGAATATTTCATAGAAAATTCAAAAAAGGAGGTTTTATCTATTTTTTGAATTACAAAATGCATTGACTTAGCTGTTCTTCCTGTGAGTGATTGTTCTGTTGGTCCTCTTTACTAATGTAGTGAAACATTTTACCTCGGAATCTCCATGTAGATTTTGGCCACTAGGGGGCTCTTCAACATACCATATTTAAAAATCAGTAACTCGGTAACTATTAAAGCTAAAATTTCCAAATCTGACAGAGGCAACATGACACATTTGAAGTCTTTTCTGACAAATTTTCGTCAAAATCCCCGTTGCGGTTTTTAAGTTATTGAAGAAATTGCGAAAAGCGCGTTTTTCACTCTTTTCCTCATAGCGTCGCAGTCGATTATAGTACCGGCGTGGAAGAAGTGCAGCTATGCTTCGTTTGTAATGAACTTTCATGTTCAGGTACATTTTAAATTCCAAAGAAAGTTTAAAATTTTTTTACCCCTCATTTTTGACATTTTTTGGGTGGCAAAATGCATAAGTAGGGGAATCGTTCAAGTTTCGCAAATCATATTTTTTTTCACCCAGTCGTTTTGTTCTGGGACCAGGTTTGTGCAATATCAAAGGGTTTTCTTCAAAACTTTTTCCAATAAATTTTTTTCCAAAAAACTTTTTTAGGTTATTGGCATGTATTACTCTTTGAGAAATTTGCAAAATTTATGGCACAAAAAGATGAAGAAACAAAGTGTCATAGGAGTGGTTAAAACCAGATGCTGATATCTCTTCTACTTTATGAGATATTTGCGTTTTCGCGCAAAATTTTTGCAAAAAGTGTTGGACTCTATTTTTTTTTTTTTTTTTTTTTTTTTGAAACAAAAAGATAATTCCATGGATTGCTGTGTTATGTTACCCCCCCCCCCCCCCCAATTACTCTCACTGTTCACTCTTTGTAACCAGCAATCATCTCACCATCTTTTTTCAATCAAAGTAATTCCATGTAAACTTTTTTTTTGCCTCCTTTCTTTGCATCCGTGACATTTAGCTTGCATTGTACTTAGAATTAATCTCTTTTGGCAGCCGCAACAATGTCACCTTCAAGGTATGTTAGTTTTGATGGTGGGGGGGCTAGCTCAGTGGTTGCATGCTGGGGATGCCAATCGCTGGGTCCCGGGTTCGAAACCAGCTCTTGCAGGGTCAACCGGACTATTGCTGGGCGGGTCTGTCAATCGTCCGTCGCCTCATTGCTGTGTCCTACTCCTGTTCTAATTAGGCTACCAAGTGCACAAATACCGGAGGTAAAGCGCCAATAATCCATCCATTTCTTAATTGTGAATTATTGAGGTTTGATGGTCAAATTTTCATTCGATTTTAGGCCTTTGAATAACTTTTGTGTGAATTTCATGCCCTGAGTGAAATATGTGTCACAGTGCCTGGACCGGGCTCAACCAAATTATTTTTTTTTTTTGTCGAGACTTGGAACTAGATAGCACTTTTTTTTTTACCAAAAAGGCCTCATGGCAGGATACACCCCCAACCCTACGGGGTAAAACTAACATAAGAAAATGTTGTTTGGGGGGAACTGAGGGGAAAGATGGGGTAATTGGGGGAAAGTAGGAGGTTATGTGGGGCAAGTGGGGGGAAGCAGAGGGCAAGAGGGGGTAAGTGGGGGTAAGCAGGGGCTAGCGAGAGGCAAGTGGGGGTAAGTAGGGGCAAGTGGGGGGTAAGCGGGGGCTAGCGGGAGGCAAGTGGGGGTTAGCGGGGCTAGTGGGAGGCAAGTGGGACAAGACTGGGATAAGCGGGGGCAAGTGGGGTGCAAGCGGGGGCAAGTGGGGGCTAGCGGGTGGCAAGTGGGGGGAAGCAGGGGGCAAAGAGGGGGTAAAGTGGGGGGTAGCTGATATTACGGGAATAAGAAAAGGGAGCAGGGGGTGTATCCTGTCATGAGGCCTCCCATTGATGAGCCATCAGTTCAATCCGTAAAGCTTTTCCGGGTGATAAAATTTGACCTAAGTGCTATAATCTAGCTAAAATTTTTCAAATTTTTACTTCAGATAATCAATTTGTGCTTATTTTTCATAATTAGGTCTTTTATGCAGATTCCAACGGCGTTTAGATCATAAAGATTGGTTGAACAGAAGCTGAGATATGCTCCGTTTTCCATCACCAAGTCTGATTCTCTCTATCTATATTATTGATTCGGTCGACTTTATTACCAATAATATAGTTATATTAATAATAATTGCAATAATAAAGGGTGATGCACTGTGTTTATCTTCACAAAATTTTCAGGGAAAATTGAGTGGTGCTCAAAGACAAAAATTCTACGAAAAATTATTACATTGGACAATTATGAATTGTTGAATTCAGGGGTTTTATTTATCAGCCAATCAGATTGCTGCATTCAAAATTCAAATGTCAATAAACGGGAATTCCCTTGTGATTCCCTAGCAACTGGACCTGTAGAACAAGTTTTATGATGTTGACTGCTTTGAATAATTATTTAGACCTTATTCATAAAGGTAACCAAGGAATTCTGTGGCTCCAAGTCTGGGAAACCCCCCCCCCCCCCCCAGCCCAGCAAGCTATTGTGCCCAATTCTGAGATGAATCTCATAATTAGGCAATTGAAAATGTTTGAATTGTTTAAAAATGACAGTAACATAAAGAAGGGAAATTGCTCAGTCCATCTATGCAGAAATTGGGGGGGGGGGGGGAGGCATAAAATTTACCAACCATGCCACAGCGCCACCTATAACATGCAACAAGTACCAGGAGTTGCAAGCTTAGATGGGGCTTTGTAAAACGCTACTTTTGGAAAAATGGTCACAATTCAAAATCTTTCCCTCTTAGGGTATGAATGTTTTTTGATAGACATATGAACCCAACTACAATGCATCTTTTGCTGCCATTTCCAGGCTTCTAACCAGTTTCCTAAAGATTTTAGAATATTTCATAGAAAATTCAAAAAAGGAGGTTTTATCTATTTTTTGAATTACAAAATGCATTGACTTAGCTGTTCTTCCTGTGAGTGATTGTTCTGTTGGTCCTCTTTACTAATGTAGTGAAACATTTTACCTCGGAATCTCCATGTAGATTTTGGCCACTAGGGGGCTCTTCAACATACCATATTTAAAAATCAGTAACTCGGTAACTATTAAAGCTAAAATTTCCAAATCTGACAGAGGCAACATGACACATTTGAAGTCTTTTCTGACAAATTTTCGTCAAAATCCCCGTTGCGGTTTTTAAGTTATTGAAGAAATTGCGAAAAGCGCGTTTTTCACTCTTTTCCTCATAGCGTCGCAGTCGATTATAGTACCGGCGTGGAAGAAGTGCAGCTATGCTTCGTTTGTAATGAACTTTCATGTTCAGGTACATTTTAAATTCCAAAGAAAGTTTAAAATTTTTTTACCCCTCATTTTTGACATTTTTTGGGTGGCAAAATGCATAAGTAGGGGAATCGTTCAAGTTTCGCAAATCATATTTTTTTTCACCCAGTCGTTTTGTTCTGGGACCAGGTTTGTGCAATATCAAAGGGTTTTCTTCAAAACTTTTTCCAATAAATTTTTTTCCAAAAAACTTTTTTAGGTTATTGGCATGTATTACTCTTTGAGAAATTTGCAAAATTTATGGCACAAAAAGATGAAGAAACAAAGTGTCATAGGAGTGGTTAAAACCAGATGCTGATATCTCTTCTACTTTATGAGATATTTGCGTTTTCGCGCAAAATTTTTGCAAAAAGTGTTGGACTCTATTTTTTTTTTTTTTTTTTTTTTTTTGAAACAAAAAGATAATTCCATGGATTGCTGTGTTATGTTACCCCCCCCCCCCCCCCCAATTACTCTCACTGTTCACTCTTTGTAACCAGCAATCATCTCACCATCTTTTTTCAATCAAAGTAATTCCATGTAAACTTTTTTTTTGCCTCCTTTCTTTGCATCCGTGACATTTAGCTTGCATTGTACTTAGAATTAATCTCTTTTGGCAGCCGCAACAATGTCACCTTCAAGGTATGTTAGTTTTGATGGTGGGGGGGCTAGCTCAGTGGTTGCATGCTGGGGATGCCAATCGCTGGGTCCCGGGTTCGAAACCAGCTCTTGCAGGGTCAACCGGACTATTGCTGGGCGGGTCTGTCAATCGTCCGTCGCCTCATTGCTGTGTCCTACTCCTGTTCTAATTAGGCTACCAAGTGCACAAATACCGGAGGTAAAGCGCCAATAATCCATCCATTTCTTAATTGTGAATTATTGAGGTTTGATGGTCAAATTTTCATTCGATTTTAGGCCTTTGAATAACTTTTGTGTGAATTTCATGCCCTGAGTGAAATATGTGTCACAGTGCCTGGACCGGGCTCAACCAAATTATTTTTTTTTTTTGTCGAGACTTGGAACTAGATAGCACTTTTTTTTTTACCAAAAAGGCCTCATGGCAGGATACACCCCCAACCCTACGGGGTAAAACTAACATAAGAAAATGTTGTTTGGGGGGAACTGAGGGGAAAGATGGGGTAATTGGGGGAAAGTAGGAGGTTATGTGGGGCAAGTGGGGGGAAGCAGAGGGCAAGAGGGGGTAAGTGGGGGTAAGCAGGGGCTAGCGAGAGGCAAGTGGGGGTAAGTAGGGGCAAGTGGGGGGTAAGCGGGGGCTAGCGGGAGGCAAGTGGGGGTTAGCGGGGCTAGTGGGAGGCAAGTGGGACAAGACTGGGATAAGCGGGGGCAAGTGGGGTGCAAGCGGGGGCAAGTGGGGGCTAGCGGGTGGCAAGTGGGGGGAAGCAGGGGGCAAAGAGGGGGTAAAGTGGGGGGTAGCTGATATTACGGGAATAAGAAAAGGGAGCAGGGGGTGTATCCTGTCATGAGGCCTCCCATTGATGAGCCATCAGTTCAATCCGTAAAGCTTTTCCGGGTGATAAAATTTGACCTAAGTGCTATAATCTAGCTAAAATTTTTCAAATTTTTACTTCAGATAATCAATTTGTGCTTATTTTTCATAATTAGGTCTTTTATGCAGATTCCAACGGCGTTTAGATCATAAAGATTGGTTGAACAGAAGCTGAGATATGCTCCGTTTTCCATCACCAAGTCTGATTCTCTCTATCTATATTATTGATTCGGTCGACTTTATTACCAATAATATAGTTATATTAATAATAATTGCAATAATAAAGGGTGATGCACTGTGTTTATCTTCACAAAATTTTCAGGGAAAATTGAGTGGTGCTCAAAGACAAAAATTCTACGAAAAATTATTACATTGGACAATTATGAATTGTTGAATTCAGGGGTTTTATTTATCAGCCAATCAGATTGCTGCATTCAAAATTCAAATGTCAATAAACGGGAATTCCCTTGTGATTCCCTAGCAACTGGACCTGTAGAACAAGTTTTATGATGTTGACTGCTTTGAATAATTATTTAGACCTTATTCATAAAGGTAACCAAGGAATTCTGTGGCTCCAAGTCTGGGAAACCCCCCCCCCCCCCCCAGCCCAGCAAGCTATTGTGCCCAATTCTGAGATGAATCTCATAATTAGGCAATTGAAAATGTTTGAATTGTTTAAAAATGACAGTAACATAAAGAAGGGAAATTGCTCAGTCCATCTATGCAGAAATTGGGGGGGGGGGGGGAGGCATAAAATTTACCAACCATGCCACAGCGCCACCTATAACATGCAACAAGTACCAGGAGTTGCAAGCTTAGATGGGGCTTTGTAAAACGCTACTTTTGGAAAAATGGTCACAATTCAAAATCTTTCCCTCTTAGGGTATGAATGTTTTTTGATAGACATATGAACCCAACTACAATGCATCTTTTGCTGCCATTTCCAGGCTTCTAACCAGTTTCCTAAAGATTTTAGAATATTTCATAGAAAATTCAAAAAAGGAGGTTTTATCTATTTTTTGAATTACAAAATGCATTGACTTAGCTGTTCTTCCTGTGAGTGATTGTTCTGTTGGTCCTCTTTACTAATGTAGTGAAACATTTTACCTCGGAATCTCCATGTAGATTTTGGCCACTAGGGGGCTCTTCAACATACCATATTTAAAAATCAGTAACTCGGTAACTATTAAAGCTAAAATTTCCAAATCTGACAGAGGCAACATGACACATTTGAAGTCTTTTCTGACAAATTTTCGTCAAAATCCCCGTTGCGGTTTTTAAGTTATTGAAGAAATTGCGAAAAGCGCGTTTTTCACTCTTTTCCTCATAGCGTCGCAGTCGATTATAGTACCGGCGTGGAAGAAGTGCAGCTATGCTTCGTTTGTAATGAACTTTCATGTTCAGGTACATTTTAAATTCCAAAGAAAGTTTAAAATTTTTTTACCCCTCATTTTTGACATTTTTTGGGTGGCAAAATGCATAAGTAGGGGAATCGTTCAAGTTTCGCAAATCATATTTTTTTTCACCCAGTCGTTTTGTTCTGGGACCAGGTTTGTGCAATATCAAAGGGTTTTCTTCAAAACTTTTTCCAATAAATTTTTTTCCAAAAAACTTTTTTAGGTTATTGGCATGTATTACTCTTTGAGAAATTTGCAAAATTTATGGCACAAAAAGATGAAGAAACAAAGTGTCATAGGAGTGGTTAAAACCAGATGCTGATATCTCTTCTACTTTATGAGATATTTGCGTTTTCGCGCAAAATTTTTGCAAAAAGTGTTGGACTCTATTTTTTTTTTTTTTTTTTTTTTTTTGAAACAAAAAGATAATTCCATGGATTGCTGTGTTATGTTACCCCCCCCCCCCCCCCAATTACTCTCACTGTTCACTCTTTGTAACCAGCAATCATCTCACCATCTTTTTTCAATCAAAGTAATTCCATGTAAACTTTTTTTTTGCCTCCTTTCTTTGCATCCGTGACATTTAGCTTGCATTGTACTTAGAATTAATCTCTTTTGGCAGCCGCAACAATGTCACCTTCAAGGTATGTTAGTTTTGATGGTGGGGGGGCTAGCTCAGTGGTTGCATGCTGGGGATGCCAATCGCTGGGTCCCGGGTTCGAAACCAGCTCTTGCAGGGTCAACCGGACTATTGCTGGGCGGGTCTGTCAATCGTCCGTCGCCTCATTGCTGTGTCCTACTCCTGTTCTAATTAGGCTACCAAGTGCACAAATACCGGAGGTAAAGCGCCAATAATCCATCCATTTCTTAATTGTGAATTATTGAGGTTTGATGGTCAAATTTTCATTCGATTTTAGGCCTTTGAATAACTTTTGTGTGAATTTCATGCCCTGAGTGAAATATGTGTCACAGTGCCTGGACCGGGCTCAACCAAATTATTTTTTTTTTTTGTCGAGACTTGGAACTAGATAGCACTTTTTTTTTTACCAAAAAGGCCTCATGGCAGGATACACCCCCAACCCTACGGGGTAAAACTAACATAAGAAAATGTTGTTTGGGGGGAACTGAGGGGAAAGATGGGGTAATTGGGGGAAAGTAGGAGGTTATGTGGGGCAAGTGGGGGGAAGCAGAGGGCAAGAGGGGGTAAGTGGGGGTAAGCAGGGGCTAGCGAGAGGCAAGTGGGGGTAAGTAGGGGCAAGTGGGGGGTAAGCGGGGGCTAGCGGGAGGCAAGTGGGGGTTAGCGGGGCTAGTGGGAGGCAAGTGGGACAAGACTGGGATAAGCGGGGGCAAGTGGGGTGCAAGCGGGGGCAAGTGGGGGCTAGCGGGTGGCAAGTGGGGGGAAGCAGGGGGCAAAGAGGGGGTAAAGTGGGGGGTAGCTGATATTACGGGAATAAGAAAAGGGAGCAGGGGGTGTATCCTGTCATGAGGCCTCCCATTGATGAGCCATCAGTTCAATCCGTAAAGCTTTTCCGGGTGATAAAATTTGACCTAAGTGCTATAATCTAGCTAAAATTTTTCAAATTTTTACTTCAGATAATCAATTTGTGCTTATTTTTCATAATTAGGTCTTTTATGCAGATTCCAACGGCGTTTAGATCATAAAGATTGGTTGAACAGAAGCTGAGATATGCTCCGTTTTCCATCACCAAGTCTGATTCTCTCTATCTATATTATTGATTCGGTCGACTTTATTACCAATAATATAGTTATATTAATAATAATTGCAATAATAAAGGGTGATGCACTGTGTTTATCTTCACAAAATTTTCAGGGAAAATTGAGTGGTGCTCAAAGACAAAAATTCTACGAAAAATTATTACATTGGACAATTATGAATTGTTGAATTCAGGGGTTTTATTTATCAGCCAATCAGATTGCTGCATTCAAAATTCAAATGTCAATAAACGGGAATTCCCTTGTGATTCCCTAGCAACTGGACCTGTAGAACAAGTTTTATGATGTTGACTGCTTTGAATAATTATTTAGACCTTATTCATAAAGGTAACCAAGGAATTCTGTGGCTCCAAGTCTGGGAAACCCCCCCCCCCCCCCCAGCCCAGCAAGCTATTGTGCCCAATTCTGAGATGAATCTCATAATTAGGCAATTGAAAATGTTTGAATTGTTTAAAAATGACAGTAACATAAAGAAGGGAAATTGCTCAGTCCATCTATGCAGAAATTGGGGGGGGGGGGGGAGGCATAAAATTTACCAACCATGCCACAGCGCCACCTATAACATGCAACAAGTACCAGGAGTTGCAAGCTTAGATGGGGCTTTGTAAAACGCTACTTTTGGAAAAATGGTCACAATTCAAAATCTTTCCCTCTTAGGGTATGAATGTTTTTTGATAGACATATGAACCCAACTACAATGCATCTTTTGCTGCCATTTCCAGGCTTCTAACCAGTTTCCTAAAGATTTTAGAATATTTCATAGAAAATTCAAAAAAGGAGGTTTTATCTATTTTTTGAATTACAAAATGCATTGACTTAGCTGTTCTTCCTGTGAGTGATTGTTCTGTTGGTCCTCTTTACTAATGTAGTGAAACATTTTACCTCGGAATCTCCATGTAGATTTTGGCCACTAGGGGGCTCTTCAACATACCATATTTAAAAATCAGTAACTCGGTAACTATTAAAGCTAAAATTTCCAAATCTGACAGAGGCAACATGACACATTTGAAGTCTTTTCTGACAAATTTTCGTCAAAATCCCCGTTGCGGTTTTTAAGTTATTGAAGAAATTGCGAAAAGCGCGTTTTTCACTCTTTTCCTCATAGCGTCGCAGTCGATTATAGTACCGGCGTGGAAGAAGTGCAGCTATGCTTCGTTTGTAATGAACTTTCATGTTCAGGTACATTTTAAATTCCAAAGAAAGTTTAAAATTTTTTTACCCCTCATTTTTGACATTTTTTGGGTGGCAAAATGCATAAGTAGGGGAATCGTTCAAGTTTCGCAAATCATATTTTTTTTCACCCAGTCGTTTTGTTCTGGGACCAGGTTTGTGCAATATCAAAGGGTTTTCTTCAAAACTTTTTCCAATAAATTTTTTTCCAAAAAACTTTTTTAGGTTATTGGCATGTATTACTCTTTGAGAAATTTGCAAAATTTATGGCACAAAAAGATGAAGAAACAAAGTGTCATAGGAGTGGTTAAAACCAGATGCTGATATCTCTTCTACTTTATGAGATATTTGCGTTTTCGCGCAAAATTTTTGCAAAAAGTGTTGGACTCTATTTTTTTTTTTTTTTTTTTTTTTTTGAAACAAAAAGATAATTCCATGGATTGCTGTGTTATGTTACCCCCCCCCCCCCCCCAATTACTCTCACTGTTCACTCTTTGTAACCAGCAATCATCTCACCATCTTTTTTCAATCAAAGTAATTCCATGTAAACTTTTTTTTTGCCTCCTTTCTTTGCATCCGTGACATTTAGCTTGCATTGTACTTAGAATTAATCTCTTTTGGCAGCCGCAACAATGTCACCTTCAAGGTATGTTAGTTTTGATGGTGGGGGGGCTAGCTCAGTGGTTGCATGCTGGGGATGCCAATCGCTGGGTCCCGGGTTCGAAACCAGCTCTTGCAGGGTCAACCGGACTATTGCTGGGCGGGTCTGTCAATCGTCCGTCGCCTCATTGCTGTGTCCTACTCCTGTTCTAATTAGGCTACCAAGTGCACAAATACCGGAGGTAAAGCGCCAATAATCCATCCATTTCTTAATTGTGAATTATTGAGGTTTGATGGTCAAATTTTCATTCGATTTTAGGCCTTTGAATAACTTTTGTGTGAATTTCATGCCCTGAGTGAAATATGTGTCACAGTGCCTGGACCGGGCTCAACCAAATTATTTTTTTTTTTTGTCGAGACTTGGAACTAGATAGCACTTTTTTTTTTACCAAAAAGGCCTCATGGCAGGATACACCCCCAACCCTACGGGGTAAAACTAACATAAGAAAATGTTGTTTGGGGGGAACTGAGGGGAAAGATGGGGTAATTGGGGGAAAGTAGGAGGTTATGTGGGGCAAGTGGGGGGAAGCAGAGGGCAAGAGGGGGTAAGTGGGGGTAAGCAGGGGCTAGCGAGAGGCAAGTGGGGGTAAGTAGGGGCAAGTGGGGGGTAAGCGGGGGCTAGCGGGAGGCAAGTGGGGGTTAGCGGGGCTAGTGGGAGGCAAGTGGGACAAGACTGGGATAAGCGGGGGCAAGTGGGGTGCAAGCGGGGGCAAGTGGGGGCTAGCGGGTGGCAAGTGGGGGGAAGCAGGGGGCAAAGAGGGGGTAAAGTGGGGGGTAGCTGATATTACGGGAATAAGAAAAGGGAGCAGGGGGTGTATCCTGTCATGAGGCCTCCCATTGATGAGCCATCAGTTCAATCCGTAAAGCTTTTCCGGGTGATAAAATTTGACCTAAGTGCTATAATCTAGCTAAAATTTTTCAAATTTTTACTTCAGATAATCAATTTGTGCTTATTTTTCATAATTAGGTCTTTTATGCAGATTCCAACGGCGTTTAGATCATAAAGATTGGTTGAACAGAAGCTGAGATATGCTCCGTTTTCCATCACCAAGTCTGATTCTCTCTATCTATATTATTGATTCGGTCGACTTTATTACCAATAATATAGTTATATTAATAATAATTGCAATAATAAAGGGTGATGCACTGTGTTTATCTTCACAAAATTTTCAGGGAAAATTGAGTGGTGCTCAAAGACAAAAATTCTACGAAAAATTATTACATTGGACAATTATGAATTGTTGAATTCAGGGGTTTTATTTATCAGCCAATCAGATTGCTGCATTCAAAATTCAAATGTCAATAAACGGGAATTCCCTTGTGATTCCCTAGCAACTGGACCTGTAGAACAAGTTTTATGATGTTGACTGCTTTGAATAATTATTTAGACCTTATTCATAAAGGTAACCAAGGAATTCTGTGGCTCCAAGTCTGGGAAACCCCCCCCCCCCCCCCCAGCCCAGCAAGCTATTGTGCCCAATTCTGAGATGAATCTCATAATTAGGCAATTGAAAATGTTTGAATTGTTTAAAAATGACAGTAACATAAAGAAGGGAAATTGCTCAGTCCATCTATGCAGAAATTGGGGGGGGGGGGGGAGGCATAAAATTTACCAACCATGCCACAGCGCCACCTATAACATGCAACAAGTACCAGGAGTTGCAAGCTTAGATGGGGCTTTGTAAAACGCTACTTTTGGAAAAATGGTCACAATTCAAAATCTTTCCCTCTTAGGGTATGAATGTTTTTTGATAGACATATGAACCCAACTACAATGCATCTTTTGCTGCCATTTCCAGGCTTCTAACCAGTTTCCTAAAGATTTTAGAATATTTCATAGAAAATTCAAAAAAGGAGGTTTTATCTATTTTTTGAATTACAAAATGCATTGACTTAGCTGTTCTTCCTGTGAGTGATTGTTCTGTTGGTCCTCTTTACTAATGTAGTGAAACATTTTACCTCGGAATCTCCATGTAGATTTTGGCCACTAGGGGGCTCTTCAACATACCATATTTAAAAATCAGTAACTCGGTAACTATTAAAGCTAAAATTTCCAAATCTGACAGAGGCAACATGACACATTTGAAGTCTTTTCTGACAAATTTTCGTCAAAATCCCCGTTGCGGTTTTTAAGTTATTGAAGAAATTGCGAAAAGCGCGTTTTTCACTCTTTTCCTCATAGCGTCGCAGTCGATTATAGTACCGGCGTGGAAGAAGTGCAGCTATGCTTCGTTTGTAATGAACTTTCATGTTCAGGTACATTTTAAATTCCAAAGAAAGTTTAAAATTTTTTTACCCCTCATTTTTGACATTTTTTGGGTGGCAAAATGCATAAGTAGGGGAATCGTTCAAGTTTCGCAAATCATATTTTTTTTCACCCAGTCGTTTTGTTCTGGGACCAGGTTTGTGCAATATCAAAGGGTTTTCTTCAAAACTTTTTCCAATAAATTTTTTTCCAAAAAACTTTTTTAGGTTATTGGCATGTATTACTCTTTGAGAAATTTGCAAAATTTATGGCACAAAAAGATGAAGAAACAAAGTGTCATAGGAGTGGTTAAAACCAGATGCTGATATCTCTTCTACTTTATGAGATATTTGCGTTTTCGCGCAAAATTTTTGCAAAAAGTGTTGGACTCTATTTTTTTTTTTTTTTTTTTTTTTTTGAAACAAAAAGATAATTCCATGGATTGCTGTGTTATGTTACCCCCCCCCCCCCCCCCAATTACTCTCACTGTTCACTCTTTGTAACCAGCAATCATCTCACCATCTTTTTTCAATCAAAGTAATTCCATGTAAACTTTTTTTTTGCCTCCTTTCTTTGCATCCGTGACATTTAGCTTGCATTGTACTTAGAATTAATCTCTTTTGGCAGCCGCAACAATGTCACCTTCAAGGTATGTTAGTTTTGATGGTGGGGGGGCTAGCTCAGTGGTTGCATGCTGGGGATGCCAATCGCTGGGTCCCGGGTTCGAAACCAGCTCTTGCAGGGTCAACCGGACTATTGCTGGGCGGGTCTGTCAATCGTCCGTCGCCTCATTGCTGTGTCCTACTCCTGTTCTAATTAGGCTACCAAGTGCACAAATACCGGAGGTAAAGCGCCAATAATCCATCCATTTCTTAATTGTGAATTATTGAGGTTTGATGGTCAAATTTTCATTCGATTTTAGGCCTTTGAATAACTTTTGTGTGAATTTCATGCCCTGAGTGAAATATGTGTCACAGTGCCTGGACCGGGCTCAACCAAATTATTTTTTTTTTTTGTCGAGACTTGGAACTAGATAGCACTTTTTTTTTTACCAAAAAGGCCTCATGGCAGGATACACCCCCAACCCTACGGGGTAAAACTAACATAAGAAAATGTTGTTTGGGGGGAACTGAGGGGAAAGATGGGGTAATTGGGGGAAAGTAGGAGGTTATGTGGGGCAAGTGGGGGGAAGCAGAGGGCAAGAGGGGGTAAGTGGGGGTAAGCAGGGGCTAGCGAGAGGCAAGTGGGGGTAAGTAGGGGCAAGTGGGGGGTAAGCGGGGGCTAGCGGGAGGCAAGTGGGGGTTAGCGGGGCTAGTGGGAGGCAAGTGGGACAAGACTGGGATAAGCGGGGGCAAGTGGGGTGCAAGCGGGGGCAAGTGGGGGCTAGCGGGTGGCAAGTGGGGGGAAGCAGGGGGCAAAGAGGGGGTAAAGTGGGGGGTAGCTGATATTACGGGAATAAGAAAAGGGAGCAGGGGGTGTATCCTGTCATGAGGCCTCCCATTGATGAGCCATCAGTTCAATCCGTAAAGCTTTTCCGGGTGATAAAATTTGACCTAAGTGCTATAATCTAGCTAAAATTTTTCAAATTTTTACTTCAGATAATCAATTTGTGCTTATTTTTCATAATTAGGTCTTTTATGCAGATTCCAACGGCGTTTAGATCATAAAGATTGGTTGAACAGAAGCTGAGATATGCTCCGTTTTCCATCACCAAGTCTGATTCTCTCTATCTATATTATTGATTCGGTCGACTTTATTACCAATAATATAGTTATATTAATAATAATTGCAATAATAAAGGGTGATGCACTGTGTTTATCTTCACAAAATTTTCAGGGAAAATTGAGTGGTGCTCAAAGACAAAAATTCTACGAAAAATTATTACATTGGACAATTATGAATTGTTGAATTCAGGGGTTTTATTTATCAGCCAATCAGATTGCTGCATTCAAAATTCAAATGTCAATAAACGGGAATTCCCTTGTGATTCCCTAGCAACTGGACCTGTAGAACAAGTTTTATGATGTTGACTGCTTTGAATAATTATTTAGACCTTATTCATAAAGGTAACCAAGGAATTCTGTGGCTCCAAGTCTGGGAAACCCCCCCCCCCCCCCCAGCCCAGCAAGCTATTGTGCCCAATTCTGAGATGAATCTCATAATTAGGCAATTGAAAATGTTTGAATTGTTTAAAAATGACAGTAACATAAAGAAGGGAAATTGCTCAGTCCATCTATGCAGAAATTGGGGGGGGGGGGGGAGGCATAAAATTTACCAACCATGCCACAGCGCCACCTATAACATGCAACAAGTACCAGGAGTTGCAAGCTTAGATGGGGCTTTGTAAAACGCTACTTTTGGAAAAATGGTCACAATTCAAAATCTTTCCCTCTTAGGGTATGAATGTTTTTTGATAGACATATGAACCCAACTACAATGCATCTTTTGCTGCCATTTCCAGGCTTCTAACCAGTTTCCTAAAGATTTTAGAATATTTCATAGAAAATTCAAAAAAGGAGGTTTTATCTATTTTTTGAATTACAAAATGCATTGACTTAGCTGTTCTTCCTGTGAGTGATTGTTCTGTTGGTCCTCTTTACTAATGTAGTGAAACATTTTACCTCGGAATCTCCATGTAGATTTTGGCCACTAGGGGGCTCTTCAACATACCATATTTAAAAATCAGTAACTCGGTAACTATTAAAGCTAAAATTTCCAAATCTGACAGAGGCAACATGACACATTTGAAGTCTTTTCTGACAAATTTTCGTCAAAATCCCCGTTGCGGTTTTTAAGTTATTGAAGAAATTGCGAAAAGCGCGTTTTTCACTCTTTTCCTCATAGCGTCGCAGTCGATTATAGTACCGGCGTGGAAGAAGTGCAGCTATGCTTCGTTTGTAATGAACTTTCATGTTCAGGTACATTTTAAATTCCAAAGAAAGTTTAAAATTTTTTTACCCCTCATTTTTGACATTTTTTGGGTGGCAAAATGCATAAGTAGGGGAATCGTTCAAGTTTCGCAAATCATATTTTTTTTCACCCAGTCGTTTTGTTCTGGGACCAGGTTTGTGCAATATCAAAGGGTTTTCTTCAAAACTTTTTCCAATAAATTTTTTTCCAAAAAACTTTTTTAGGTTATTGGCATGTATTACTCTTTGAGAAATTTGCAAAATTTATGGCACAAAAAGATGAAGAAACAAAGTGTCATAGGAGTGGTTAAAACCAGATGCTGATATCTCTTCTACTTTATGAGATATTTGCGTTTTCGCGCAAAATTTTTGCAAAAAGTGTTGGACTCTATTTTTTTTTTTTTTTTTTTTTTTTTTAAAAAAAAAGATAATTCCATGGATTGCTGTGTTATGTTACCCCCCCCCCCCCCCCCAATTACTCTCACTGTTCACTCTTTGTAACCAGCAATCATCTCACCATCTTTTTTCAATCAAAGTAATTCCATGTAAACTTTTTTTTTGCCTCCTTTCTTTGCATCCGTGACATTTAGCTTGCATTGTACTTAGAATTAATCTCTTTTGGCAGCCGCAACAATGTCACCTTCAAGGTATGTTAGTTTTGATGGTGGGGGGGCTAGCTCAGTGGTTGCATGCTGGGGATGCCAATCGCTGGGTCCCGGGTTCGAAACCAGCTCTTGCAGGGTCAACCGGACTATTGCTGGGCGGGTCTGTCAATCGTCCGTCGCCTCATTGCTGTGTCCTACTCCTGTTCTAATTAGGCTACCAAGTGCACAAATACCGGAGGTAAAGCGCCAATAATCCATCCATTTCTTAATTGTGAATTATTGAGGTTTGATGGTCAAATTTTCATTCGATTTTAGGCCTTTGAATAACTTTTGTGTGAATTTCATGCCCTGAGTGAAATATGTGTCACAGTGCCTGGACCGGGCTCAACCAAATTATTTTTTTTTTTTGTCGAGACTTGGAACTAGATAGCACTTTTTTTTTTACCAAAAAGGCCTCATGGCAGGATACACCCCCAACCCTACGGGGTAAAACTAACATAAGAAAATGTTGTTTGGGGGGAACTGAGGGGAAAGATGGGGTAATTGGGGGAAAGTAGGAGGTTATGTGGGGCAAGTGGGGGGAAGCAGAGGGCAAGAGGGGGTAAGTGGGGGTAAGCAGGGGCTAGCGAGAGGCAAGTGGGGGTAAGTAGGGGCAAGTGGGGGGTAAGCGGGGGCTAGCGGGAGGCAAGTGGGGGTTAGCGGGGCTAGTGGGAGGCAAGTGGGACAAGACTGGGATAAGCGGGGGCAAGTGGGGTGCAAGCGGGGGCAAGTGGGGGCTAGCGGGTGGCAAGTGGGGGGAAGCAGGGGGCAAAGAGGGGGTAAAGTGGGGGGTAGCTGATATTACGGGAATAAGAAAAGGGAGCAGGGGGTGTATCCTGTCATGAGGCCTCCCATTGATGAGCCATCAGTTCAATCCGTAAAGCTTTTCCGGGTGATAAAATTTGACCTAAGTGCTATAATCTAGCTAAAATTTTTCAAATTTTTACTTCAGATAATCAATTTGTGCTTATTTTTCATAATTAGGTCTTTTATGCAGATTCCAACGGCGTTTAGATCATAAAGATTGGTTGAACAGAAGCTGAGATATGCTCCGTTTTCCATCACCAAGTCTGATTCTCTCTATCTATATTATTGATTCGGTCGACTTTATTACCAATAATATAGTTATATTAATAATAATTGCAATAATAAAGGGTGATGCACTGTGTTTATCTTCACAAAATTTTCAGGGAAAATTGAGTGGTGCTCAAAGACAAAAATTCTACGAAAAATTATTACATTGGACAATTATGAATTGTTGAATTCAGGGGTTTTATTTATCAGCCAATCAGATTGCTGCATTCAAAATTCAAATGTCAATAAACGGGAATTCCCTTGTGATTCCCTAGCAACTGGACCTGTAGAACAAGTTTTATGATGTTGACTGCTTTGAATAATTATTTAGACCTTATTCATAAAGGTAACCAAGGAATTCTGTGGCTCCAAGTCTGGGAAACCCCCCCCCCCCCCCCCAGCCCAGCAAGCTATTGTGCCCAATTCTGAGATGAATCTCATAATTAGGCAATTGAAAATGTTTGAATTGTTTAAAAATGACAGTAACATAAAGAAGGGAAATTGCTCAGTCCATCTATGCAGAAATTGGGGGGGGGGGGGGAGGCATAAAATTTACCAACCATGCCACAGCGCCACCTATAACATGCAACAAGTACCAGGAGTTGCAAGCTTAGATGGGGCTTTGTAAAACGCTACTTTTGGAAAAATGGTCACAATTCAAAATCTTTCCCTCTTAGGGTATGAATGTTTTTTGATAGACATATGAACCCAACTACAATGCATCTTTTGCTGCCATTTCCAGGCTTCTAACCAGTTTCCTAAAGATTTTAGAATATTTCATAGAAAATTCAAAAAAGGAGGTTTTATCTATTTTTTGAATTACAAAATGCATTGACTTAGCTGTTCTTCCTGTGAGTGATTGTTCTGTTGGTCCTCTTTACTAATGTAGTGAAACATTTTACCTCGGAATCTCCATGTAGATTTTGGCCACTAGGGGGCTCTTCAACATACCATATTTAAAAATCAGTAACTCGGTAACTATTAAAGCTAAAATTTCCAAATCTGACAGAGGCAACATGACACATTTGAAGTCTTTTCTGACAAATTTTCGTCAAAATCCCCGTTGCGGTTTTTAAGTTATTGAAGAAATTGCGAAAAGCGCGTTTTTCACTCTTTTCCTCATAGCGTCGCAGTCGATTATAGTACCGGCGTGGAAGAAGTGCAGCTATGCTTCGTTTGTAATGAACTTTCATGTTCAGGTACATTTTAAATTCCAAAGAAAGTTTAAAATTTTTTTACCCCTCATTTTTGACATTTTTTGGGTGGCAAAATGCATAAGTAGGGGAATCGTTCAAGTTTCGCAAATCATATTTTTTTTCACCCAGTCGTTTTGTTCTGGGACCAGGTTTGTGCAATATCAAAGGGTTTTCTTCAAAACTTTTTCCAATAAATTTTTTTCCAAAAAACTTTTTTAGGTTATTGGCATGTATTACTCTTTGAGAAATTTGCAAAATTTATGGCACAAAAAGATGAAGAAACAAAGTGTCATAGGAGTGGTTAAAACCAGATGCTGATATCTCTTCTACTTTATGAGATATTTGCGTTTTCGCGCAAAATTTTTGCAAAAAGTGTTGGACTCTATTTTTTTTTTTTTTTTTTTTTTTTTGAAACAAAAAGATAATTCCATGGATTGCTGTGTTATGTTACCCCCCCCCCCCCCCCCAATTACTCTCACTGTTCACTCTTTGTAACCAGCAATCATCTCACCATCTTTTTTCAATCAAAGTAATTCCATGTAAACTTTTTTTTTGCCTCCTTTCTTTGCATCCGTGACATTTAGCTTGCATTGTACTTAGAATTAATCTCTTTTGGCAGCCGCAACAATGTCACCTTCAAGGTATGTTAGTTTTGATGGTGGGGGGGCTAGCTCAGTGGTTGCATGCTGGGGATGCCAATCGCTGGGTCCCGGGTTCGAAACCAGCTCTTGCAGGGTCAACCGGACTATTGCTGGGCGGGTCTGTCAATCGTCCGTCGCCTCATTGCTGTGTCCTACTCCTGTTCTAATTAGGCTACCAAGTGCACAAATACCGGAGGTAAAGCGCCAATAATCCATCCATTTCTTAATTGTGAATTATTGAGGTTTGATGGTCAAATTTTCATTCGATTTTAGGCCTTTGAATAACTTTTGTGTGAATTTCATGCCCTGAGTGAAATATGTGTCACAGTGCCTGGACCGGGCTCAACCAAATTATTTTTTTTTTTTGTCGAGACTTGGAACTAGATAGCACTTTTTTTTTTACCAAAAAGGCCTCATGGCAGGATACACCCCCAACCCTACGGGGTAAAACTAACATAAGAAAATGTTGTTTGGGGGGAACTGAGGGGAAAGATGGGGTAATTGGGGGAAAGTAGGAGGTTATGTGGGGCAAGTGGGGGGAAGCAGAGGGCAAGAGGGGGTAAGTGGGGGTAAGCAGGGGCTAGCGAGAGGCAAGTGGGGGTAAGTAGGGGCAAGTGGGGGGTAAGCGGGGGCTAGCGGGAGGCAAGTGGGGGTTAGCGGGGCTAGTGGGAGGCAAGTGGGACAAGACTGGGATAAGCGGGGGCAAGTGGGGTGCAAGCGGGGGCAAGTGGGGGCTAGCGGGTGGCAAGTGGGGGGAAGCAGGGGGCAAAGAGGGGGTAAAGTGGGGGGTAGCTGATATTACGGGAATAAGAAAAGGGAGCAGGGGGTGTATCCTGTCATGAGGCCTCCCATTGATGAGCCATCAGTTCAATCCGTAAAGCTTTTCCGGGTGATAAAATTTGACCTAAGTGCTATAATCTAGCTAAAATTTTTCAAATTTTTACTTCAGATAATCAATTTGTGCTTATTTTTCATAATTAGGTCTTTTATGCAGATTCCAACGGCGTTTAGATCATAAAGATTGGTTGAACAGAAGCTGAGATATGCTCCGTTTTCCATCACCAAGTCTGATTCTCTCTATCTATATTATTGATTCGGTCGACTTTATTACCAATAATATAGTTATATTAATAATAATTGCAATAATAAAGGGTGATGCACTGTGTTTATCTTCACAAAATTTTCAGGGAAAATTGAGTGGTGCTCAAAGACAAAAATTCTACGAAAAATTATTACATTGGACAATTATGAATTGTTGAATTCAGGGGTTTTATTTATCAGCCAATCAGATTGCTGCATTCAAAATTCAAATGTCAATAAACGGGAATTCCCTTGTGATTCCCTAGCAACTGGACCTGTAGAACAAGTTTTATGATGTTGACTGCTTTGAATAATTATTTAGACCTTATTCATAAAGGTAACCAAGGAATTCTGTGGCTCCAAGTCTGGGAAACCCCCCCCCCCCCCCCAGCCCAGCAAGCTATTGTGCCCAATTCTGAGATGAATCTCATAATTAGGCAATTGAAAATGTTTGAATTGTTTAAAAATGACAGTAACATAAAGAAGGGAAATTGCTCAGTCCATCTATGCAGAAATTGGGGGGGGGGGGGGAGGCATAAAATTTACCAACCATGCCACAGCGCCACCTATAACATGCAACAAGTACCAGGAGTTGCAAGCTTAGATGGGGCTTTGTAAAACGCTACTTTTGGAAAAATGGTCACAATTCAAAATCTTTCCCTCTTAGGGTATGAATGTTTTTTGATAGACATATGAACCCAACTACAATGCATCTTTTGCTGCCATTTCCAGGCTTCTAACCAGTTTCCTAAAGATTTTAGAATATTTCATAGAAAATTCAAAAAAGGAGGTTTTATCTATTTTTTGAATTACAAAATGCATTGACTTAGCTGTTCTTCCTGTGAGTGATTGTTCTGTTGGTCCTCTTTACTAATGTAGTGAAACATTTTACCTCGGAATCTCCATGTAGATTTTGGCCACTAGGGGGCTCTTCAACATACCATATTTAAAAATCAGTAACTCGGTAACTATTAAAGCTAAAATTTCCAAATCTGACAGAGGCAACATGACACATTTGAAGTCTTTTCTGACAAATTTTCGTCAAAATCCCCGTTGCGGTTTTTAAGTTATTGAAGAAATTGCGAAAAGCGCGTTTTTCACTCTTTTCCTCATAGCGTCGCAGTCGATTATAGTACCGGCGTGGAAGAAGTGCAGCTATGCTTCGTTTGTAATGAACTTTCATGTTCAGGTACATTTTAAATTCCAAAGAAAGTTTAAAATTTTTTTACCCCTCATTTTTGACATTTTTTGGGTGGCAAAATGCATAAGTAGGGGAATCGTTCAAGTTTCGCAAATCATATTTTTTTTCACCCAGTCGTTTTGTTCTGGGACCAGGTTTGTGCAATATCAAAGGGTTTTCTTCAAAACTTTTTCCAATAAATTTTTTTCCAAAAAACTTTTTTAGGTTATTGGCATGTATTACTCTTTGAGAAATTTGCAAAATTTATGGCACAAAAAGATGAAGAAACAAAGTGTCATAGGAGTGGTTAAAACCAGATGCTGATATCTCTTCTACTTTATGAGATATTTGCGTTTTCGCGCAAAATTTTTGCAAAAAGTGTTGGACTCTATTTTTTTTTTTTTTTTTTTTTTTTTGAAACAAAAAGATAATTCCATGGATTGCTGTGTTATGTTACCCCCCCCCCCCCCCCAATTACTCTCACTGTTCACTCTTTGTAACCAGCAATCATCTCACCATCTTTTTTCAATCAAAGTAATTCCATGTAAACTTTTTTTTTGCCTCCTTTCTTTGCATCCGTGACATTTAGCTTGCATTGTACTTAGAATTAATCTCTTTTGGCAGCCGCAACAATGTCACCTTCAAGGTATGTTAGTTTTGATGGTGGGGGGGCTAGCTCAGTGGTTGCATGCTGGGGATGCCAATCGCTGGGTCCCGGGTTCGAAACCAGCTCTTGCAGGGTCAACCGGACTATTGCTGGGCGGGTCTGTCAATCGTCCGTCGCCTCATTGCTGTGTCCTACTCCTGTTCTAATTAGGCTACCAAGTGCACAAATACCGGAGGTAAAGCGCCAATAATCCATCCATTTCTTAATTGTGAATTATTGAGGTTTGATGGTCAAATTTTCATTCGATTTTAGGCCTTTGAATAACTTTTGTGTGAATTTCATGCCCTGAGTGAAATATGTGTCACAGTGCCTGGACCGGGCTCAACCAAATTATTTTTTTTTTTTGTCGAGACTTGGAACTAGATAGCACTTTTTTTTTTACCAAAAAGGCCTCATGGCAGGATACACCCCCAACCCTACGGGGTAAAACTAACATAAGAAAATGTTGTTTGGGGGGAACTGAGGGGAAAGATGGGGTAATTGGGGGAAAGTAGGAGGTTATGTGGGGCAAGTGGGGGGAAGCAGAGGGCAAGAGGGGGTAAGTGGGGGTAAGCAGGGGCTAGCGAGAGGCAAGTGGGGGTAAGTAGGGGCAAGTGGGGGGTAAGCGGGGGCTAGCGGGAGGCAAGTGGGGGTTAGCGGGGCTAGTGGGAGGCAAGTGGGACAAGACTGGGATAAGCGGGGGCAAGTGGGGTGCAAGCGGGGGCAAGTGGGGGCTAGCGGGTGGCAAGTGGGGGGAAGCAGGGGGCAAAGAGGGGGTAAAGTGGGGGGTAGCTGATATTACGGGAATAAGAAAAGGGAGCAGGGGGTGTATCCTGTCATGAGGCCTCCCATTGATGAGCCATCAGTTCAATCCGTAAAGCTTTTCCGGGTGATAAAATTTGACCTAAGTGCTATAATCTAGCTAAAATTTTTCAAATTTTTACTTCAGATAATCAATTTGTGCTTATTTTTCATAATTAGGTCTTTTATGCAGATTCCAACGGCGTTTAGATCATAAAGATTGGTTGAACAGAAGCTGAGATATGCTCCGTTTTCCATCACCAAGTCTGATTCTCTCTATCTATATTATTGATTCGGTCGACTTTATTACCAATAATATAGTTATATTAATAATAATTGCAATAATAAAGGGTGATGCACTGTGTTTATCTTCACAAAATTTTCAGGGAAAATTGAGTGGTGCTCAAAGACAAAAATTCTACGAAAAATTATTACATTGGACAATTATGAATTGTTGAATTCAGGGGTTTTATTTATCAGCCAATCAGATTGCTGCATTCAAAATTCAAATGTCAATAAACGGGAATTCCCTTGTGATTCCCTAGCAACTGGACCTGTAGAACAAGTTTTATGATGTTGACTGCTTTGAATAATTATTTAGACCTTATTCATAAAGGTAACCAAGGAATTCTGTGGCTCCAAGTCTGGGAAACCCCCCCCCCCCCCCCAGCCCAGCAAGCTATTGTGCCCAATTCTGAGATGAATCTCATAATTAGGCAATTGAAAATGTTTGAATTGTTTAAAAATGACAGTAACATAAAGAAGGGAAATTGCTCAGTCCATCTATGCAGAAATTGGGGGGGGGGGGGGAGGCATAAAATTTACCAACCATGCCACAGCGCCACCTATAACATGCAACAAGTACCAGGAGTTGCAAGCTTAGATGGGGCTTTGTAAAACGCTACTTTTGGAAAAATGGTCACAATTCAAAATCTTTCCCTCTTAGGGTATGAATGTTTTTTGATAGACATATGAACCCAACTACAATGCATCTTTTGCTGCCATTTCCAGGCTTCTAACCAGTTTCCTAAAGATTTTAGAATATTTCATAGAAAATTCAAAAAAGGAGGTTTTATCTATTTTTTGAATTACAAAATGCATTGACTTAGCTGTTCTTCCTGTGAGTGATTGTTCTGTTGGTCCTCTTTACTAATGTAGTGAAACATTTTACCTCGGAATCTCCATGTAGATTTTGGCCACTAGGGGGCTCTTCAACATACCATATTTAAAAATCAGTAACTCGGTAACTATTAAAGCTAAAATTTCCAAATCTGACAGAGGCAACATGACACATTTGAAGTCTTTTCTGACAAATTTTCGTCAAAATCCCCGTTGCGGTTTTTAAGTTATTGAAGAAATTGCGAAAAGCGCGTTTTTCACTCTTTTCCTCATAGCGTCGCAGTCGATTATAGTACCGGCGTGGAAGAAGTGCAGCTATGCTTCGTTTGTAATGAACTTTCATGTTCAGGTACATTTTAAATTCCAAAGAAAGTTTAAAATTTTTTTACCCCTCATTTTTGACATTTTTTGGGTGGCAAAATGCATAAGTAGGGGAATCGTTCAAGTTTCGCAAATCATATTTTTTTTCACCCAGTCGTTTTGTTCTGGGACCAGGTTTGTGCAATATCAAAGGGTTTTCTTCAAAACTTTTTCCAATAAATTTTTTTCCAAAAAACTTTTTTAGGTTATTGGCATGTATTACTCTTTGAGAAATTTGCAAAATTTATGGCACAAAAAGATGAAGAAACAAAGTGTCATAGGAGTGGTTAAAACCAGATGCTGATATCTCTTCTACTTTATGAGATATTTGCGTTTTCGCGCAAAATTTTTGCAAAAAGTGTTGGACTCTATTTTTTTTTTTTTTTTTTTTTTTTTGAAACAAAAAGATAATTCCATGGATTGCTGTGTTATGTTACCCCCCCCCCCCCCCCCAATTACTCTCACTGTTCACTCTTTGTAACCAGCAATCATCTCACCATCTTTTTTCAATCAAAGTAATTCCATGTAAACTTTTTTTTTGCCTCCTTTCTTTGCATCCGTGACATTTAGCTTGCATTGTACTTAGAATTAATCTCTTTTGGCAGCCGCAACAATGTCACCTTCAAGGTATGTTAGTTTTGATGGTGGGGGGGCTAGCTCAGTGGTTGCATGCTGGGGATGCCAATCGCTGGGTCCCGGGTTCGAAACCAGCTCTTGCAGGGTCAACCGGACTATTGCTGGGCGGGTCTGTCAATCGTCCGTCGCCTCATTGCTGTGTCCTACTCCTGTTCTAATTAGGCTACCAAGTGCACAAATACCGGAGGTAAAGCGCCAATAATCCATCCATTTCTTAATTGTGAATTATTGAGGTTTGATGGTCAAATTTTCATTCGATTTTAGGCCTTTGAATAACTTTTGTGTGAATTTCATGCCCTGAGTGAAATATGTGTCACAGTGCCTGGACCGGGCTCAACCAAATTATTTTTTTTTTTTGTCGAGACTTGGAACTAGATAGCACTTTTTTTTTTACCAAAAAGGCCTCATGGCAGGATACACCCCCAACCCTACGGGGTAAAACTAACATAAGAAAATGTTGTTTGGGGGGAACTGAGGGGAAAGATGGGGTAATTGGGGGAAAGTAGGAGGTTATGTGGGGCAAGTGGGGGAAGCAGAGGGCAAGAGGGGGTAAGTGGGGGTAAGCAGGGGCTAGCGAGAGGCAAGTGGGGGTAAGTAGGGGCAAGTGGGGGGTAAGCGGGGGCTAGCGGGAGGCAAGTGGGGGTTAGCGGGGCTAGTGGGAGGCAAGTGGGACAAGACTGGGATAAGCGGGGGCAAGTGGGGTGCAAGCGGGGGCAAGTGGGGGCTAGCGGGTGGCAAGTGGGGGGAAGCAGGGGGCAAAGAGGGGGTAAAGTGGGGGGTAGCTGATATTACGGGAATAAGAAAAGGGAGCAGGGGGTGTATCCTGTCATGAGGCCTCCCATTGATGAGCCATCAGTTCAATCCGTAAAGCTTTTCCGGGTGATAAAATTTGACCTAAGTGCTATAATCTAGCTAAAATTTTTCAAATTTTTACTTCAGATAATCAATTTGTGCTTATTTTTCATAATTAGGTCTTTTATGCAGATTCCAACGGCGTTTAGATCATAAAGATTGGTTGAACAGAAGCTGAGATATGCTCCGTTTTCCATCACCAAGTCTGATTCTCTCTATCTATATTATTGATTCGGTCGACTTTATTACCAATAATATAGTTATATTAATAATAATTGCAATAATAAAGGGTGATGCACTGTGTTTATCTTCACAAAATTTTCAGGGAAAATTGAGTGGTGCTCAAAGACAAAAATTCTACGAAAAATTATTACATTGGACAATTATGAATTGTTGAATTCAGGGGTTTTATTTATCAGCCAATCAGATTGCTGCATTCAAAATTCAAATGTCAATAAACGGGAATTCCCTTGTGATTCCCTAGCAACTGGACCTGTAGAACAAGTTTTATGATGTTGACTGCTTTGAATAATTATTTAGACCTTATTCATAAAGGTAACCAAGGAATTCTGTGGCTCCAAGTCTGGGAAACCCCCCCCCCCCCCCCAGCCCAGCAAGCTATTGTGCCCAATTCTGAGATGAATCTCATAATTAGGCAATTGAAAATGTTTGAATTGTTTAAAAATGACAGTAACATAAAGAAGGGAAATTGCTCAGTCCATCTATGCAGAAATTGGGGGGGGGGGGGAGGCATAAAATTTACCAACCATGCCACAGCGCCACCTATAACATGCAACAAGTACCAGGAGTTGCAAGCTTAGATGGGGCTTTGTAAAACGCTACTTTTGGAAAAATGGTCACAATTCAAAATCTTTCCCTCTTAGGGTATGAATGTTTTTTGATAGACATATGAACCCAACTACAATGCATCTTTTGCTGCCATTTCCAGGCTTCTAACCAGTTTCCTAAAGATTTTAGAATATTTCATAGAAAATTCAAAAAAGGAGGTTTTATCTATTTTTTGAATTACAAAATGCATTGACTTAGCTGTTCTTCCTGTGAGTGATTGTTCTGTTGGTCCTCTTTACTAATGTAGTGAAACATTTTACCTCGGAATCTCCATGTAGATTTTGGCCACTAGGGGGCTCTTCAACATACCATATTTAAAAATCAGTAACTCGGTAACTATTAAAGCTAAAATTTCCAAATCTGACAGAGGCAACATGACACATTTGAAGTCTTTTCTGACAAATTTTCGTCAAAATCCCCGTTGCGGTTTTTAAGTTATTGAAGAAATTGCGAAAAGCGCGTTTTTCACTCTTTTCCTCATAGCGTCGCAGTCGATTATAGTACCGGCGTGGAAGAAGTGCAGCTATGCTTCGTTTGTAATGAACTTTCATGTTCAGGTACATTTTAAATTCCAAAGAAAGTTTAAAATTTTTTTACCCCTCATTTTTGACATTTTTTGGGTGGCAAAATGCATAAGTAGGGGAATCGTTCAAGTTTCGCAAATCATATTTTTTTTCACCCAGTCGTTTTGTTCTGGGACCAGGTTTGTGCAATATCAAAGGGTTTTCTTCAAAACTTTTTCCAATAAATTTTTTTCCAAAAAACTTTTTTAGGTTATTGGCATGTATTACTCTTTGAGAAATTTGCAAAATTTATGGCACAAAAAGATGAAGAAACAAAGTGTCATAGGAGTGGTTAAAACCAGATGCTGATATCTCTTCTACTTTATGAGATATTTGCGTTTTCGCGCAAAATTTTTGCAAAAAGTGTTGGACTCTATTTTTTTTTTTTTTTTTTTTTTTTTGAAACAAAAAGATAATTCCATGGATTGCTGTGTTATGTTACCCCCCCCCCCCCCCCAATTACTCTCACTGTTCACTCTTTGTAACCAGCAATCATCTCACCATCTTTTTTCAATCAAAGTAATTCCATGTAAACTTTTTTTTTGCCTCCTTTCTTTGCATCCGTGACATTTAGCTTGCATTGTACTTAGAATTAATCTCTTTTGGCAGCCGCAACAATGTCACCTTCAAGGTATGTTAGTTTTGATGGTGGGGGGGCTAGCTCAGTGGTTGCATGCTGGGGATGCCAATCGCTGGGTCCCGGGTTCGAAACCAGCTCTTGCAGGGTCAACCGGACTATTGCTGGGCGGGTCTGTCAATCGTCCGTCGCCTCATTGCTGTGTCCTACTCCTGTTCTAATTAGGCTACCAAGTGCACAAATACCGGAGGTAAAGCGCCAATAATCCATCCATTTCTTAATTGTGAATTATTGAGGTTTGATGGTCAAATTTTCATTCGATTTTAGGCCTTTGAATAACTTTTGTGTGAATTTCATGCCCTGAGTGAAATATGTGTCACAGTGCCTGGACCGGGCTCAACCAAATTATTTTTTTTTTTTGTCGAGACTTGGAACTAGATAGCACTTTTTTTTTTACCAAAAAGGCCTCATGGCAGGATACACCCCCAACCCTACGGGGTAAAACTAACATAAGAAAATGTTGTTTGGGGGGAACTGAGGGGAAAGATGGGGTAATTGGGGGAAAGTAGGAGGTTATGTGGGGCAAGTGGGGGAAGCAGAGGGCAAGAGGGGGTAAGTGGGGGTAAGCAGGGGCTAGCGAGAGGCAAGTGGGGGTAAGTAGGGGCAAGTGGGGGGTAAGCGGGGGCTAGCGGGAGGCAAGTGGGGGTTAGCGGGGCTAGTGGGAGGCAAGTGGGACAAGACTGGGATAAGCGGGGGCAAGTGGGGTGCAAGCGGGGGCAAGTGGGGGCTAGCGGGTGGCAAGTGGGGGGAAGCAGGGGGCAAAGAGGGGGTAAAGTGGGGGGTAGCTGATATTACGGGAATAAGAAAAGGGAGCAGGGGGTGTATCCTGTCATGAGGCCTCCCATTGATGAGCCATCAGTTCAATCCGTAAAGCTTTTCCGGGTGATAAAATTTGACCTAAGTGCTATAATCTAGCTAAAATTTTTCAAATTTTTACTTCAGATAATCAATTTGTGCTTATTTTTCATAATTAGGTCTTTTATGCAGATTCCAACGGCGTTTAGATCATAAAGATTGGTTGAACAGAAGCTGAGATATGCTCCGTTTTCCATCACCAAGTCTGATTCTCTCTATCTATATTATTGATTCGGTCGACTTTATTACCAATAATATAGTTATATTAATAATAATTGCAATAATAAAGGGTGATGCACTGTGTTTATCTTCACAAAATTTTCAGGGAAAATTGAGTGGTGCTCAAAGACAAAAATTCTACGAAAAATTATTACATTGGACAATTATGAATTGTTGAATTCAGGGGTTTTATTTATCAGCCAATCAGATTGCTGCATTCAAAATTCAAATGTCAATAAACGGGAATTCCCTTGTGATTCCCTAGCAACTGGACCTGTAGAACAAGTTTTATGATGTTGACTGCTTTGAATAATTATTTAGACCTTATTCATAAAGGTAACCAAGGAATTCTGTGGCTCCAAGTCTGGGAAACCCCCCCCCCCCCCCCAGCCCAGCAAGCTATTGTGCCCAATTCTGAGATGAATCTCATAATTAGGCAATTGAAAATGTTTGAATTGTTTAAAAATGACAGTAACATAAAGAAGGGAAATTGCTCAGTCCATCTATGCAGAAATTGGGGGGGGGGGGGGAGGCATAAAATTTACCAACCATGCCACAGCGCCACCTATAACATGCAACAAGTACCAGGAGTTGCAAGCTTAGATGGGGCTTTGTAAAACGCTACTTTTGGAAAAATGGTCACAATTCAAAATCTTTCCCTCTTAGGGTATGAATGTTTTTTGATAGACATATGAACCCAACTACAATGCATCTTTTGCTGCCATTTCCAGGCTTCTAACCAGTTTCCTAAAGATTTTAGAATATTTCATAGAAAATTCAAAAAAGGAGGTTTTATCTATTTTTTGAATTACAAAATGCATTGACTTAGCTGTTCTTCCTGTGAGTGATTGTTCTGTTGGTCCTCTTTACTAATGTAGTGAAACATTTTACCTCGGAATCTCCATGTAGATTTTGGCCACTAGGGGGCTCTTCAACATACCATATTTAAAAATCAGTAACTCGGTAACTATTAAAGCTAAAATTTCCAAATCTGACAGAGGCAACATGACACATTTGAAGTCTTTTCTGACAAATTTTCGTCAAAATCCCCGTTGCGGTTTTTAAGTTATTGAAGAAATTGCGAAAAGCGCGTTTTTCACTCTTTTCCTCATAGCGTCGCAGTCGATTATAGTACCGGCGTGGAAGAAGTGCAGCTATGCTTCGTTTGTAATGAACTTTCATGTTCAGGTACATTTTAAATTCCAAAGAAAGTTTAAAATTTTTTTACCCCTCATTTTTGACATTTTTTGGGTGGCAAAATGCATAAGTAGGGGAATCGTTCAAGTTTCGCAAATCATATTTTTTTTCACCCAGTCGTTTTGTTCTGGGACCAGGTTTGTGCAATATCAAAGGGTTTTCTTCAAAACTTTTTCCAATAAATTTTTTTCCAAAAAACTTTTTTAGGTTATTGGCATGTATTACTCTTTGAGAAATTTGCAAAATTTATGGCACAAAAAGATGAAGAAACAAAGTGTCATAGGAGTGGTTAAAACCAGATGCTGATATCTCTTCTACTTTATGAGATATTTGCGTTTTCGCGCAAAATTTTTGCAAAAAGTGTTGGACTCTATTTTTTTTTTTTTTTTTTTTTTTTTTAAACAAAAAGATAATTCCATGGATTGCTGTGTTATGTTACCCCCCCCCCCCCCCCCAATTACTCTCACTGTTCACTCTTTGTAACCAGCAATCATCTCACCATCTTTTTTCAATCAAAGTAATTCCATGTAAACTTTTTTTTTGCCTCCTTTCTTTGCATCCGTGACATTTAGCTTGCATTGTACTTAGAATTAATCTCTTTTGGCAGCCGCAACAATGTCACCTTCAAGGTATGTTAGTTTTGATGGTGGGGGGGCTAGCTCAGTGGTTGCATGCTGGGGATGCCAATCGCTGGGTCCCGGGTTCGAAACCAGCTCTTGCAGGGTCAACCGGACTATTGCTGGGCGGGTCTGTCAATCGTCCGTCGCCTCATTGCTGTGTCCTACTCCTGTTCTAATTAGGCTACCAAGTGCACAAATACCGGAGGTAAAGCGCCAATAATCCATCCATTTCTTAATTGTGAATTATTGAGGTTTGATGGTCAAATTTTCATTCGATTTTAGGCCTTTGAATAACTTTTGTGTGAATTTCATGCCCTGAGTGAAATATGTGTCACAGTGCCTGGACCGGGCTCAACCAAATTATTTTTTTTTTTTGTCGAGACTTGGAACTAGATAGCACTTTTTTTTTTACCAAAAAGGCCTCATGGCAGGATACACCCCCAACCCTACGGGGTAAAACTAACATAAGAAAATGTTGTTTGGGGGGAACTGAGGGGAAAGATGGGGTAATTGGGGGAAAGTAGGAGGTTATGTGGGGCAAGTGGGGGGAAGCAGAGGGCAAGAGGGGGTAAGTGGGGGTAAGCAGGGGCTAGCGAGAGGCAAGTGGGGGTAAGTAGGGGCAAGTGGGGGGTAAGCGGGGGCTAGCGGGAGGCAAGTGGGGGTTAGCGGGGCTAGTGGGAGGCAAGTGGGACAAGACTGGGATAAGCGGGGGCAAGTGGGGTGCAAGCGGGGGCAAGTGGGGGCTAGCGGGTGGCAAGTGGGGGGAAGCAGGGGGCAAAGAGGGGGTAAAGTGGGGGGTAGCTGATATTACGGGAATAAGAAAAGGGAGCAGGGGGTGTATCCTGTCATGAGGCCTCCCATTGATGAGCCATCAGTTCAATCCGTAAAGCTTTTCCGGGTGATAAAATTTGACCTAAGTGCTATAATCTAGCTAAAATTTTTCAAATTTTTACTTCAGATAATCAATTTGTGCTTATTTTTCATAATTAGGTCTTTTATGCAGATTCCAACGGCGTTTAGATCATAAAGATTGGTTGAACAGAAGCTGAGATATGCTCCGTTTTCCATCACCAAGTCTGATTCTCTCTATCTATATTATTGATTCGGTCGACTTTATTACCAATAATATAGTTATATTAATAATAATTGCAATAATAAAGGGTGATGCACTGTGTTTATCTTCACAAAATTTTCAGGGAAAATTGAGTGGTGCTCAAAGACAAAAATTCTACGAAAAATTATTACATTGGACAATTATGAATTGTTGAATTCAGGGGTTTTATTTATCAGCCAATCAGATTGCTGCATTCAAAATTCAAATGTCAATAAACGGGAATTCCCTTGTGATTCCCTAGCAACTGGACCTGTAGAACAAGTTTTATGATGTTGACTGCTTTGAATAATTATTTAGACCTTATTCATAAAGGTAACCAAGGAATTCTGTGGCTCCAAGTCTGGGAAACCCCCCCCCCCCCCCCAGCCCAGCAAGCTATTGTGCCCAATTCTGAGATGAATCTCATAATTAGGCAATTGAAAATGTTTGAATTGTTTAAAAATGACAGTAACATAAAGAAGGGAAATTGCTCAGTCCATCTATGCAGAAATTGGGGGGGGGGGGGAGGCATAAAATTTACCAACCATGCCACAGCGCCACCTATAACATGCAACAAGTACCAGGAGTTGCAAGCTTAGATGGGGCTTTGTAAAACGCTACTTTTGGAAAAATGGTCACAATTCAAAATCTTTCCCTCTTAGGGTATGAATGTTTTTTGATAGACATATGAACCCAACTACAATGCATCTTTTGCTGCCATTTCCAGGCTTCTAACCAGTTTCCTAAAGATTTTAGAATATTTCATAGAAAATTCAAAAAAGGAGGTTTTATCTATTTTTTGAATTACAAAATGCATTGACTTAGCTGTTCTTCCTGTGAGTGATTGTTCTGTTGGTCCTCTTTACTAATGTAGTGAAACATTTTACCTCGGAATCTCCATGTAGATTTTGGCCACTAGGGGGCTCTTCAACATACCATATTTAAAAATCAGTAACTCGGTAACTATTAAAGCTAAAATTTCCAAATCTGACAGAGGCAACATGACACATTTGAAGTCTTTTCTGACAAATTTTCGTCAAAATCCCCGTTGCGGTTTTTAAGTTATTGAAGAAATTGCGAAAAGCGCGTTTTTCACTCTTTTCCTCATAGCGTCGCAGTCGATTATAGTACCGGCGTGGAAGAAGTGCAGCTATGCTTCGTTTGTAATGAACTTTCATGTTCAGGTACATTTTAAATTCCAAAGAAAGTTTAAAATTTTTTTACCCCTCATTTTTGACATTTTTTGGGTGGCAAAATGCATAAGTAGGGGAATCGTTCAAGTTTCGCAAATCATATTTTTTTTCACCCAGTCGTTTTGTTCTGGGACCAGGTTTGTGCAATATCAAAGGGTTTTCTTCAAAACTTTTTCCAATAAATTTTTTTCCAAAAAACTTTTTTAGGTTATTGGCATGTATTACTCTTTGAGAAATTTGCAAAATTTATGGCACAAAAAGATGAAGAAACAAAGTGTCATAGGAGTGGTTAAAACCAGATGCTGATATCTCTTCTACTTTATGAGATATTTGCGTTTTCGCGCAAAATTTTTGCAAAAAGTGTTGGACTCTATTTTTTTTTTTTTTTTTTTTTTTTTGAAACAAAAAGATAATTCCATGGATTGCTGTGTTATGTTACCCCCCCCCCCCCCCCAATTACTCTCACTGTTCACTCTTTGTAACCAGCAATCATCTCACCATCTTTTTTCAATCAAAGTAATTCCATGTAAACTTTTTTTTTGCCTCCTTTCTTTGCATCCGTGACATTTAGCTTGCATTGTACTTAGAATTAATCTCTTTTGGCAGCCGCAACAATGTCACCTTCAAGGTATGTTAGTTTTGATGGTGGGGGGGCTAGCTCAGTGGTTGCATGCTGGGGATGCCAATCGCTGGGTCCCGGGTTCGAAACCAGCTCTTGCAGGGTCAACCGGACTATTGCTGGGCGGGTCTGTCAATCGTCCGTCGCCTCATTGCTGTGTCCTACTCCTGTTCTAATTAGGCTACCAAGTGCACAAATACCGGAGGTAAAGCGCCAATAATCCATCCATTTCTTAATTGTGAATTATTGAGGTTTGATGGTCAAATTTTCATTCGATTTTAGGCCTTTGAATAACTTTTGTGTGAATTTCATGCCCTGAGTGAAATATGTGTCACAGTGCCTGGACCGGGCTCAACCAAATTATTTTTTTTTTTTGTCGAGACTTGGAACTAGATAGCACTTTTTTTTTTACCAAAAAGGCCTCATGGCAGGATACACCCCCAACCCTACGGGGTAAAACTAACATAAGAAAATGTTGTTTGGGGGGAACTGAGGGGAAAGATGGGGTAATTGGGGGAAAGTAGGAGGTTATGTGGGGCAAGTGGGGGGAAGCAGAGGGCAAGAGGGGGTAAGTGGGGGTAAGCAGGGGCTAGCGAGAGGCAAGTGGGGGTAAGTAGGGGCAAGTGGGGGGTAAGCGGGGGCTAGCGGGAGGCAAGTGGGGGTTAGCGGGGCTAGTGGGAGGCAAGTGGGACAAGACTGGGATAAGCGGGGGCAAGTGGGGTGCAAGCGGGGGCAAGTGGGGGCTAGCGGGTGGCAAGTGGGGGGAAGCAGGGGGCAAAGAGGGGGTAAAGTGGGGGGTAGCTGATATTACGGGAATAAGAAAAGGGAGCAGGGGGTGTATCCTGTCATGAGGCCTCCCATTGATGAGCCATCAGTTCAATCCGTAAAGCTTTTCCGGGTGATAAAATTTGACCTAAGTGCTATAATCTAGCTAAAATTTTTCAAATTTTTACTTCAGATAATCAATTTGTGCTTATTTTTCATAATTAGGTCTTTTATGCAGATTCCAACGGCGTTTAGATCATAAAGATTGGTTGAACAGAAGCTGAGATATGCTCCGTTTTCCATCACCAAGTCTGATTCTCTCTATCTATATTATTGATTCGGTCGACTTTATTACCAATAATATAGTTATATTAATAATAATTGCAATAATAAAGGGTGATGCACTGTGTTTATCTTCACAAAATTTTCAGGGAAAATTGAGTGGTGCTCAAAGACAAAAATTCTACGAAAAATTATTACATTGGACAATTATGAATTGTTGAATTCAGGGGTTTTATTTATCAGCCAATCAGATTGCTGCATTCAAAATTCAAATGTCAATAAACGGGAATTCCCTTGTGATTCCCTAGCAACTGGACCTGTAGAACAAGTTTTATGATGTTGACTGCTTTGAATAATTATTTAGACCTTATTCATAAAGGTAACCAAGGAATTCTGTGGCTCCAAGTCTGGGAAACCCCCCCCCCCCCCCCAGCCCAGCAAGCTATTGTGCCCAATTCTGAGATGAATCTCATAATTAGGCAATTGAAAATGTTTGAATTGTTTAAAAATGACAGTAACATAAAGAAGGGAAATTGCTCAGTCCATCTATGCAGAAATTGGGGGGGGGGGGGGAGGCATAAAATTTACCAACCATGCCACAGCGCCACCTATAACATGCAACAAGTACCAGGAGTTGCAAGCTTAGATGGGGCTTTGTAAAACGCTACTTTTGGAAAAATGGTCACAATTCAAAATCTTTCCCTCTTAGGGTATGAATGTTTTTTGATAGACATATGAACCCAACTACAATGCATCTTTTGCTGCCATTTCCAGGCTTCTAACCAGTTTCCTAAAGATTTTAGAATATTTCATAGAAAATTCAAAAAAGGAGGTTTTATCTATTTTTTGAATTACAAAATGCATTGACTTAGCTGTTCTTCCTGTGAGTGATTGTTCTGTTGGTCCTCTTTACTAATGTAGTGAAACATTTTACCTCGGAATCTCCATGTAGATTTTGGCCACTAGGGGGCTCTTCAACATACCATATTTAAAAATCAGTAACTCGGTAACTATTAAAGCTAAAATTTCCAAATCTGACAGAGGCAACATGACACATTTGAAGTCTTTTCTGACAAATTTTCGTCAAAATCCCCGTTGCGGTTTTTAAGTTATTGAAGAAATTGCGAAAAGCGCGTTTTTCACTCTTTTCCTCATAGCGTCGCAGTCGATTATAGTACCGGCGTGGAAGAAGTGCAGCTATGCTTCGTTTGTAATGAACTTTCATGTTCAGGTACATTTTAAATTCCAAAGAAAGTTTAAAATTTTTTTACCCCTCATTTTTGACATTTTTTGGGTGGCAAAATGCATAAGTAGGGGAATCGTTCAAGTTTCGCAAATCATATTTTTTTTCACCCAGTCGTTTTGTTCTGGGACCAGGTTTGTGCAATATCAAAGGGTTTTCTTCAAAACTTTTTCCAATAAATTTTTTTCCAAAAAACTTTTTTAGGTTATTGGCATGTATTACTCTTTGAGAAATTTGCAAAATTTATGGCACAAAAAGATGAAGAAACAAAGTGTCATAGGAGTGGTTAAAACCAGATGCTGATATCTCTTCTACTTTATGAGATATTTGCGTTTTCGCGCAAAATTTTTGCAAAAAGTGTTGGACTCTATTTTTTTTTTTTTTTTTTTTTTTTTGAAACAAAAAGATAATTTCATGGATTGCTGTGTTATGTTACCCCCCCCCCCCCCCCCAATTACTCTCACTGTTCACTCTTTGTAACCAGCAATCATCTCACCATCTTTTTTCAATCAAAGTAATTCCATGTAAACTTTTTTTTTGCCTCCTTTCTTTGCATCCGTGACATTTAGCTTGCATTGTACTTAGAATTAATCTCTTTTGGCAGCCGCAACAATGTCACCTTCAAGGTATGTTAGTTTTGATGGTGGGGGGGCTAGCTCAGTGGTTGCATGCTGGGGATGCCAATCGCTGGGTCCCGGGTTCGAAACCAGCTCTTGCAGGGTCAACCGGACTATTGCTGGGCGGGTCTGTCAATCGTCCGTCGCCTCATTGCTGTGTCCTACTCCTGTTCTAATTAGGCTACCAAGTGCACAAATACCGGAGGTAAAGCGCCAATAATCCATCCATTTCTTAATTGTGAATTATTGAGGTTTGATGGTCAAATTTTCATTCGATTTTAGGCCTTTGAATAACTTTTGTGTGAATTTCATGCCCTGAGTGAAATATGTGTCACAGTGCCTGGACCGGGCTCAACCAAATTATTTTTTTTTTTTGTCGAGACTTGGAACTAGATAGCACTTTTTTTTTTACCAAAAAGGCCTCATGGCAGGATACACCCCCAACCCTACGGGGTAAAACTAACATAAGAAAATGTTGTTTGGGGGAACTGAGGGGAAAGATGGGGTAATTGGGGGAAAGTAGGAGGTTATGTGGGGCAAGTGGGGGGAAGCAGAGGGCAAGAGGGGGTAAGTGGGGGTAAGCAGGGGCTAGCGAGAGGCAAGTGGGGGTAAGTAGGGGCAAGTGGGGGTAAGCGGGGCTAGCGGGAGGCAAGTGGGGGTTAGCGGGGCTAGTGGGAGGCAAGTGGGACAAGACTGGGATAAGCGGGGGCAAGTGGGGTGCAAGCGGGGGCAAGTGGGGGCTAGCGGGTGGCAAGTGGGGGAAGCAGGGGGCAAAGAGGGGGTAAAGTGGGGGTAGCTGATATTACGGGAATAAGAAAAGGGAGCAGGGGTGTATCCTGTCATGAGGCCTCCCATTGATGAGCCATCAGTTCAATCCGTAAAGCTTTTCCGGGTGATAAAATTTGACCTAAGTGCTATAATCTAGCTAAAATTTTTCAAATTTTTACTTCAGATAATCAATTTGTGCTTATTTTTCATAATTAGGTCTTTTATGCAGATTCCAACGGCGTTTAGATCATAAAGATTGGTTGAACAGAAGCTGAGATATGCTCCGTTTTCCATCACCAAGTCTGATTCTCTCTATCTATATTATTGATTCGGTCGACTTTATTACCAATAATATAGTTATATTAATAATAATTGCAATAATAAAGGGTGATGCACTGTGTTTATCTTCACAAAATTTTCAGGGAAAATTGAGTGGTGCTCAAAGACAAAAATTCTACGAAAAATTATTACATTGGACAATTATGAATTGTTGAATTCAGGGGTTTTATTTATCAGCCAATCAGATTGCTGCATTCAAAATTCAAATGTCAATAAACGGGAATTCCCTTGTGATTCCCTAGCAACTGGACCTGTAGAACAAGTTTTATGATGTTGACTGCTTTGAATAATTATTTAGACCTTATTCATAAAGGTAACCAAGGAATTCTGTGGCTCCAAGTCTGGGAAACCCCCCCCCCCCCCCCCAGCCCAGCAAGCTATTGTGCCCAATTCTGAGATGAATCTCATAATTAGGCAATTGAAAATGTTTGAATTGTTTAAAAATGACAGTAACATAAAGAAGGGAAATTGCTCAGTCCATCTATGCAGAAATTGGGGGGGGGGGGAGGCATAAAATTTACCAACCATGCCACAGCGCCACCTATAACATGCAACAAGTACCAGGAGTTGCAAGCTTAGATGGGGCTTTGTAAAACGCTACTTTTGGAAAAATGGTCACAATTCAAAATCTTTCCCTCTTAGGGTATGAATGTTTTTTGATAGACATATGAACCCAACTACAATGCATCTTTTGCTGCCATTTCCAGGCTTCTAACCAGTTTCCTAAAGATTTTAGAATATTTCATAGAAAATTCAAAAAAGGAGGTTTTATCTATTTTTTGAATTACAAAATGCATTGACTTAGCTGTTCTTCCTGTGAGTGATTGTTCTGTTGGTCCTCTTTACTAATGTAGTGAAACATTTTACCTCGGAATCTCCATGTAGATTTTGGCCACTAGGGGGCTCTTCAACATACCATATTTAAAAATCAGTAACTCGGTAACTATTAAAGCTAAAATTTCCAAATCTGACAGAGGCAACATGACACATTTGAAGTCTTTTCTGACAAATTTTCGTCAAAATCCCCGTTGCGGTTTTTAAGTTATTGAAGAAATTGCGAAAAGCGCGTTTTTCACTCTTTTCCTCATAGCGTCGCAGTCGATTATAGTACCGGCGTGGAAGAAGTGCAGCTATGCTTCGTTTGTAATGAACTTTCATGTTCAGGTACATTTTAAATTCCAAAGAAAGTTTAAAATTTTTTTACCCCTCATTTTTGACATTTTTTGGGTGGCAAAATGCATAAGTAGGGGAATCGTTCAAGTTTCGCAAATCATATTTTTTTTCACCCAGTCGTTTTGTTCTGGGACCAGGTTTGTGCAATATCAAAGGGTTTTCTTCAAAACTTTTTCCAATAAATTTTTTTCCAAAAAACTTTTTTAGGTTATTGGCATGTATTACTCTTTGAGAAATTTGCAAAATTTATGGCACAAAAAGATGAAGAAACAAAGTGTCATAGGAGTGGTTAAAACCAGATGCTGATATCTCTTCTACTTTATGAGATATTTGCGTTTTCGCGCAAAATTTTTGCAAAAAGTGTTGGACTCTATTTTTTTTTTTTTTTTTTTTTTTTTGAAACAAAAAGATAATTCCATGGATTGCTGTGTTATGTTACCCCCCCCCCCCCCCCAATTACTCTCACTGTTCACTCTTTGTAACCAGCAATCATCTCACCATCTTTTTTCAATCAAAGTAATTCCATGTAAACTTTTTTTTTGCCTCCTTTCTTTGCATCCGTGACATTTAGCTTGCATTGTACTTAGAATTAATCTCTTTTGGCAGCCGCAACAATGTCACCTTCAAGGTATGTTAGTTTTGATGGTGGGGGGGCTAGCTCAGTGGTTGCATGCTGGGGATGCCAATCGCTGGGTCCCGGGTTCGAAACCAGCTCTTGCAGGGTCAACCGGACTATTGCTGGGCGGGTCTGTCAATCGTCCGTCGCCTCATTGCTGTGTCCTACTCCTGTTCTAATTAGGCTACCAAGTGCACAAATACCGGAGGTAAAGCGCCAATAATCCATCCATTTCTTAATTGTGAATTATTGAGGTTTGATGGTCAAATTTTCATTCGATTTTAGGCCTTTGAATAACTTTTGTGTGAATTTCATGCCCTGAGTGAAATATGTGTCACAGTGCCTGGACCGGGCTCAACCAAATTATTTTTTTTTTTTGTCGAGACTTGGAACTAGATAGCACTTTTTTTTTTACCAAAAAGGCCTCATGGCAGGATACACCCCCAACCCTACGGGGTAAAACTAACATAAGAAAATGTTGTTTGGGGGAACTGAGGGGAAAGATGGGGTAATTGGGGAAAGTAGGAGGTTATGTGGGGCAAGTGGGGGGAAGCAGAGGGCAAGAGGGGGTAAGTGGGGGTAAGCAGGGGCTAGCGAGAGGCAAGTGGGGGTAAGTAGGGGCAAGTGGGGGGTAAGCGGGGGCTAGCGGGAGGCAAGTGGGGGTTAGCGGGGCTAGTGGGAGGCAAGTGGGACAAGACTGGGATAAGCGGGGGCAAGTGGGGTGCAAGCGGGGGCAAGTGGGGGCTAGCGGGTGGCAAGTGGGGGGAAGCAGGGGGCAAAGAGGGGGTAAAGTGGGGGGTAGCTGATATTACGGGAATAAGAAAAGGGAGCAGGGGGTGTATCCTGTCATGAGGCCTCCCATTGATGAGCCATCAGTTCAATCCGTAAAGCTTTTCCGGGTGATAAAATTTGACCTAAGTGCTATAATCTAGCTAAAATTTTTCAAATTTTTACTTCAGATAATCAATTTGTGCTTATTTTTCATAATTAGGTCTTTTATGCAGATTCCAACGGCGTTTAGATCATAAAGATTGGTTGAACAGAAGCTGAGATATGCTCCGTTTTCCATCACCAAGTCTGATTCTCTCTATCTATATTATTGATTCGGTCGACTTTATTACCAATAATATAGTTATATTAATAATAATTGCAATAATAAAGGGTGATGCACTGTGTTTATCTTCACAAAATTTTCAGGGAAAATTGAGTGGTGCTCAAAGACAAAAATTCTACGAAAAATTATTACATTGGACAATTATGAATTGTTGAATTCAGGGGTTTTATTTATCAGCCAATCAGATTGCTGCATTCAAAATTCAAATGTCAATAAACGGGAATTCCCTTGTGATTCCCTAGCAACTGGACCTGTAGAACAAGTTTTATGATGTTGACTGCTTTGAATAATTATTTAGACCTTATTCATAAAGGTAACCAAGGAATTCTGTGGCTCCAAGTCTGGGAAACCCCCCCCCCCCCCCCAGCCCAGCAAGCTATTGTGCCCAATTCTGAGATGAATCTCATAATTAGGCAATTGAAAATGTTTGAATTGTTTAAAAATGACAGTAACATAAAGAAGGGAAATTGCTCAGTCCATCTATGCAGAAATTGGGGGGGGGGGGGGAGGCATAAAATTTACCAACCATGCCACAGCGCCACCTATAACATGCAACAAGTACCAGGAGTTGCAAGCTTAGATGGGGCTTTGTAAAACGCTACTTTTGGAAAAATGGTCACAATTCAAAATCTTTCCCTCTTAGGGTATGAATGTTTTTTGATAGACATATGAACCCAACTACAATGCATCTTTTGCTGCCATTTCCAGGCTTCTAACCAGTTTCCTAAAGATTTTAGAATATTTCATAGAAAATTCAAAAAAGGAGGTTTTATCTATTTTTTGAATTACAAAATGCATTGACTTAGCTGTTCTTCCTGTGAGTGATTGTTCTGTTGGTCCTCTTTACTAATGTAGTGAAACATTTTACCTCGGAATCTCCATGTAGATTTTGGCCACTAGGGGCTCTTCAACATACCATATTTAAAAATCAGTAACTCGGTAACTATTAAAGCTAAAATTTCCAAATCTGACAGAGGCAACATGACACATTTGAAGTCTTTTCTGACAAATTTTCGTCAAAATCCCCGTTGCGGTTTTTAAGTTATTGAAGAAATTGCGAAAAGCGCGTTTTTCACTCTTTTCCTCATAGCGTCGCAGTCGATTATAGTACCGGCGTGGAAGAAGTGCAGCTATGCTTCGTTTGTAATGAACTTTCATGTTCAGGTACATTTTAAATTCCAAAGAAAGTTTAAAATTTTTTTACCCCTCATTTTTGACATTTTTTGGGTGGCAAAATGCATAAGTAGGGGAATCGTTCAAGTTTCGCAAATCATATTTTTTTTCACCCAGTCGTTTTGTTCTGGGACCAGGTTTGTGCAATATCAAAGGGTTTTCTTCAAAACTTTTTCCAATAAATTTTTTTCCAAAAAACTTTTTTAGGTTATTGGCATGTATTACTCTTTGAGAAATTTGCAAAATTTATGGCACAAAAAGATGAAGAAACAAAGTGTCATAGGAGTGGTTAAAACCAGATGCTGATATCTCTTCTACTTTATGAGATATTTGCGTTTTCGCGCAAAATTTTTGCAAAAAGTGTTGGACTCTATTTTTTTTTTTTTTTTTTTTTTTTTGAAACAAAAAGATAATTCCATGGATTGCTGTGTTATGTTACCCCCCCCCCCCCCCCCAATTACTCTCACTGTTCACTCTTTGTAACCAGCAATCATCTCACCATCTTTTTTCAATCAAAGTAATTCCATGTAAACTTTTTTTTTGCCTCCTTTCTTTGCATCCGTGACATTTAGCTTGCATTGTACTTAGAATTAATCTCTTTTGGCAGCCGCAACAATGTCACCTTCAAGGTATGTTAGTTTTGATGGTGGGGGGGCTAGCTCAGTGGTTGCATGCTGGGGATGCCAATCGCTGGGTCCCGGGTTCGAAACCAGCTCTTGCAGGGTCAACCGGACTATTGCTGGGCGGGTCTGTCAATCGTCCGTCGCCTCATTGCTGTGTCCTACTCCTGTTCTAATTAGGCTACCAAGTGCACAAATACCGGAGGTAAAGCGCCAATAATCCATCCATTTCTTAATTGTGAATTATTGAGGTTTGATGGTCAAATTTTCATTCGATTTTAGGCCTTTGAATAACTTTTGTGTGAATTTCATGCCCTGAGTGAAATATGTGTCACAGTGCCTGGACCGGGCTCAACCAAATTATTTTTTTTTTTTGTCGAGACTTGGAACTAGATAGCACTTTTTTTTTTACCAAAAAGGCCTCATGGCAGGATACACCCCCAACCCTACGGGGTAAAACTAACATAAGAAAATGTTGTTTGGGGGAACTGAGGGAAAGATGGGGTAATTGGGGGAAAGTAGGAGGTTATGTGGGGCAAGTGGGGGAAGCAGAGGGCAAGAGGGGGTAAGTGGGGGTAAGCAGGGGCTAGCGAGAGGCAAGTGGGGGTAAGTAGGGCAAGTGGGGGGTAAGCGGGGGCTAGCGGGAGGCAAGTGGGGGTTAGCGGGGCTAGTGGGAGGCAAGTGGGACAAGACTGGGATAAGCGGGGGCAAGTGGGGTGCAAGCGGGGGCAAGTGGGGGCTAGCGGGTGGCAAGTGGGGGGAAGCAGGGGGCAAAGAGGGGGTAAAGTGGGGGGTAGCTGATATTACGGGAATAAGAAAAGGGAGCAGGGGTGTATCCTGTCATGAGGCCTCCCATTGATGAGCCATCAGTTCAATCCGTAAAGCTTTTCCGGGTGATAAAATTTGACCTAAGTGCTATAATCTAGCTAAAATTTTTCAAATTTTTACTTCAGATAATCAATTTGTGCTTATTTTTCATAATTAGGTCTTTTATGCAGATTCCAACGGCGTTTAGATCATAAAGATTGGTTGAACAGAAGCTGAGATATGCTCCGTTTTCCATCACCAAGTCTGATTCTCTCTATCTATATTATTGATTCGGTCGACTTTATTACCAATAATATAGTTATATTAATAATAATTGCAATAATAAAGGGTGATGCACTGTGTTTATCTTCACAAAATTTTCAGGGAAAATTGAGTGGTGCTCAAAGACAAAAATTCTACGAAAAATTATTACATTGGACAATTATGAATTGTTGAATTCAGGGGTTTTATTTATCAGCCAATCAGATTGCTGCATTCAAAATTCAAATGTCAATAAACGGGAATTCCCTTGTGATTCCCTAGCAACTGGACCTGTAGAACAAGTTTTATGATGTTGACTGCTTTGAATAATTATTTAGACCTTATTCATAAAGGTAACCAAGGAATTCTGTGGCTCCAAGTCTGGGAAACCCCCCCCCCCCCCCCAGCCCAGCAAGCTATTGTGCCCAATTCTGAGATGAATCTCATAATTAGGCAATTGAAAATGTTTGAATTGTTTAAAAATGACAGTAACATAAAGAAGGGAAATTGCTCAGTCCATCTATGCAGAAATTGGGGGGGGGGGGGAGGCATAAAATTTACCAACCATGCCACAGCGCCACCTATAACATGCAACAAGTACCAGGAGTTGCAAGCTTAGATGGGGCTTTGTAAAACGCTACTTTTGGAAAAATGGTCACAATTCAAAATCTTTCCCTCTTAGGGTATGAATGTTTTTTGATAGACATATGAACCCAACTACAATGCATCTTTTGCTGCCATTTCCAGGCTTCTAACCAGTTTCCTAAAGATTTTAGAATATTTCATAGAAAATTCAAAAAAGGAGGTTTTATCTATTTTTTGAATTACAAAATGCATTGACTTAGCTGTTCTTCCTGTGAGTGATTGTTCTGTTGGTCCTCTTTACTAATGTAGTGAAACATTTTACCTCGGAATCTCCATGTAGATTTTGGCCACTAGGGGGCTCTTCAACATACCATATTTAAAAATCAGTAACTCGGTAACTATTAAAGCTAAAATTTCCAAATCTGACAGAGGCAACATGACACATTTGAAGTCTTTTCTGACAAATTTTCGTCAAAATCCCCGTTGCGGTTTTTAAGTTATTGAAGAAATTGCGAAAAGCGCGTTTTTCACTCTTTTCCTCATAGCGTCGCAGTCGATTATAGTACCGGCGTGGAAGAAGTGCAGCTATGCTTCGTTTGTAATGAACTTTCATGTTCAGGTACATTTTAAATTCCAAAGAAAGTTTAAAATTTTTTTACCCCTCATTTTTGACATTTTTTGGGTGGCAAAATGCATAAGTAGGGGAATCGTTCAAGTTTCGCAAATCATATTTTTTTTCACCCAGTCGTTTTGTTCTGGGACCAGGTTTGTGCAATATCAAAGGGTTTTCTTCAAAACTTTTTCCAATAAATTTTTTTCCAAAAAACTTTTTTAGGTTATTGGCATGTATTACTCTTTGAGAAATTTGCAAAATTTATGGCACAAAAAGATGAAGAAACAAAGTGTCATAGGAGTGGTTAAAACCAGATGCTGATATCTCTTCTACTTTATGAGATATTTGCGTTTTCGCGCAAAATTTTTGCAAAAAGTGTTGGACTCTATTTTTTTTTTTTTTTTTTTTTTTTTGAAACAAAAAGATAATTCCATGGATTGCTGTGTTATGTTACCCCCCCCCCCCCCCCAATTACTCTCACTGTTCACTCTTTGTAACCAGCAATCATCTCACCATCTTTTTTCAATCAAAGTAATTCCATGTAAACTTTTTTTTTGCCTCCTTTCTTTGCATCCGTGACATTTAGCTTGCATTGTACTTAGAATTAATCTCTTTTGGCAGCCGCAACAATGTCACCTTCAAGGTATGTTAGTTTTGATGGTGGGGGGGCTAGCTCAGTGGTTGCATGCTGGGGATGCCAATCGCTGGGTCCCGGGTTCGAAACCAGCTCTTGCAGGGTCAACCGGACTATTGCTGGGCGGGTCTGTCAATCGTCCGTCGCCTCATTGCTGTGTCCTACTCCTGTTCTAATTAGGCTACCAAGTGCACAAATACCGGAGGTAAAGCGCCAATAATCCATCCATTTCTTAATTGTGAATTATTGAGGTTTGATGGTCAAATTTTCATTCGATTTTAGGCCTTTGAATAACTTTTGTGTGAATTTCATGCCCTGAGTGAAATATGTGTCACAGTGCCTGGACCGGGCTCAACCAAATTATTTTTTTTTTTGTCGAGACTTGGAACTAGATAGCACTTTTTTTTTACCAAAAAGGCCTCATGGCAGGATACACCCCCAACCCTACGGGGTAAAACTAACATAAGAAAATGTTGTTTGGGGGGAACTGAGGGGAAAGATGGGGTAATTGGGGGAAAGTAGGAGGTTATGTGGGGCAAGTGGGGGAAGCAGAGGGCAAGAGGGGGTAAGTGGGGTAAGCAGGGGCTAGCGAGAGGCAAGTGGGGGTAAGTAGGGGCAAGTGGGGGTAAGCGGGGGCTAGCGGGAGGCAAGTGGGGTTAGCGGGGCTAGTGGGAGGCAAGTGGGACAAGACTGGGATAAGCGGGGGCAAGTGGGGTGCAAGCGGGGGCAAGTGGGGGCTAGCGGGTGGCAAGTGGGGGGAAGCAGGGGGCAAAGAGGGGGTAAAGTGGGGGTAGCTGATATTACGGGAATAAGAAAAGGGAGCAGGGGGTGTATCCTGTCATGAGGCCTCCCATTGATGAGCCATCAGTTCAATCCGTAAAGCTTTTCCGGGTGATAAAATTTGACCTAAGTGCTATAATCTAGCTAAAATTTTTCAAATTTTTACTTCAGATAATCAATTTGTGCTTATTTTTCATAATTAGGTCTTTTATGCAGATTCCAACGGCGTTTAGATCATAAAGATTGGTTGAACAGAAGCTGAGATATGCTCCGTTTTCCATCACCAAGTCTGATTCTCTCTATCTATATTATTGATTCGGTCGACTTTATTACCAATAATATAGTTATATTAATAATAATTGCAATAATAAAGGGTGATGCACTGTGTTTATCTTCACAAAATTTTCAGGGAAAATTGAGTGGTGCTCAAAGACAAAAATTCTACGAAAAATTATTACATTGGACAATTATGAATTGTTGAATTCAGGGGTTTTATTTATCAGCCAATCAGATTGCTGCATTCAAAATTCAAATGTCAATAAACGGGAATTCCCTTGTGATTCCCTAGCAACTGGACCTGTAGAACAAGTTTTATGATGTTGACTGCTTTGAATAATTATTTAGACCTTATTCATAAAGGTAACCAAGGAATTCTGTGGCTCCAAGTCTGGGAAACCCCCCCCCCCCCCCCCCAGCCCAGCAAGCTATTGTGCCCAATTCTGAGATGAATCTCATAATTAGGCAATTGAAAATGTTTGAATTGTTTAAAAATGACAGTAACATAAAGAAGGGAAATTGCTCAGTCCATCTATGCAGAAATTGGGGGGGGGGGGGGAGGCATAAAATTTACCAACCATGCCACAGCGCCACCTATAACATGCAACAAGTACCAGGAGTTGCAAGCTTAGATGGGGCTTTGTAAAACGCTACTTTTGGAAAAATGGTCACAATTCAAAATCTTTCCCTCTTAGGGTATGAATGTTTTTTGATAGACATATGAACCCAACTACAATGCATCTTTTGCTGCCATTTCCAGGCTTCTAACCAGTTTCCTAAAGATTTTAGAATATTTCATAGAAAATTCAAAAAAGGAGGTTTTATCTATTTTTTGAATTACAAAATGCATTGACTTAGCTGTTCTTCCTGTGAGTGATTGTTCTGTTGGTCCTCTTTACTAATGTAGTGAAACATTTTACCTCGGAATCTCCATGTAGATTTTGGCCACTAGGGGGCTCTTCAACATACCATATTTAAAAATCAGTAACTCGGTAACTATTAAAGCTAAAATTTCCAAATCTGACAGAGGCAACATGACACATTTGAAGTCTTTTCTGACAAATTTTCGTCAAAATCCCCGTTGCGGTTTTTAAGTTATTGAAGAAATTGCGAAAAGCGCGTTTTTCACTCTTTTCCTCATAGCGTCGCAGTCGATTATAGTACCGGCGTGGAAGAAGTGCAGCTATGCTTCGTTTGTAATGAACTTTCATGTTCAGGTACATTTTAAATTCCAAAGAAAGTTTAAAATTTTTTTACCCCTCATTTTTGACATTTTTTGGGTGGCAAAATGCATAAGTAGGGGAATCGTTCAAGTTTCGCAAATCATATTTTTTTTCACCCAGTCGTTTTGTTCTGGGACCAGGTTTGTGCAATATCAAAGGGTTTTCTTCAAAACTTTTTCCAATAAATTTTTTTCCAAAAAACTTTTTTAGGTTATTGGCATGTATTACTCTTTGAGAAATTTGCAAAATTTATGGCACAAAAAGATGAAGAAACAAAGTGTCATAGGAGTGGTTAAAACCAGATGCTGATATCTCTTCTACTTTATGAGATATTTGCGTTTTCGCGCAAAATTTTTGCAAAAAGTGTTGGACTCTATTTTTTTTTTTTTTTTTTTTTTTTTGAAACAAAAAGATAATTCCATGGATTGCTGTGTTATGTTACCCCCCCCCCCCCCCCCAATTACTCTCACTGTTCACTCTTTGTAACCAGCAATCATCTCACCATCTTTTTTCAATCAAAGTAATTCCATGTAAACTTTTTTTTTGCCTCCTTTCTTTGCATCCGTGACATTTAGCTTGCATTGTACTTAGAATTAATCTCTTTTGGCAGCCGCAACAATGTCACCTTCAAGGTATGTTAGTTTTGATGGTGGGGGGGCTAGCTCAGTGGTTGCATGCTGGGGATGCCAATCGCTGGGTCCCGGGTTCGAAACCAGCTCTTGCAGGGTCAACCGGACTATTGCTGGGCGGGTCTGTCAATCGTCCGTCGCCTCATTGCTGTGTCCTACTCCTGTTCTAATTAGGCTACCAAGTGCACAAATACCGGAGGTAAAGCGCCAATAATCCATCCATTTCTTAATTGTGAATTATTGAGGTTTGATGGTCAAATTTTCATTCGATTTTAGGCCTTTGAATAACTTTTGTGTGAATTTCATGCCCTGAGTGAAATATGTGTCACAGTGCCTGGACCGGGCTCAACCAAATTATTTTTTTTTTTTGTCGAGACTTGGAACTAGATAGCACTTTTTTTTTACCAAAAAGGCCTCATGGCAGGATACACCCCCAACCCTACGGGGTAAAACTAACATAAGAAAATGTTGTTTGGGGGGAACTGAGGGGAAAGATGGGGTAATTGGGGGAAAGTAGGAGGTTATGTGGGGCAAGTGGGGGGAAGCAGAGGGCAAGAGGGGTAAGTGGGGGTAAGCGGGGGTTAGCGGGAGGCAAGTGGGGGTAAGTAGGGGCAAGTGGGGGTAAGCGGGGGCTAGCGGGAGGCAAGTGGGGGTTAGCGGGGCTAGTGGGAGGCAAGTGGGACAAGACTGGGATAAGCGGGGCAAGTGGGGTGCAAGCGGAGGCAAGTGGGGGCTAGCGGGTGGCAAGTGGGGGAGGCAGGGGGCAAAGAGGGGGTAAAGTGGGGGGTAGCTGATATTACGGGAATAAGAAAAGGGAGCAGGGGTGTATCCTGTCATGAGGCCTCCCATTGATGAGCCATCAGTTCAATCCGTAAAGCTTTTCCGGGTGATAAAATTTGACCTAAGTGCTATAATCTAGCTAAAATTTTTCAAATTTTTACTTCAGATAATCAATTTGTGCTTATTTTTCATAATTAGGTCTTTTATGCAGATTCCAACGGCGTTTAGATCATAAAGATTGGTTGAACAGAAGCTGAGATATGCTCCGTTTTCCATCACCAAGTCTGATTCTCTCTATCTATATTATTGATTCGGTCGACTTTATTACCAATAATATAGTTATATTAATAATAATTGCAATAATAAAGGGTGATGCACTGTGTTTATCTTCACAAAATTTTCAGGGAAAATTGAGTGGTGCTCAAAGACAAAAATTCTACGAAAAATTATTACATTGGACAATTATGAATTGTTGAATTCAGGGGTTTTATTTATCAGCCAATCAGATTGCTGCATTCAAAATTCAAATGTCAATAAACGGGAATTCCCTTGTGATTCCCTAGCAACTGGACCTGTAGAACAAGTTTTATGATGTTGACTGCTTTGAATAATTATTTAGACCTTATTCATAAAGGTAACCAAGGAATTCTGTGGCTCCAAGTCTGGGAAACCCCCCCCCCCCCCCCAGCCCAGCAAGCTATTGTGCCCAATTCTGAGATGAATCTCATAATTAGGCAATTGAAAATGTTTGAATTGTTTAAAAATGACAGTAACATAAAGAAGGGAAATTGCTCAGTCCATCTATGCAGAAATTGGGGGGGGGGAGGCATAAAATTTACCAACCATGCCACAGCGCCACCTATAACATGCAACAAGTACCAGGAGTTGCAAGCTTAGATGGGGCTTTGTAAAACGCTACTTTTGGAAAAATGGTCACAATTCAAAATCTTTCCCTCTTAGGGTATGAATGTTTTTTGATAGACATATGAACCCAACTACAATGCATCTTTTGCTGCCATTTCCAGGCTTCTAACCAGTTTCCTAAAGATTTTAGAATATTTCATAGAAAATTCAAAAAAGGAGGTTTTATCTATTTTTTGAATTACAAAATGCATTGACTTAGCTGTTCTTCCTGTGAGTGATTGTTCTGTTGGTCCTCTTTACTAATGTAGTGAAACATTTTACCTCGGAATCTCCATGTAGATTTTGGCCACTAGGGGGCTCTTCAACATACCATATTTAAAAATCAGTAACTCGGTAACTATTAAAGCTAAAATTTCCAAATCTGACAGAGGCAACATGACACATTTGAAGTCTTTTCTGACAAATTTTCGTCAAAATCCCCGTTGCGGTTTTTAAGTTATTGAAGAAATTGCGAAAAGCGCGTTTTTCACTCTTTTCCTCATAGCGTCGCAGTCGATTATAGTACCGGCGTGGAAGAAGTGCAGCTATGCTTCGTTTGTAATGAACTTTCATGTTCAGGTACATTTTAAATTCCAAAGAAAGTTTAAAATTTTTTTACCCCTCATTTTTGACATTTTTTGGGTGGCAAAATGCATAAGTAGGGGAATCGTTCAAGTTTCGCAAATCATATTTTTTTTCACCCAGTCGTTTTGTTCTGGACCAGGTTTGTGCAATATCAAAGGGTTTTCTTCAAAACTTTTTCCAATAAATTTTTTTCCAAAAAACTTTTTTAGGTTATTGGCATGTATTACTCTTTGAGAAATTTGCAAAATTTATGGCACAAAAAGATGAAGAAACAAAGTGTCATAGGAGTGGTTAAAACCAGATGCTGATATCTCTTCTACTTTATGAGATATTTGCGTTTTCGCGCAAAATTTTTGCAAAAAGTGTTGGACTCTATTTTTTTTTTTTTTTTTTTTTTTTTGAAACAAAAAGATAATTCCATGGATTGCTGTGTTATGTTCCCCCCCCCCCCCCCCCCAATTACTCTCACTGTTCACTCTTTGTAACCAGCAATCATCTCACCATCTTTTTTCAATCAAAGTAATTCCATGTAAACTTTTTTTTTGCCTCCTTTCTTTGCATCCGTGACATTTAGCTTGCATTGTACTTAGAATTAATCTCTTTTGGCAGCCGCAACAATGTCACCTTCAAGGTATGTTAGTTTTGATGGTGGGGGGCTAGCTCAGTGGTTGCATGCTGGGGATGCCAATCGCTGGGTCCCGGGTTCGAAACCAGCTCTTGCAGGGTCAACCGGACTATTGCTGGGCGGGTCTGTCAATCGTCCGTCGCCTCATTGCTGTGTCCTACTCCTGTTCTAATTAGGCTACCAAGTGCACAAATACCGGAGGTAAAGCGCCAATAATCCATCCATTTCTTAATTGTGAATTATTGAGGTTTGATGGTCAAATTTTCATTCGATTTTAGGCCTTTGAATAACTTTTGTGTGAATTTCATGCCCTGAGTGAAATATGTGTCACAGTGCCTGGACCGGGCTCAACCAAATTATTTTTTTTTTTTTGTCGAGACTTGGAACCAGATAGCACTTTTTTTTTCACCAAAAAGGCCTCATGACAGGATACACCCCCAACCCTACGGGTAAAACTAACATAAGAAAATGTTGTTTGGGGGGAACTGAGGGGAAAGATGGGGTAATTGGGGGAAAGTAGGAGGTTATGTGGGGCAAGTGGGGGAAGCAGAGGGCAAGAGGGGGTAAGTGGGGGTAAGCAGGGCTAGCGAGAGGCAAGTGGGGGTAAGTAGGGGCAAGTGGGGGTAAGCGGGGGCTAGCGGGAGGCAAGTGGGGGTTAGCGGGGCTAGTGGGAGGCAAGTGGGACAAGACTGGGATAAGCGGGGGCAAGTGGGGTGCAAGCGGGGCAAGTGGGGGCTAGCGGGTGGCAAGTGGGGGGAAGCAGGGGGCAAAGAGGGGGTAAAGTGGGGGTAGCTGATATTACGGGAATAAGAAAAGGGAGCAGGGGGTGTATCCTGTCATGAGGCCTCCCATTGATGAGCCATCAGTTCAATCCGTAAAGCTTTTCCGGGTGATAAAATTTGACCTAAGTGCTATAATCTAGCTAAAATTTTTCAAATTTTTACTTCAGATAATCAATTTGTGCTTATTTTCATAATTAGGTCTTTTATGCAGATTCCAACGGCGTTTAGATCATAAAGATTGGTTGAACAGAAGCTGAGATATGCTCCGTTTTCCATCACCAAGTCTGATTCTCTCTATCTATATTATTGATTCGGTCGACTTTATTACCAATAATATAGTTATATTAATAATAATTGCAATAATAAAGGGTGATGCACTGTGTTTATCTTCACAAAATTTTCAGGAAAATTGAGTGGTGCTCAAAGACAAAAATTCTACGAAAAATTATTACATTGGACAATTATGAATTGTTGAATTCAGGGGTTTTATTTATCAGCCAATCAGATTGCTGCATTCAAAATTCAAATGTCAATAAACGGGAATTCCCTTGTGATTCCCTAGCAACTGGACCTGTAGAACAAGTTTTATGATGATGTGACTGCTTTGAATAATTATTTAGACCTTATTCATAAAGGTAACCAAGGAATTCTGTGGCTCCAAGTCTGGAACCCCCCCCCCCCCCCCAGCCCAGCAAGCTATTGTGCCCAATTCTGAGATGAATCTCATAATTAGGCAATTGAAAATGTTTGAATTGTTTAAAAATGACAGTAACATAAAGAAGGGAAATTGCTCAGTCCATCTATGCAGAAATTGGGGGGGGGGGGGAGGCATAAAATTTACCAACCATGCCACAGCGCCACCTATAACATGCAACAAGTACCAGGAGTTGCAAGCTTAGATGGGGCTTTGTAAAACGCTACTTTTGGAAAAATGGTCACAATTCAAAATCTTTCCCTCTTAGGGTATGAATGTTTTTTGATAGACATATGAACCCAACTACAATGCATCTTTTGCTGCCATTTCCAGGCTTCTAACCAGTTTCCTAAAGATTTTAGAATATTTCATAGAAAATTCAAAAAAGGAGGTTTTATCTATTTTTGAATTACAAAATGCATTGACTTAGCTGTTCTTCTTGTGAGTGATTGTTCTGTTGGTCCTCTTTACTAATGTAGTGAAACATTTTACCTCGGAATCTCCATGTAGATTTTGGCCACTAGGGGCTCTTCAACATACCATATTTAAAAATCAGTAACTCGGTAACTATTAAAGCTAAAATTTCCAAATCTGACAGAGGCAACATGACACATTTGAAGTCTTTTCTGACAAATTTTCGTCAAAATCCCCGTTGCGGTTTTTAAGTTATTGAAGAAATTGCGAAAAGCGCGTTTTTCACTCTTTTCCTCATAGCGTCGCAGTCGATTATAGTACCCACGCGTGGAAGAAGTGCAGCTATGCTTCGTTTGTAATGAACTTTCATGTTCAGGTACATTTTAAATTCCAAAGAAAGTTTAAAATTTTTTTACCCCTCATTTTTGACATTTTTTGGGTGGCAAAATGCATAAGTAGGGAATCGTTCAAGTTTCGCAAATCATATTTTTTTTCACCCAGTCGTTTTGTTCTGGGACCAGGTTTGTGCAATATCAAAGGGTTTTCTTCAAAACTTTTTCCAATAAATTTTTTTCCAAAAAACTTTTTTAGGTTATTGGCATGTATACTCTTTGAGAAATTTGCTAAATTTATGGCACAAAAAGATGAAGAAACAAAGTGTCATAGGAGTGGCTAAAACCAGATGCTGATATCTCTTCTACTTTATGAGATATTTTACGTTTTCGGCAAAATTTTTGCAAAAAGTGTATTTTTTTTTTTTTTTTTTTTTTTTGAAACAAAAAGATAATTCCATGGATTGCTGTGTTATGTTACCCCCCCCCCCCCCCAATTACTCTCACTGTTTCACTCTTTGTAACCAGCAATCATCTCACCATCTTTTTTCAATCAAAGTAATTCCATGTAAACTTTTTTTTTGCCTCCTTTCTTTGCATCCGTGACATTTAGCTTGCATTGTACTTAGAATTAATCTCTTTTGGCAGCCGCAACAATGTCACCTTCAAGGTATGTTAGTTTTGATGGTGGGGGCTAGCTCAGTGGTTGCATGCTGGGGATGCCAATCGCTGGTCCCGGGTTCGAAACCAGCTCTTGCAGGGTCAACCGACTATTGCTGGGCGGTCTGTCAATCGTCCGTCGCCTCATTGCTGTGTCCTACTCCTGTTCTAATTAGGCTACCAAGTGCACAAATACCGGAGGTAAAGCGCCAATAATCCATCCATTTCTTAATTGTGAATTATTGAGGTTTGATGGTCAAATTTTCATTCGATTTTAGGCCTTTGAATAACTTTTGTGTGAATTTCATGCCCTGAGTGAAATATGTGTCACAGTGCCTGGACCGGCTCAACCAAATTATTTTTTTTTTTCGAGACTTGGAACTAGATAGCACTTTTTTTTTTACCAAAAAGGCCTCATGGCAGGATACACCCCCAACCCAACCCTACGGGGTAAAACTAACATAAGAAAATGTTGTTTGGGGGGAACTGAGGGGAAAGATGGGGTAATTGGGGAAAGTAGGAGGTTATGTGGGGCAAGTGGGGGAAGCAGAGGGCAAGAGGGTAAGTGGGGGTAAGCAGGGCTAGCGAGAGGCAAGTGGGGGTAAGTAGGGCAAGTGGGGGGTAAGCGGGGCTAGCGGGAGGCAAGTGGGGGTTAGCGGGGCTAGTGGGAGGCAAGTGGGACAAGACTGGGATAAGCGGGGGCAAGTGGGGTGCAAGCGGGGGCAAGTGGGGCTAGCGGGTGGCAAGTGGGGGAAGCAGGGGCAAAGAGGGGTAAAGTGGGGGTAGCTGATATTACGGGAATAAGAAAAGGGAGCAGGGGGTGTATCCTGTCATGAGGCCTCCCATTGATGAGCCATCAGTTCAATCCGTAAAGCTTTTCCGGGTGATAAAATTTGACCTAAGTGCTATAATCTAGCTAAAATTTTTCAAATTTTTACTTCAGATAATCAATTTGTGCTTATTTTTCATAAAAGGTCTTTTATGCAGATTCCAACGGCGTTTAGATCATAAAGATTGGTTGAACAGAAGCTGAGATATGCTCCGTTTTCCATCACCAAGTCTGATTCTCTCTATCTATATTATTGATTCGGTCGACTTTAT